>OX422213.1:260778031-261360531 GCA_949130495.1 Sambucus nigra | reverse complement strand
GAACATTAAGTAAATAAAAATAAAAATGAACCCCAAAGATTCAATTTCATTTAATGAAATTAAGCACACCTATCCAATATGCTCTCTCAATTCGTAACTTATCAATATGCCATTAAAAACACTAAACCTTAATAAAAAAGATGAAAAGGTACATAGGGTGTCATCTAAAAGCATAGTAAACACTCAATTAAAAAGAGACCCATAGACACTAATTGACGTGGACACAAAATTAAAGTGAACCACATCTTTTCCCTTCTAAAACCTTTGCCTTGTCATCATTCCAATATGAATTTCAATTAACACCTACCGTCCAACTCTGTTAATTTTTGTTAAAAAACATTGGTGACAGCATTCACATGATCACATTTGAGGGTATTTTGGTCAAAATCAGTATAAACTTTAAATAAATAAAAATTGATTGATAATTCTTTTAAAAATATTTGAAAATATGGAAATTAAAGAAAGACATGTAAAAAATATTTTCAATTTAAAAAAAAAATCCAATAAAAGATTAAAAAATAAACAAATTTCAAATTTATAAAAAAAACAAATTCCCAACAAAAAACAGATTTTCCATTAAAAAATATTTCCTATTAAAATTAAAAAAATACTAAAAACATATAAATAAATATTTAGAAAATATTTTTAAAAAGTCTGCCAAAAACTGAATAAATATTTTAAAGAGTTTGAAAAAATATTGCAAAAAAATCGATTTCCAATAACAAAGTAGATTTCCAATTAAAAACAAATTTCTAATAAAATATAGAAAAATATTCAATAATTACTAAAAATCTGGAAAATACAAAAAATACAAAAAATACAAAAAACACAAAAAATATGGAAAATACATACAAAAATAGAAAAAATATCCAGTAAACCGAAAAAATATTTTTTTTAAAGAATTGAAAATTAAATAAATATTCTAAAAAGTTTGAAAAAACACTGCAAAAATGAATTTCCAATAACAAAATAGATTTCCTATAAAAAACCAAATTTCTAATACAACCAGGAAAAATATTCAATAATTACAAAAATTTAGAATATACTAAAAAAACATAAAAAAATATTTAAATGACAATAAAAAGGAAAAAGAATTTCAAAAAAAAATCTAACCTTGATTAAAAAAACATAAACAATAATATTGATAAAAGATTTTCAGTAAAAAATATAATTATCGTCCATAAAAAATAAATTTTATCCAAAAAACTCAACAAACAAATCATAAATCTGATCATTCAAGAATCTGTAATTGAAATCAGAGTTGTACTTGTCTACTGCTTTTTTAGCCTTAGCAATATCTCTCCCCTTTCTTAAATTCATAAAGTGTTGTAATTCTTCCTTGGGCATCTTCTGAGTCTTAGCATTTTTGTCCTTTTTGGAATATTTAATTTCAATTGATTTACTCAGCCTATTTTCTTTGGGATACTGATATTTAGACCCAAAAAATATCTCCAAAACACCACATAAAAATTAAATCCAAACTTTACTCGAAAACACCCAAACGTGTTGTACCTTTTTTCTTGTAAAATGTTTAATATATCCCAAACTAAGTAAAAAATTACATATAAACTCACACAACATTACCTAAAACACCACAAACCAACCAAAAGACACATTTTCAAACCGGTTACTCTTCCTACCGAAACCTCAAGCCCACGGCTAAACCTAGCCAAAATCATCTTCACCATTCCTCCCAAATCTCCATTTTCGTGTGTTTGTTGTGATCTTTGTTGTTTTGTTTATATAAAGAAACCAAGTATCAAGGGGATACATTGCAATGGGTGATGAAAAGAATGTTGATGATCAAGCTTCCTAAAATCGAAATATTCAATGCTCATTTGATGATTTTGAGGTATTAAAACACCTTTACACACTATATAATCTGTAAAAAAATATTTAAAATGATGAAAAGATGAAGAAAAAACTACATTCACTGCACTTACGGTTGCTCGTCACCATAAGTGATACTGAGTTTCGGTCCCAAGATGCCATGTAATGACAGATTGCGGTTATATTTTATCGTATATTAATAAAGGACGGTTACACTTAACTATGTAATGATTTTTGGTCAGGGTTATGAACTCACGGTTTCACTTGGCCCTGGTTATATATTCACGGTTTAAGTTGGCCGTGATAAGTTCACCACGATTTTATTTGGCCCTGGTATTATACCCACGATCTAATATGGTCGTAATAAGTTCAATATAGATATAATTCATGTAACCCATTCATTCATGTACTGATTATTGTATTGTCATTTCAGTTAGCTGACTCGGTTCTAAATGATACATTTTGGCACGATATAGACAATCTCATTGTACCGAGTGTACCTACTGAATGTGAATCCACCGAGAAAATGAATATGCGTGAACCGAGTATGATTGAATAAGCAACGACATCTACTTCGCCCAAATATTTGCGTGATTTGTTTCCAGATTTCACATCTTCTATGGTAAAAAACCATATCATGTAGTTAATTTCCAACACTTTGAGATATTTAATGCATGACATTATTATATGACATAATTTTATTTTTTGCATTGTTAGGATGCGGAAATAGAAGAATGATTGGATATTAATGAGATTAATCAAGACCATATAGTCGAATTCACAACTAGAGAGGTATGTTTTGTTTATTGATATTGTACTCAACATGATTTTACAATTATACTCTAAATCTCCATTTAAAATGTCCTTTCATTTAACAATGTTCGTCTTGTGCATATTTTTTATGATCAGGACAAGATGATTGATTGGTGTCAACAAGTTAGTCGCAAGCTTCATGCGGTTGTGATAATTCTAAAATCCGACAAGGCAAGTACAGTCCGCAAGGGTAGGGTCATACTTGGTTGTTAGTGAAGAAATCTTTATAGACCCCAAAAAGATGAGGAGTTGGAAACGAAGAGGAAGCGTTCTTTCGGAATGAAAAAATATGGTTGTCCATTTAGATTGAAAGGGGTTCCACATGATAATGGTTATTAGGGGATTGAAGTTCTCTGTGGGGTACACAACCACGTGGTGTTAAAATCACTTGTTGGGCACCCATATGCCGGCTGGCTATCCCAAGAAGAGTGGAATATTGTAAATGAGATGATAAAAAATGGGGTTGGCCCGAAGGAAGTACTCCATACATTGAAAGAGAGGTTGGAGTACAATTGTTCATGAATACGAGAAATATATAATGCTAAAAGCAAAATGAAGAACGTTGAGATGCAAAGTCGCACCGCCATGCAACAGTTGATGAATTTTCTCGGGGAAAAGAATTATGTCCACTGACATCGAAGGAATGAGCAAACCAATGTGGTGGAGGATTTATTTTTTGCACATCCCACCTCTTTCTTGTTGGTGAAATGCTTCTCGAGTGTGCTTGTGATCAATTGCAATTACAAGACCAATTGTTACAATATGCCATTATTTGAGATGATTGGGGCACTTATACCAGGAAATCTTTTTGCATTAAATTTGCATTTCTGAAGAGTGAGAAGGAGGAGAATTTTATATGGGCTTTGCAACATTTACAGTCATTATACAAGCTAGAAGCTTTACCGTAAGTTGTTATCTCCGACAACAACACTCTTGTCTAAACGATTTGCCAAGCATGTTTCCACGCGCCACCGTTCTTTTATGCTTATTCCATGTACAGAAGAACATTGAAGGTGCATGTGTGAAACAAAACATTAAAGACCAGGACAAGAAGGTGTTCATGCAAGGTTGGATTGGGGCGTTGGAGGCAGAGACTACGAATGACTTTGAGAATGCATGGACTGCTTTTCGCTAAAACTGGCAAGAATACCCGAATATGGTTGGGTATATATATCAAAGAATTGGATCCCTTTTTGTTTTTAGTTTGCGCATGCATGGACTAATCACATACCCCACCATGGCAACCGAATAACTAACAGAGCGGAGGGTACCCATGCGCAACTAAAAAAAACTTAAAAATTAGCACCGGTTCGTTTACGATGGTGTGGAAGGGCATATACGCATTACTTGGCCACCAACTAACTCAAATTCAAACTAAGTTTCAAAAATTATTTCAATCCACCAAGCATGGACACGGTGATACATTATAGCGCGAGATCCGTAGTGGGGCATCACACTATAAAGTGGATCTAATTGTTGTTGAAATAGATTCCATGTGATTGGCATTGAGCGCATCAAGAGCTAGCACCCAATATATGGAGATACGATGATCCCACATACTTTGCACCATATACGGATTACCATGTGTCCATGAGTTGGCCCAATGAGAGAAGATAGGGCAAGCAATTCCACTGTGGGCACTAGACGATCATTGGAGGAAACTTTCCATTGTATCGGACATCCCTCGATACCGTGACCTTGACTATATGTCGGAGATGATATTTTTTAAGAAAAGGTGGAATGAGATAGGTGAAGCCGTTAGAAATATGATGCTAAGTAAGTTAATAGAGATTGCCAAACCCTCTACCACACCCTTGATGGAGCCCAAACAAATTCGTCAAAAGGGTAGACCACCTAAAGGGAAAAAGTCTACCAAAAGATCCCCTTGTGCTTGGGATCAAGATGTACCGTCCATAAGGAAACTTAAAAAAGTTTTCACAAACATTGCCCCATTGACGGGAGTGAAAGCGAAAATGTGGTCTCGGGAGAAGAAGATGTATATGAAGGACGTTCCCGAGTTCTTCCGATCATCTGTGAAGGATATATATGATGTAAAATATGATGAAAATTGTGGATATAGGGCTATTTCAAAAGGGGCTAGTGTTGGAGACGGACTTGAACATTGTCATGCTATTCATAGTGCTTTGTTATCTGAGATATGTAGGGATAAGTCATTTTGGACTACGGTGATGACCTCCTACGATATAAATGAGAATGAGAGGAGATTAAACTATTTTAGACACTCATACACAAGCGAGCGATGGTTTATAATTCCATAGTTTGGCTACCTTGCAGCGAATGTAGTTACGCTAATGGTTGTGTTGATATCCAAATTTCAATGCTAAACTTTTTTTTGGGCATTCTTCTCTAGCCCTTTTGATGTGGACGGTTGGAATTAATCTTTCGAGCAAGAAGACTCGTCATCTCCTGCCCTCTCTCCTTCTTCCTCCCTATCTTCCTCTCTATCAACCTCTCCTCCTCTCACTCCTTCTTCATCTCTATCCTCCTCTCTTTCCTCTCTATATTTACCTCCTTCTCTATCTCGTTCTTCCTCTCTATCCCCCTATCTCCTTACCTCTCTCTCTGCCTCTCTTTCCTCCTCTATTTTTTCCTCCCTCTCTCCCTCACTTTTCTCCTCTCTCTCTTTATCACATTCCTTCTCTCTCTCTCTTTATCTCATGATTTATCTTCTTCTTTTTTCTCCTCCTCTTTATCTCCCACTACTCCTACCTCACCCCCTTCACTAACCTGTAATACCCCATATTTTTATGACTTTTAATTTTTGGGATTTATTAAATTTAATTAGAGATATTAATTTAATATTAATCTGAAAATCATTTAAATATTTACTAGCGTGATGAAAGTTAGTAATTAATTGAATTTTGTTGTAAATTACTTCATGGGTAAAGTAAGATGTGTAATTGAATTTAGTAAAATTACCACAAGAATCTAATTTGATAATTTTGGAAATTTATCGGGACGCACCTATGTCGTGTCGGGATTTAATTCGAATTATTCAAAGTAAATAAATTATAAGTCACCCGTATGTCATTTTGAGTATGTCAATGTGTCCTAAAGGGTCGAGATAATCAAAATAATGTACCCGGAGGTTTAGTTTGGGTCCCGGAGCATTTTTAGGCCAAATTAACATCCCGGAAGGGCGTTTTAGACATTTCAGATTTTTGGGCATGGAAACCCACGAATTTTCTAAGGTTATATAAGATGGTAGGATTTTTCTTCTAAGGTTAAAATAACCAAGAACCAAAGACAGCCATTGGAGAGGAAGAGGAGAAGCTTTCCAAGGAGTTCTAGGCCAAGAACTCCACCGTTTGCACCGCCGTTGCCGTCAAATTATAGATCGCGCAACGAGGATCACAACCACACCAATATTTTCCACAAATCTGAGCCAAGTATTCCCAGGCAAGTATCTATCTTGCTCTATTTTAGTTAATGCTTCTATGATATTAGTCTAGGGTTGATTAGGACTAGTTTTTGTGAAAGAAAGTAAATATTGGAGACTCGGATTCGCATGTTGTAGAGGTAAAAGATGTATTCTTGAAATCCGATTCATATGTAGAGGTTGGACTACGAAATTCCAGTGAGTTAGGAGTAGAAAATCTGGGAAAAGAATGGGAAGAACTAAGTTAAAGAAAATATTAGGGTACTTATTATTTTTATGGATTTTGGCCCTTTTTAATTAGTTATAACTATTGAAAACTCGCATGTCTTACTTAGAATATTAATTATTTGAGGATATAACACTTGTAGTATTAGTTGTTGGGAGTTTGGAAATCAAATATGATGATTTGGATGATTTTGGAATAGCATTCCCGTAACTGATATTTATGCAGTTGCGCCATAACTGCTTGATTGATCGATCAACCCAATAGCATCGATCGATCGATGCATCAATTGATCGAGCCCTTACCATCGATCGATCGACCCCTCCTGGAAAACTCACATTCCCCTTTTTAAATAGGTTGTTCCAACTAAAATGAATAGAAATCCTTGGACATTATTGTTAGAACATTTTGGGATATAAAGAAGACCAGTAGGACTTTATAAAAATGGAACCTTTAATATAAGACGAGATTTACATTTAACGGAGGTGTTTTACACTTAAGGAATAATGGGAACGTGTGTCTAAAGGGTGAGACTCGTAAGGAAGTTACGTCGTAAAATAAAAAGAGTACCTACTGAAATTATACTTAGGGAGATAGGATTTCACGAGTGTTACAAAGTAAGTTTGGAATAATCCCATAAATAAGAATAAAAGAGATGAACCAATATACGGGATAATCTAGTAATGTGAAATAAGAATAAATATCATAAGTATGGGTCGTGGGTGTACCTAAATTAGAAATGGAAATAGTAGTATACATATATGACTGTGTTTGTGCATATACTATATACGTGTAAAAATCATGCCCGCGCTACTTGCTATCACTAAGGTTACCGCGTCGAGACAGTCTTATCTCGATGGGACCTTTATGGGGGATATTGACTTGTACCCTAGAACATAGGAATCCTTGGTACAGGCTATCAGATAGATAGTCAGACGGTCCTAAGAGACGTGAGGGTATGTGCTGACCTCTTAGTGACTTGGAACTATGTTTCGCCTCAATTTGTATGTGTTTTGTGTTAATACAGTTCGAGAGTGATTCGGATCTAGTATTTCCCTTAGTACGAGTGATACGAGGACTTGATAGCAGAGTATGCCAACACCATAAATTTATGTGGGGTGTCGATTGTATATATATATATATATATATAGAATTTAAATTGGGAAACTTTCTACTATGATTAAAAGTAGTTGAGTAATGAATAAATATTTCGATATTTAAAAGTGCGTGAAAAGTTTGAGGCAACACTGAAAAATTTTATACTAAAATGAGAGTTATGTGAAAACTTTGCCTTTAGAAATTAACTATCTTAGCACTAGTAATTTTCGGCATAAAATCTTATGAGAATTTTAAGAAAAGCTAAATTGTTGGGATAAATAGTGCGGTAGGTGTGCACATTAGAAGAGAGGTGAGAATTCCTCAAGAGAGTTTCGCATACTAATATGATTGTTGCATTAGCCGGTAAGCATTTTAAATACTTGCTAAACTAATTTTTAAACTATTTTACAATCGGGCTCTGACCCGTTTCCTTTTATCTCTTCTATTTTGTATATATATATATATATATATATATATATATATATATATATATATATATATATATATATATTACAGGTGCCCAACCACAAGGGCGTCATGCTTAGGATCCTTTGGAAGGAACGTATTGTAGCTTAGGTGGGAGTTGCAGGCCTCTTGCTTAGACGACCTCATTATTGATTCGACTTCTAGTTCTATTTTATCCAGTTGGGCATGTGTCGCCCTTTTTCCATTATTCAGTTGGTTTTATTAGAGATTGTAATTCGTTTACTTCCAGTATTTATACTTTGGGATTGTTACTGTCAGGATGTTTTTCCTTTGAAGTTTTAAAGTTGGAATTTATTTGTTGAATGCTTATATTGCTTGGATTATCTCTTCGAGTCTAGTTGTTGTGTGACTCTTAAACTATGGATTATTAAAGGTTTGAAATGTTGGTTTAAATTAAATATGGACTTGATGTCTTAAAATGGTTTTGTCACTTAGCTTAATTATTTAGGGTGTTTAATATGAAAAGTTATTTTGCAATAATTTTGCTAAGAATGAACCAACCGTTCACCTTGGTTATAATTTAATAAAGGACTGATCACCCGGTATTTAATTAGGCGGGGTGTCACAGGTGGTATCAGAGCATTAGGTTCTAGTGTCCTTTAGGATCTGTACGACTTATTTCTCTTTCAGCTTAAAGTTCTTGCTATAGAGCCCTAAGTTTTAGGATTATAGTATTCATGGTTTTACGCTTCTGTTTTCAACTATTTGAGATTTGATAATAACTGTACACTAATAAATTTTTTTACGTTTCAGATGCCTCCGAGACGCGCACCTAAGGACAGACGTGCCCAGGTCGAGCAGCCAGCAGCTCTGGTTCAGGAAACGATGAACACAACAGAGGTAGCCGCTATAATTGCTCAGGCGATGAATGTCGCGTTGGCAGTAGTGAAGCAGGCTCCACCGTAGGTTCAGGCAGTGGTGCCAGTACTGGCACATCTTCC
The DNA here is from genome assembly GCA_949130495.1 of Sambucus nigra. NCBI lineage: Eukaryota > Viridiplantae > Streptophyta > Magnoliopsida > Dipsacales > Adoxaceae > Sambucus > Sambucus nigra. Next base: position 261,351,740 of record OX422213.1, on the reverse strand, counting down.
TTCTGCATGGGAGAGAGTTAGGGATGCCTTCCAGAAGGTGCATCCCCCAGAGTTTGTGGGTAGTTCGGATATCATTGTAGCCAACCAATGGAAGAAGGATATCCAGAGGCATCTGCGCATGTACGAATGCACTGACGTGCAGAAATAGCTGTTGTCTTCCTTCAAGCTAGTGGGGGCGGCTTTTCATTGGTGGGAATCCACCACCACCTTGGAGGAGAGGGATATTATCACTATTTAGTCATTTTGGGTGCGGTTTGACAGCAAATAATTTCCATCCGCCGTGCAAACTGAGATGAGGTGGAAGTTACTGAATCTGAAATAGGAGAATACGACTGTTGCTGAGTACGAGGAGGAGTTCACTAGACTTCTCACTATTGTGCCAGATGAGGCACCCACTGAGGGAAAGAAGATATTTTTATTTATGGGCGGGCTGGCTCGGAGGATCCGTCAGCACCTTATAGGCAATCTGTCACTGAGTACCTACACAGACATACTCAATGCTACTTTGCTACACTGCCAGGATCACCGCTTCCATTTATAGGGAAGCAAACGAGCAGGAGAGTCCAGCCAGCAGGCAGGACAGGGGGTAGTAATACTGGTGGAGCACCGATAACCTAGGGGGAGACTCATCATCATGAGTAGAGTTCCCATCAGGGGGACCCTGCCAAGCGGTTCTGATCAGGTGACAAGCAGGGAATTGGAGGATTTAGGCAGGGCCGGTATAATTAGCAGGGCCAACATCGTCAGCCATAGGGTCAGCAACAGGGCCAATAGTGTTTTTCGCAGGGCCATCAAGGCCAATGGAGGGGAGGTAACAGCCAGTAGGTCCGTAATCAGCAGGGACAGAGGTTAGGAAATTTCAGGGACCGATGCTTCGGGTGTGGTAAAAATGGCCATAGGCACCATAATTGTCCAGAGGGATATATAGCCCCACAGCAGTAAGGTGCCCGTAATGAGCCATAGAGGCCACTTTTTCCAGTCGCCCTCCCAGCACCAGCTCAGGCACCAGCCCTACCAGCCATTCCAGTAGCTCCAGTGCAGCAGGGGCAGTTACAGTACGGACGTGTCTATAACGTCCACCAGACAGCATCTCCTCAAGCAGCACTTGCGATTAAGGGTACGTTTCCTATCGATGGTACTATGGGTTGAGTTTTATTTGATTCTGGGGCGACAGACTATTTTATAGACACTCATTTTGCGAAGCCCTTAGTGTTATTAGCCATAACAGAGAGCACTGTGACATGCGAAGACTCACCACTGGGAAATGGATCGTTAATTTTCTTTATATGTCGAGGTGTGGGAGTAGATATTGGTAGCTTAATCTTACTAGCAGACATGTTAATCTTAGATATGCTTGAGCACGACGTTATTATTGGCATGGATTGGCTCGCAGCATACAGAGCCATGATAGATTATTTCGGTGGGAGTATTGTCTTTGCCATTCTGAGGCAGGAGATGTTTATAGTGGTGATGCCTCCCCCAGAGGGAGGCTCTACCGCACATTTGTATTACATAGAGGAGGGTACCTCTAAGGAGGTCGTGATTCCCTTAGACTCGATCCCAGTTGTCCATGAGTATTCTGATGTATTTTAGGAGATACCAGGCCTACCCCCTAGTCGAGAGATAGATTTTGTCATAAATTTGTTACTGGATACTCGACCGATAGCACGCGCTCCATAACGTATGGCTCCGGTGGAAATGCGATAGTTATGAGATCAGATAGAGCAGCTGTTAGGTCAGGGCTTCATTCGTAGGAGTACCTCATCACTCCAGTTTTGTTTATTAAAAAAAGAGATGGTTCACTGAGGTTATGTGTGGACTACCGGGAGCTGAACAAGGTCACGATACCGAACAAATATTAGTTGCCTCGAATCGATGATCTGTTCAACTAGCTGAGGGGAGCAACTTTCTTTTCGAAGATAGACTTGAGGTCAGGATACCATCAGCTACGGATTAGGGAGCAGGATGTTTTAAAGACTACTTTCTTGACAAGATATGGGTCCTATGAGTTCAAAGTGATGCCATTCGGACTCACAAATGCTCCAGCCGTATTCATGGACTTGATGAACCGAGTTTTCAGAGAGTTCTTGGATAAGTTTGTCATCGTCTTCATAGATGACATCTTGATATATTCACACACTGAGGAAGAGCAAGCTGAGCACTTGAGGAAGGTTATTCAAACTCTACGAGAGCATCAGCTATATGCTAAGTACGAGAAGTGCGGATTTTGGCTACGGGAGGTGCAGTTTTTGGGACATGTGGTTTTTGAACTGAGTAAACTGTCAGCAGTGAGGGAGTGGAGACAGCCCACGACACCGACGGAAGTGCGTAGTTTCTTAGGGTAGCCCGGTACTACAGGAGATTCATCCGAGGGTTCTCCAAGATAGCGGTTCCATTGACGTACTTGATTCACAAGGGGGTATCATATATTTAAGACGATACTTGTCAATTGGCTTTCGATGAGCTGAAAGACAAGCTGACCTCGGCACCAGTTCTTGCTTTACCCTAGCCGGGCCTGGAGTATCTAGTTTACACCGATCCTCCTTACGGGGACTCGAGGGAGTACTTCAGTAGGAGGAGAAGGATATAGCTTTTACCTCCCGTAAGCTTAAGCCACACGAGAGAAATTACCCCACTCATGAGCTAGAGTTAGAAGCAATTGTCTTTGCACTGAGGATACGGAGACATTATTTATTGGGGGAGAAGTTTCGTTTGTTCACACACCATAAGTCACTGCAGTACCTGTTCACTCAGCGAGAGCTAAATATGCGTCACGCAGGTGGTTATAGTTTGTGAAAGACTATCAGTTCGACATACAATACCATCCGGGGAAGGCCAATGTAGTTGCTGATGCGTTGAGCTGTAGACCGGTAGACGACGTAGCGGATGTTTGGAGAGCAAAGGGGAAAGAGTTGGGTCACCAGAATGCGGTAGCCTGTTCCTTCATATTTGTTATGACAGTGACACCCGAGATTGTTACGAGGGTAATACAGGCACAGGCAATAGACTCATTTTTCCAGGAGCAGATTGTACGGCTTCTAACCGAGGGTGCTGAGTCCTGTTCTGTTGGTTCCGATGGGGGTTTGAGGTTTAATGGGAGGTTAGTGGTCCTAGAAGGAGAAGACTTACGCCATGCAGTGATGTCACAGTCTCACGGGTCCAAATTTTTAGTGCATCCTGGGGGAGATAAGATGTACCAGGATATGAGGCGATAATACTGGTGGAGTGGGATGAAGAAGGACATTGCTGAGTTCCTGTCCAAGTGTTCTACTTGCCAGATGGTAAAAGTAGGCCACCAGAAACCGTCGGGGTTACTTCAGCCGTTGGAAATACCCACGTGGAAGTGGGAGAGTATCTCTATGGATTTATTACTGGGTTGCCTACATCACAGTGGGGTCACGACTCCATCTGGGTGATCTTGGACCGTTTGACAAAGGTGGCTCATTTTCTATCAGTACAGACAAACTATACCACGGGTCAGTATGCTCAGTTATTCATTGTCGAGATCGTTAAACTACATGGGGTGCCCCTGAATATTGTGTCAAACAGAGACAAGATTTTTGTGTCGCGTTTCTAGGAGAGATTTCAGGAGGCCATGGGTACAGAGTTAAGGTTGAGTTTAGCTTACCATCCACAGATAGATGGACAAATAGAGCATCCCAATCAGATGTTAGAGGATATTCTACACATGTGTGTCCTTGATTTTGGGGGAGGTTGGGAGCCACATATTCCACTAGTGGAGTTTGCTTATAATAACTCTTATCAGTTCACGATTGGCACGGCTCCGTTTGAGGCATTGTATGGAAGGCCTTGTTGTTCACCAACTTGTTGGTTAGGGGTGGGGGACAACAAGTTTCTCGGACTAGAGGTAATTCAGGAAACCTCCGCTAGGATTGAGCTTATCAGGAGTCGCATTCGGGTAGCCCAGGACAGGCACAAAAGCTACGCCGATGAAAAATGATTTTTTCGAGAATTTAATGTGGGGGACCAAATATTACTACGTGTATCTCCTATGAAAGGAGTGATGAGTTTTGGGAAGAAGGGAAACTGACCCCGAGGTACGTGGGACCATTTCCCATTATCGAGAGGATTGGGTCGGTAGCATACAGATTGGAACTGCCAGAGCATTTGCACCGCATTCATGATGTATTCCATATCTCGTTGTTGAGACGATACCTTAGGGATGACATGACCCACACCCACATCGCGATTGAGGATATCGACTTACATCCCGATAGCTCTTACGAGGAGAGGCTAGTCGCTATTCTAGACCATAGCGAATGGAGATTGAGGTTGAAAGTAGTACCACTTGTACGGGTCCAGTGGGAGCATCATAATGTGGAGGAATCCACTTAGGAGTGTGAGGCTGACATGCGGGAGAAATACCCAGAGTTATTCTTATAAGGTATACTTTATTTTCGAATTTTGGGAAGAAATTCCGTTATTAGGGGGGAAGTATGTAATACCCCGTATTTTTATGACTTTTAATTTTGGGGATTTATTAAATTTAATTAGAGATATTAATTTAATATTATTTCAAAAATCATTTAAATATTTACTAGAGTGATGAGAGTTAGTAATTATTGGAATTTTGTTGTAAATTACTTTATGAGTAAAGTAAGATGTGTAATTGAATTTAGTAAAATTATCACGAGAATCTAATTTGATAATTTTGAAAATTTATCGGGACGCGCATATGTCGTGTCGGGATTTAATTCGAATTATTAAAAGTGAATAAATTATAAGTCACCCGTATGATCATTTTGAGTGTGTCTATGTGTCCGGAAGGGTCTAGATAGTCAAAATAATGTACCCGGGGGTTTAGTTTGGAACCTGGAGCATTTTTATGCCTAATTAAAATCCCCGGAGGGCGTTTTAGACATTTCGTATTTTTGGGCATGGAAACCCACGAATTTTCTAAGGTTATATCAGATGGTAGGAGTTGTATTATAGGGTTATAATAACCAAGAACCAAAGACGGCCATTGGAGAGGAAGAGGAGAAGCTTTCCAAGGAGCTCTAGGCCAAGAACTCCACCGTTTGCACCGCCGTCGTCGTCAAATTATAGATCGCGCAACGAGGATCACAACCAGACCAATCTTTTCCACAAATTTGAGCCAAGTATTCCCAGGCAAGTATCTATCTTACTCTATTTTAGCTAATGCTTCAATGATATTAGTCTAGGGTTGATTAGGAATAGCTTTTGTGAAAGAAAGTATATATTGGAGACCAGGATTCGCATGTTGTAGAGGTAAAAGATGTATTCTTGAAATCCAATTCATATGTAGAGGTTGAACCACGAAATTCCATGGAGTTAGGAGTAGAAAATCTGGGAAAAGAATGGGAAGAACTAAGTTAAAGAAAATATTAGGGTTCTTGTTATTTTGATGTATTTTGGCCCTTTTTAATTCGTTATTATTAATGAAAACTCGTATGTCTTACGTAGAATATTAATTATTTGAGGATATAACACTTGTAGTATTAGTTGTTGGGAGTTTGAAAATGAAATATGATGATTTGGATGATTTTGGAATAGCATTCCCATAACTGGTATTTCTGTAGTTTCACCGTAACTGCTTGATCGATCGATCGATCGACCCAAGAGCATCGATTGATTGATGCATCGATAGATCGAGCCCCTGACATCGATCGATCGACCCCTCCTGGAAAACTCACATTCCCCTTTTTAAATAGGTTGTTCCAACTTAAATGTATAGAAATCCTTAGACATTATTGTTAGAACATTTTGGGATATAAAGAAGACTAGTAAGACTTTATAAAAATGAAACCTTTAATGTAAGACGAGATTTACATTTAACGAAGGTGTTTTACACTTAAGGAATAATGGTAATATGTGTATAAAGGGTGAGACTCGTAAGGAAGTTATGTCTTAAAATAAAAAGAGTACCTACTGAAATTAGACTTAGGGAGATAGGATTTCACGAGTGTTACGAAGTAAGTTTGGAATAATCCCATAAATAAGAATAAAAGAGATGAACCGATATATGGGATAATCTAGTAATGTGCAATAAGAATAAATATCATAAGTGTGGGTCGTGGGTGTACCTAAATTAGAAATGGAAATAGTAGTATACATATATGACTGTGTTTGTGCATATACTATATACATGTAAAAATCATGCCCGCGCTACTTGCTACCACCGAGGTTACCGCGCCGAGAGAGTTTTATCTCGATGGGACCTTTATAGGGGATATTGACTTGTATCCTGGAACATAGGAATCCTCGGTACAGGCTATCGAATAGATAGTCAGACGGTCCTAAGAGACGTGAGGGTATGTGTTGACCTCTTAGCGACTTAGAACTATGCTTCGCCTTAATTTGTATGTGTTTTGTGTTAATATAGTTCGAGAGTGTTTTCGAACTAGTATTTCCCTTAGTACGAGTGATACGGGGACTTGATAGCAGAGTATGCCAACACCATAAATTTATGTGGGGTGCCGATTGTATATATATATGTATATTATGAGAGTGATCGATATATATATATCTATATATATAGAATTTAAATTGGGAAACTTTCTACTGTGATTAAAAGTAGTTGAGTAATGAATAAATATTCCGATATTTAAAAGTGTGTGAAAATTTTGAGGCAAAACTGAGAAATTTTATAATAAAATGAGAGTTATGTGAAAACTTTGCCTTTAGAAATTAACTATCTTAGCACTAGTAATTGTCGGCATGAAACATTATGAGAATTTTAAGAAAAGCTAAACTGTTGGGATAAATAGTGCAGTAGGTGTGCACATCAGATTAGAGGTGAGAATTCCTCAAGAGAGTGTCGTATACTAATATGATTGTTGCATTAGCCGGTAAGCATTTTAAATACTTGCTAAACTAATTTTTAAACTATTTTACAATCGGGCTCTGACCCGTTTCCTTTTATCTCTTCTATTTTGTATATATATATATATATATATATATATGGAATTGCTGGCCTCTTGCTTAGACGACCTCATCACTGATTCCAATTCTAGTTCTATTTTATCCAGTTGGGCATGTGTCTCCCTTTTTCCATTATTCAGTTGGTTTTATCTGAGATTGTGATTCGTTTACTTCCAGTATTTATACTTTGGGATTGTTACTGTCAGGATGTTTTTCCTTTGATGTTTTAAAGTTGGAATTTATTTGTTGAATGCTTAAATTGCTTGGATTATCTCTTCCAGTCTAGTTGTTGTCTGACTCTTAAAATATGGATTATGAAAGGTTTTAAATGTTGGTTTTAAATTAAATATGGAATTGATGTCTTAAAAATGGTTTTGTCACTTAGCTTAATTATTTAGGGTGTTTAATGTGAAAAGTTATTTTGCGACAGTAATGCTAAGAATGAACCAACCGTTCACTTGGTTATAATTTAATAAAGGATTGATCACCCGGTATTTAACTAGGCTAGGTGTCACATAACCCCAATAAAATCACCTACAACCGTCTCAACTACTTGCTCAATTTACTTCGAAGTATCACCCACCTCAACATTAAGTAAATCTCCTACCACTTTATCTAACGAATTTGTCGAAGAATATCCTTTGCTTGAAGTAGTGGCCTCACTGGCACTACTACTACTAGAGGAAGGTATGGGTCGTTGTACTTACTTAGCCGCCTCTAACCTCCTCTTTCGCTCGGATGCGGTAGTCGGATTTTTTCTTCTCACCATTTATATGACCTACATAAGAAATTAACAAATTATATTAGCAAATTAACAAATTATATTAGTAAATCAACATTTATATACCCTAGCAAATTAATATATTAAATAGGAAATAAATTGGTACTTTAAGAGATTAGAATTAAAATTAGAAATAATAATTACTTAAAAGGAAACCACGGTACTATATGGCCGTGAAATATTTACAAGCGGTTGGGTTTGGTCGTGAAAATATAACCACGGTTGGATTTGTCCATGAAACCTATAACCACGGTGAGAATTGGATGTATATTGTGTAATCACGGTTGTACATGATCGAATATTATTGGCACCTACGGTGACGGAAAACCGTAGGTGCAAGACCATGTTTTTTCTCTTTTTTCAAATCGTTAAACCCTATTTTTTTCTTACCGTGGTAAACCCTAGGTTTGTTCGTGAAAATGGAATATATTTGTAGTTAGATTAATTAGGGTTACATTTTGAAGAGTTTATAATGGATTTCTTATATGTAGTTTGCATTCTAGGGTTTAATACACAAAATGGGAGCACAAAATGAGAACATGACAGTAATAGAAGTAAGGTTTAATGGTTTAACAAACCTGAAATGAAGCTTGATGGTAATGTGGCGTTGTGCATTTTTGGTGTTGGGAGTAAGGTTTAATGGGGGATGGTGATTTAGGAATGAAGTTAGAGAGAGAGAAGGAACGGGAAAAAATAAGGATCGAAATTTTTTGGGTTTTTATATGGGTGAAGGTACATGTGGTGTTGGGTTTTTTTGGTGTTTTGTATCAATATTAGGTTCTTGTGTGGTGTTTTGAATAAAAAGGTGTTCTGGAGATATTTTTAGGTGTAAATATCAGGACCCTTTTCTTTGTATAACTTTCTAACCTGAGGTCCCTAGAGAATTTGGTTGAGAACTTCTAGAAATTCCTTGAAGTAACTGAAATCAGCTTAAGTAGCAGTGTTAGAAGCGAGGATTTTTGGGTGGTTTTTGTGTAGCCAAAACGCTGCCGTGCAGAACCCTTATTTATAATATTTTCTAGTGCCTCGTACACTTCTGAGGTTGCAGATGAGTTTGGGAGTGGTCAATGGGTTGCGGTTCCATAATAATTGTAACTGTCCGATGAGATGTTCTGGTGGGGTATCGAGGACTTTGTGAAAGAAGAAATCTAAGCATGGGTTGCCAGAGGATAAAAAACGTTGGAGATAAATTTTTCGTTAAGCCCAAGGTGAGGTTGGTGGGTTGAGAAACTATTTTGTTGGGTAGTGGTGGGTTTTGTAAGAGATCGATGCAAGTATCAAAAGTATAAAAAAAACTATTCGTATGAGAGAGATATGTTAGAATTATCATATAATTCATAAGTTAGTTCATTATTAAATTACAAAATAAGTCATATTAGGTAAATAAACGGTCACTCTAATATGTCCAAGAGTCAAAAATATTTTTGGTTAATAAATTAACCAATTATTGATTAAAAAATAAATTAAGGAAAACTCTTGATCTAACCGCGATGGACGGTCAAGATCGCATGACTTTTGGGATATAAGACCTCTCCCTGCTTATAAATTGTGGCCTAAACTCCATCATTTAGGGATGAGAAATAAGCAACAAATTATAGAGAGGCTAGGGGAGAGAAACCTATAATCCATAACAATTTTTGACATCAAGTTGGAGGCACTAATGGCAACCTCTTCACTCATCAAATCTAATGCTAACTTAGGTATATTTTTCAATGCTTTTTTGACACATGTGATAATTATGTAAATTAAGGTCCTATATTTACATAAAATTTATATGTTCATGTATTGTATTATTGGTCTATAAAAACTGTTAATTGATTTATTAATTTTAAATCTAATATGTGGTATCAGAGCAAATGGTTTAGATCACATAATTATCCTTTATTTCTAAACATGAAAATCATATTTTAAAGAAGATTTTATATTCTAAATTATGAGACTTATGTGATATTTTTATAATATTTTTACCGTATTGTACTAATATTCTGATAGGTGTCCACCAAAGTGTCCTACCATATGTTAGCGTATATTAGATAAAAGAGTATATTCTATTTGGTTGCAAATATTCCTAAAATAATTGTGACATAATATTTATATGATGTTAGATTAGGAGAAAATGTCTTAATATATAGTTATACATATTAAATTACTGTGTACGCATCTATATTTGGACCTTTGATTATCCATCAAGAATTGCGTATAATATTTTTCTAGGATATTAATTTTATATCCATTACGCAATATGTGTGTGCATGTATGTTCCATGAAAGTAACTTTATTTTGTACACTTTATGAATTAAAGATTTAAGCGCAATTAAGGATAAATCAATTTAGGATACGTGTGAATGCAACCAAATGGATTAATTGGTGTATCTATATAATCACATAAAAGAAAAATTGATAAAATGAGATTTTGTTTACCAAAATTTTTATGACCGAATTAAAATTGGTTTTGGTTCCCTAATTGTGATTTTCTTTTGTGACACTTTTAATTATGTGTTTAAAGTCACTTATTTTATAAAACTGTAAATCTGAATATTTTGAGACATTTTCAATAATAGTTTTCTTATACCTCTAATAAGCAATAATTGAGATTAAAATTGTCGACTTACCCGGGATTAATACAAAAAATTATGTCAATCCGAGAGGATTTCATGGTGAAAAATCACAATTTTTTAGTGACAAACATTGTTATGACTATTTGAGCACGTTTAAGCTCTCAATACCTTAAGTTTGTTATATTTGGTAATAAAGTTGACATCTATTTCTTTCTCATTTTATTTTTAAATTTCACTTATTAGGAAGATTATTTTTTTAAGAGTTTTCGTATAGTATTTTTCAAATTTTCCTTATTGAAAATTCTGGATTTCTCCATTTTATGTGTTTTAATAAATACATCTGTTGTCTTATCTTATTTGGCTGTCATAATATTTTCTGTATATACCAAATATTGTTATGAAAATTATAGTTATGGTTAAGATTTTGATATTAATATTTATATTAGATTAGATCAGGTATCTATTATAGTGCACTAATATATGATTATAAATACTAAATTACTGTGTATAAATTTGATTCTTAGTAGGTATATATATAATTATGAATTATTGATACAATGATGATGTGACTTATTCATTGTAAGATTGCCCAAAGGGACAATTTTTATCAAATGAACATTAATGAGTAATATTTTTTTATGCATCAACTTAACCTCGAATGATTCAAATTTTCTTTGAGACTGATATTTAAGTGAAGTTTAATCGGTACTAAAAATAGTAAATATTATATTAAACATGTATATGCTTATTATGTCCAATATGAGTAATGAAATATTAAAAGCATACCTTGAGGTTTTCATATTAGTATTTAATATGTTACGATTCCGCCAAAGTGGAATCTAATAAATTGTAAATGCTAAATTTTGTGATAACATTAAAATACTATGTCTTGGTTGCTCCAAAGAGTACGGATATGGTTTTGAGTGTTCGGATTATTAATGATTTCATTATGATTAAGCCATTGTAATTTGGTTGCTCCAAAGACTTCGCTTACAATGGTGAAGTTAATATTAAGGGGAGATATATTTATTTATTAAGGTTGGTATCGGTTGCTCCAAGGAGTCCATAATCTTCCTTAATTTATAAGTACAATGTCCATTTATGCCTTTTGAAAATATTAATGCTTGTTGAAATTATTAGACAATCCATAAAATAATATAATATTCATATAATGGCTAATTTGGTAGTCACAAAGTGACCCAGATGGAATGCTTGTGAATAATAAATTTAGAGCTCAAAGTGGTAGTAATAACTTGTTATAGAAAAAATCATTAATGGGGAACATTTGATTTATTTCGTCAAGCGAAATAATTTCCTAAAGGAAATTTATTTTGAGTAACTGAAATAAATATTAAGGAATTATGTAATTAGGTTATGAAAGGTTATCCTAGATAACATGCCCATTTAAATTACATAACATGGTACCCACCAAAGTCATATATGTAAATATTAAAAGTTATTACAAAAGAAAGTCCACATTTATAAATGTTATTAATGTACGTGTTGCTAAATCATAGCTTTAATGTAGTGAGCTATATACTTCATTAATTATATATTACTTTATTTCTTTAAAATTACATGTTTTGTCCATTTTAATGTTCTTGAGTCTGGCTTCTTAGAATGAAATAAAGAAGTTAAATTTCACTTAAAAATGCTAAATCGTTATAATTTAGTTTTACTTGAGGAACGCAATCTTAATTGATTAGAGTATGAACCTATTTTATAAATTTTGAAGAATTATTAAATGGATTGAGCATAAAATTTATGTAAAATCTCTTAATATTGGAGATTAAAATATATGAATACCGATTGTGTGATTTACATTGTGTGAAATATGATGTATCATTCGATATGAATGAAATAATTTATTTCATTTAAAAAAACTAAAGTGCTACATAACATAGTTTGAGTCGATATGCGGATCGTAACAAGACAAACCGTCATACAAATCATAAACTCTTGTATTCCTTTTCTTATGTTATTTTGGAATCATTTCAAAAAGACCCTCAATGGCCTTTCCAAATATTTCTCTTAAGTATACAAAAGATTTTTTGTTTATATGAGAATATATTTTCTTCATTATAGTGTTCTCATTGGTGGTTTGTATAATTATGTTTTTTGGTAAAACTTTTACAAGAAAAATGATTGTGATCCTATATCATAATATTGAACTTCAAAGTAGCTTTTCGAACTTGTCGATTGAATATCACATTTTTTAAGTCCAAGTTGTCTTTGGGTTGTCACTTATGAATATTGACACTCATGTTTGAGCTTTTAAGGTTTTATAATTTTAGAATGCTCTATGTGGCCCAAGTGTGAGAATTATAATAGTCCTTGATAGTGGATCTACATAAAACACGTCGTTATAAAACAACACGTCAAACACAACAAGTCGATATCGCCACAATATTTATTCCCACAAAAAGATGAATATAAATATGTTAGAAGTGTATTATATAAATTCTACTCTACTTATCCTCTTTGACACGCCCGTATGATTGGGTGTGTCTAGTACATGCATGGATTCGTAATCGACTAAAAGAATTAGAATTTATATTTATTTTTACACTTGAAAGAGGGTACACTAATTACTTTCGAAATCGAATTCATCAAATGTCAAATTCTTTAAACAATGATGAAATTAGTGGGAGTATCAAATCACCTAATATGGTTATAAAAGAAGTTAAGATATCCATATCATTACTTTAACATCCAAAGTAATTGTTCTTTTGGTTAATGGATATGCATAGTTTTAAGAAGATCTTGAATGAGTTTGCTATTTTGAATGATTGTGAGATTTATCCCAAGAATGCGAATTTGATAGAGAAGTAAGAAAATATTCGATTCTGATAATCAACGATATAAAGCTAAACTTGTGGTCAAAGTTTTCATTAAGAATAGAGACAAGGGTGTAAATAAATATTTTCACATATATCTTAAAATATTAAAATTTTAAAGCATTAGTAGTGCCTTTTGAGTAAGAGTTACATTTAGTGTAAAGACTTATGAGCGTTTAAGAAAAGAACTGTATATGTTGAGAAATCACTATATGAACTTATGTAAGTTTCCCATCAATGGTGTTTTAAGAATACTTTATGTATTTTGATTAAGTATATATATACCTTGAAGTTGGTGGGAATAAATTTATATCTTGAATTTCTTTTAGTAGTGAATCGTAGAGAAATAAAATAGTTTAAGAGTATGAAGTAATGAGATGCGTAAAATATTATATGCTCACACTTATGATAATTATTCTCTCTTGATTAAGTAGATTTGATTTGGCCTAGTGACCAATATTATGAACAAGTGAGAAATAATTAAATATTGTATCTAGCATGCTTTGGGGCTACAACTTATGGATTATGGTTGCGAAAAATATATTTGGGGACTTGAAGTTGTCGGCACTATTATCAAGTCGCTAAAATATTATGATAATTCCACCATACTCTTCGTTATGAAGAACTGATAGGTATTTTAAAGAGCCTAGGCACATTAAAATAAAATACCTATATATGAACGAAGACGTTCAGAAAAAACAAGTGTTAGTCAAACACATTAGTTTAAGTATTAACGTATCATATTCACTAATAAATGGGCTATCACCAAAGGACATTCATGAAACATACTTAAGATATGAGTCTTGCATGTAGCCAATTAAGTAAAAGTGTTGTATATTGTTTGGTGCTTAATTTTTTACACTATATTTGATATCAATTAAATGGTATTCTAAACATTTCAATTTCTGTCGTACAATATAAGTTTACACGCATGTTGATTGATTAAAGTTACAGAAATAGTCTTTATAAGACGATTATTGGTCAATTATGATAGATCTTATTATAGACTTTGTTAAATAAAATGTTAGTGGCGTAGTACATAGAAATAACCTTACTCGTGTATTAGTGTGGAACCGCTATGACTCACATTGATGTTTTGTTTAATAAAGGTGTTCATGAAAAACCGTTAAAGATGATTGAAAGTTTGAAAGCGTGCCTTATATTAATTATGAACCAAGTGGGAGAATGTTAGAATTATTAAATAATTCATAAGCCTATTAAGTAGTTCCTTATTAAATTACAAAATAAGTCATACTAGGTAAATAAAAGGTCACCCTAATATGCCCAAGAGTCAAAAACTTTTTTGGTCAATAAATTAACCAATTATTGATTAAAAAATAAATTAAGGAAACTCTTTATCTAATCGTGATGGATGGTCAAGATCACATGACTTTTGGGATATATGACCTCTCCTTGCCTATATATTATGGCCTAAACTCCATCATTTAGGCACGAGAAATAAGAAACAAATTATAGAAAGGCTAGGAGAGAGAAACCTATAATCCATAACAATTTTTAATATTAAGTTGGAGGCACCAATGGCAACCTCTTCACTCGTCAAATCTAATGCTAAGTTTGGTATGTTTTTCAATCCTATTTTGGACACATGAGATAATTACGTAAATTAAGGTCCTTTATTTACATAACGATTTATATGTTCATGTATTGTATTACTGGTCTATAAAAACTGTTAATTTATTTATTAATTTTAAATCTAATAAGATACTGAGATAAATGATATGGGAGGTTAGGATATGAATGGGGATGGAGGAAAGTAAGGGAATGAAGGAAAACAACAGGTCATGGGAGATATATGTTTAAGAAGAGAAAAAGGCAAAATAGAGAGTTTCAAACGATGGAAGAATGGGATTTTTTTAGATTTATAATTGGACAAAATGTATTAATGTAATGCCAATAAATCTTATGTGGATAGTCCAATTGATCAGGGATCTTAAATGTTGGTAAAGTATTTTAGAGTAGTATAGAGATTACCTAAAGAACTTAAGCATACAAGGTTTTAAGATTGAAAATCTAGGAAGATAAAAAGAGATACATGATAACCCACACTTTAATATTCATCCTGGGTTGAGTTTATAAGGTATAAGATTTATGAATATGATGTATATATAGATCTACATGTGTTATATGATTGTGTTCATGGTTTAAAACTAAAAAATATAAAGTAATTATGCTTAATTATGTTAAGTTATTTTTTATGTATTGTTTAGACTTCAAATTGACATAACTCTCTTTATACTTACTTAAATGGATTAGTTGCAATGGGATATTTTAGATAACATATATGGTATAATATATATGAGATGAGTAGAACATACCTTTTATCGCAGTCAGGTTGGCATTTTAAATTTTGTCGTTGTTTATGTAAAACAACTTGAATATGCTGTAGTAAATTGGAGATAACTATACCTAGAAAAATGGGAATGTTGCACCATAAAATGCCTAGGAAAATACACTTAGAGAAATTTTCATAAAGGCATGGTAGATAATCTATTTCATTAACATTTGATACAATTTAATATGTGAACATGACTAAAATGTATTTGATTGGAATGCATAACCTATGAACAATTTGTTTTTTCATTCATATCTCAGTGTTAAATCATATGATTGCGACCAATTTTGATATGTTATTATGAATATAATACATATTTAAATATTTAAAGTATGTTACATGCCTAAAAGTGTATTCATTATAAACCTGTATCAGATTATGTATTGCATATTACTATTCAGTTACTTTTGGTTGAGATAAAATACTGATTTGGTTATAGTTTTAGACAAGGAAGAGGGATCGTCAATAACATATACAAAATGAACTTAAACATCGCTAATAAAATGGACTCAACGTATGTTTACATTTAGATTGACAATGCTTATATCCATATATGTATGAGGCAATGCGGCTGAATAACATTGTTATTGTAAAAAAATGGTCTACTAGAGTAGACCATGCCATCAAAGCTATACACAACAGTCAAAGTATATAAATAGAGTAAAGGAGAGATAAAGAGTGATAAATATCATATTTAGAGTGGTTCGGCCATGGAAATGAGCCTACGTCAACTATGGATCCAATTTGTGGGCCCATAGAGGCATAAAAGAAAAGAAAAAGTAGGCTAAAAGCATAATGGGTAGAAGAGGTTGCGATCTTATGGTATAGACTAGGAGGAGGACACGACTGTGGATGGCTCCGGTGATTAGAGCAGATGGCCTGATTATGGACTAAGGTGTAGAGAGATATTGGAGAGAATTTTACAAGGCATCGCTGTCTGATCTTGCTTATCAAATGAGGAGGTAAGGATCTCTATTTATAGTAGTTGGTGGGAGTGTCACATATGGTGTACGTGACTTATGGATAAGTGTGGATAAGATGGAATATTTCTAGAAGGTGGACAACTGAAAGGATGTTTATGACATGTCCGGGTCTGTGATTGGTACATCAGGGGATATGCTAAGATTGTAGTGCCGCGACCCATTACATCTATAGTCGTGCCCTATGATGCGGTCATGCTATGGAGCTCGTGACCTCTCTTTACACCAAGCTATGGTCTTGAGTGTATGAAGGGGAAATGGAGTGCATTTCACAGCCTGGTTAGGCACAGGTTATGGCCGTCTTTGTAGGCCAAAATCCAAAGGCAATACTTTGGCATATCTTTACTCTACTTACATGGGCTTCCACCCCACATTTCGTATGTTTATTAGTAGACACAATTTGGATATGGGAGAAGCCCCCAAGCCTTAGTGTCAAGAGGTAAGTTATTTGGCCCTCGGGCTTTTTTTTGTTAAAGTATTATCTTGGGGTCGCCGCTACGTTTATGACAACAGAAGATGATGTTGATGCAGAGGTCTTACTAGTGCCGCGACCTACTAGTTTAGGCGTTATAAATTGTGTTGTTTCGACTTTTCGTGCCCTCTTATATAAATGGGCTAAGGTCGTGGACTTACTACCTTATTCAACACTTAAGAGAAACGACATTGAGGCATTTTACGGAAAGACAAAGATGATTTTTGACGATTTTTTGTAGTCTTTTTTCTTCATCTTCAGGCTAACTTTTAAACCCAATTTCTTTCTTTTTTCTAACAGATTTATTTGTTCTTATTTCCTTGTTTTATTTCCTCACTTTGAATTTCACAAATAACCATTAAAATCATAAAAATATGCGAACTGGTTTTCTCTAGGTTTGTGCTCCTAAACGCCTAAGCCATAATCTTAATCTTGACCTTAAACAACGAATCCTTGCCTTAGTTTGAAGTAATTTAAACCCGAAATCAAATTGTGGCATGAATCGTCCAAAAATCATTCCCAAGTAAAGTCAATAATCGCATTTTGAAATTTCCTGAGTTTTTAGGCATTCTTGGCAGATATTGGGATTTTGATGGGTTTTAACTGCTTTGGGATAAATGTTTTGATTTGAGGAGTTTATGGTATTGATTGATCTAGGCGAGTAGATTTAGGTTAGTTTATGGTTAAAAATTGGGTTAACTGACATTGATTTGGAATTTTAGGTTGGGTTTGGGTCGAGAACATGAACGGTTGTTCATGGTTGTTCTTATCCAAAACCCTAATTTCTGCCCTTTTATATTTATTAGATTATATAAGTTATACTATTCGTGTTTGTCTATGCTGATCGTGACTTATGACTAATGGATGCGGTGTTTTCCTTGATGGTCGTGGCCTAGTCATCCATGGAATTTACCATTACTTTTCACTTTAACGATTTTAACTTGCTTTAGGTATTTGAATCTTCCTTGCAAATTAAGTGATACAAACTGTGGAGTGATTAATCCTGAAGCTGTACTGTCTAGCTGCGACACTGATTCAACAAGGGATCTTACATCCCTCTATCGTCCTTGCCTAATGAATAATGAATGGTTAGCTCAGCAGGATAAATCTTGTGAGTTTCAGTAGGGAACAATGTTTACACTACCTTTCGCGAAATAAAGATCACGTTCTATGGTCCCAGATGATGGGGTTTGCTTCCCATTACACGCCTTCCTCTAGGACTATGTCTTTCAGTACTAATTACCATTAGGAAATTTTTGAAGGCGATGAATCTTGCCCTAACCCAAGTTGATACTAATTGTGGGAGTTCTATCTTAGCAGCCTTGGTAATTTGGTAGAAAAAATTTGGAATGGATATTATGGCCGTGAAGTTCTTTAATTTTTATAGGCCAAAATAGAACTTCATGGAAAATCCATAATATTATTGCATGGGACTGTAGAATGGTGGTAGATACCCAATGAGGGGGTGACCTTCCAGTACCCAAAACTGTAAAGGAAAATATTTCTTCGGGGACAAGTAGGAGATACACGCCGAGGAGTATGAGAGAGCAAGAGAGAGAGAGAGACAAAGGGTTTTATGGTCTTGAGGGCATCCCTTATATAAGGTATAAGATCATTGCATGGTATGTCCGCAGCATGTGAATTTCCTACTAGAAATATTATTAACTTTAATTATTTTTTGAAGTTCGTGTAGGTTTGACCCCCAATGAGCGCTAAATGAAGAGGATTGAGACCGTAGTCTTAATTCCTAATAAGATTTTTTTGTTGAGGTGGTCAACCTTAGGGCTTTGTATGAGCTTAGAAACTACACTGCCCACATTCCACCTGCGAGGTAAGCACCATGAGGTAACAATTCTCACTTCACACTCAGCAACCTATGTTAACTAATCCATTAAATGTTTGCATTCAGTTTGCCAAGTTTTCTACAAGTACCTCCTCCGATAAGAATCTAGTGATTGGGATTAATAGGGAGTTGATTTTTTTTCCAACCGAACGAGATAGAGTAGGGCATCCATAATTTGAATCAATCTTTGTGGTGGGGCAAGGGCAAAAAGAGGAAGAAGGCATCGGAAAAAGGTGTTTCTCTAACAGCTGACGTCCCCCTTGGGACCCAAATTGAGGCCACGGTTGGTGATTCAAATATGTCTCTTTATGATGGTACCGCAGTCAACCTTTCCAATGCTAGGTTTGTTTCTCCCACTGCTGGGCAGAAAAATAAATAATCAAGAAACTCTGGCCATATCTTTATTACCGAGTCACCTCCGCAAACATCTGTTCCTGTGAAATCTAATACCCCAACTCCCTAAAATAGGGTCATTCCATCCTCTCTGCGATCTCGTATTAGGTAAGCGAACCCAAAATCTCCACTCCGCCAAAAATAAAAAATGGTCACAGAAAATGGGTCCCGGTCCAAACTCGTGACCCCTAACTATTTACCGTTACCACACATATTATGATGAACATGTGTGTATAATATGATCATTTATGCTTAAGTTATGAACATTAACATTTTTATTTCTTATGGGCCACGCCCTGATATTAAAAGTTGTGTAAGAAAATTATGTTTAACTATTAAGAAAGCGTTGAGAACGAATTTTGGTGTTATATATATACATTTGTGGCCTGAGAAGATTTACTAATATTGAACTCTTAGTTTTTGCCAAAAATGTGCAATTCTTCCATTTTTACATTACTGATATCTTCAAGATTGGTGATGAATTTGTTCTGTTCTTAAAATTGAAATCGATCAAAGTCAAGAACTTCAGTTGTAGGCAATAATTGAAGTTATTTGTCAATGTTGTGTATGGATCTAATTTTCTGCAATAAATAAGAAAAGAAAATCTAAGTAAAAATATATATAAAAAAATATATACATTAAGATTATATATACACACACCTACTTTTAATAACTATCTAATAACAAATATTTTTTTTAAATGCATTGTATGTTGAGTGACTGACACAGTGTGCAATATATTAAAACAAATTCAGTAGTTCATACTAAGAGTGGGTGTTTTTAGCACTAACCATACATAAAACTATAACTAAGTCGATGTGAACTCAGTTGAAATTATTATTTCAAATCAAACTCATCAATTATTTCTAGTTTGACATGGTTATGTTGGATGTAATCCTTTCAGAGGATCTTTGGGGGGGGGGGGGGGGGGGGGGGGAGAGAGTTTTGAGGGATGGGGAGGGTGATATAGGGTATATAAATTTTTATTCTTCGAACCATTGTTCATCATGTTCCATAATTTATCTTCGTCCAATAGAGGTATGTGTTGATTTTTCTTACATTTATTTTATTGGATTATGTCAAATGTTAAAATGTGATTAACGTAACACATAGAAACTGACCGCATAGTCACGAGACTCACAATTCAAGAATAAGATCAAAACTTGCAAGTAGATAGACTTAGGCTTGAAAACATATTGTTGGAGGGAAAAAATGTAAAAGAGCCCCTAAACGGTCCCTTAAGAGGTATAAACACCTCGCACGGAACCAACGTAACACGTAGAAATAGACTGTGTAATCATGGGACTCCCAATTCTAGAACATGACCAAAACTTGAAAGTAGGAAGACTTAGGCTTGAAAATATGCCGTTGAAGGGAAAAAAATACAAAACAACTCCTGAACCGCACGAGATTAATGTAACACGTAGCAACTAACCACATAATCACGGAACACATGGTTCAAGAACATCACCAATACTTACAAGTAGGTAGACTTATGTTTAAAAACACGATGTTGGAGGGTGAAAATGCAAAATAGCCCCTAAACGACCTTGTAAGAGGCACAAACACCTCGTACGGGACCATTGTAATACATAACAACTAACCGTGTAGTCACAGAACTCACGATTTGAGGACATAATCAAAAGTTGAAAGTAAGTAGACTTGGGCTAGAAAACATGACATTGAAGGGTGAAACATAAAATAGCCTCTAAATGGCCTCGTGAGAGGCACGAAAATCTTGCACGAGACCAAAATAACACATAGCAACTGACCTCATAGTCACAAGACTCCTGATTCGAGAACATGACCAAAACTTGCAATTATGTAGACTTAGGCATGAAAACATGCCATTAAAGGGCGATAATTCAAAAAAAAATGGCCTCATGATAGGCACGAACACGTTGCAATAGCAACTGACTGCATAGTCACGAGACTCCAAGTTTGAGAACATAATCAAAACTTGCAAGTAGGTAGACTTAGGTTTGAAAACATGCCATTAAAGGGGGAAAATGCAAAAGAGTCCCCAAACGGTCCCATGAGAGGCACAGACACCTCGCATGGGATAAACGTTTCACTGACTGCATAGTCACGAGACTCTCGGTTGAGAATATGACCAAAATTTTCAAGTAGATAGACTTAGACTTAAAAACATGTTGTTGAAGGGTGAAAATGCAAAATAACCTCTAAATGACTCTATGAGAGGCATGAACACCTCGCACAGGACTAACATAACATGTAGCAACTTATTGCAAAGTTACGGGACTCTGGGTTAAAGAAGATGACCAAAATTTTCAAGTAGGTAGGCTTAGACTTGAAAACATGCCGTTAAAGGGAGAAAATACAAAAGAGTCCCCAAATCATCCCACGAGAGACACGAACACCTCGTACGGGACCAAAGTAACACATAGAAACTGACCACTTAGTCACAGGACTCTTGGTTTGATAACAACACTAAAACTTGCAAGTAGGTAGACTTAGGCTTAAAAATATGCCATTAAAGAGAGAAAATGTAAAAGAACACCAAACGACCCCACGAGAGGCTCGAACACCTCGCACATGACCAACATAACACGTAGAAACTGACTACTTAGCCACGTGACTCTCGATTTGAGAACATGATCAAAATTTATAAGTGCGTAGACTTAGGTTTGAAAATATGCCATTGAAGGTAAACGACCCCATGCATATTTATTTTGTAATTATAATTATTTCATGGTATGATTAGTTATAACTAATGAGACATTCCCCCTCTTTCATTCGTAAAGGTGGAAGTGAAGATGAAAAAAGAATCGATCATTCAAGTATTAAAAATTACATAAGCGAAAACCTCGCACGGGACCAACATAACATGTGGAAACTAAATCGCGTAGTCACCGAACTCCAAGTTCGAAAACATGACCAAAACTTTCAAATATGTAGATATAGGTTTGAAAACATGCCGTTAAAGGGAAAAAAAATACAAAACATCCCTCAAACGGTCTCACAAAGAGGCATGAACAGTTCACACGTGACCAACGTAACATGTAGGAATTAACCACGTAGTCATTGGACTCTCGGTTCGAGAACATGGCCAAAACTTTAAATATGTATACTTAGGCTTGAAAACTTATTTTTGAAGGGCAAATATGAAAAACAACATGTTTAGAGTGTTACCATAATTTCCAATTTAGAGTGTTCTCACAATTTTCTGCACTTTCAATACATTTGACATAATTTTTCATAAATTAAAAGAGACACCCTAGATTTGAATTATGGGTTAGTCCCCAACCTTGTTAATCTTACGAACTACATGAACTTTGATGCGTTTTTTGGCAGCGTAGGCGTTCCAAAGTTATTTTTTGGAATTAAGTCCTTTGTTACTTACCACTTGGGACATTTTTGAAGTTTTGTTTGCAGGCCTCAATAGAAAAGGAAGATATGGAACATATTCATGCAAGCGTTCATTGTATTTTTATTTATATTGTATATATTCATCAAAACATGCGTTGTATTGTATTTTATGTTGTACATATTCACGCAAGCATGCATTGTATTTTATTATATATTCATGCAAAACAAGCGTTAGTTGACCTGTGTTGTATTATTACATATTCACGCAAGCATGTGTATGTTAACTTTTCTTACATATTGGTGAAATATTAAATTTTTGTAAATCTAAACATGTTTAAAAATATATAGGTTTTTTTGGGACGCAGAAAAAAAAAATTTAAAATTTTTTTATTGGGTCACGATAAAAAATAATGACCATAATTTTTTTTTAAAAAATAAAATACAATTGGGGTCATGGTCTAGCATCATGACCAACAGCGACCCCTGTGGTGTGGTGGTCATGACTTGTGACCATGACCCACATTGTCAGCCCTTGTGTCACGACCTTGGACCATGACCAGCTATGGTAGGGTGGTTACGGATCTAGATCGTGATCCCGATTCTCCCCTATGGGTCATGGGTACGAACCGTGAGCAGCCGTGGTAGGTTGGTCACGAGTTTGGATGGATTGTGACCCTGGTTACCCCTCATGGGTCACAAGTATAAATCGTGACCCCCTTTTTCCATGCTTAATATCGTCATGGGAAGTAACCATGACCTATGAGGGTGGTCACGGGTCAAAATCATGACCATTGAAAATATTTGGTGTAGTGCTCATTAGGACATCACTTTTGCCATAGTGCCTTTGATAAGGGGGTCGCAGAAGATCTCAAATGTGTTTTTGATGAAGATGCTGAGGATTTTGAGGAATACATACAACACTGTCTTCTTAGGGTAAGTTTCTATACCATATACCTCTACGACATTTTCAGATGTTTTACTGGACTAACTTCTGCTTTCCATATTCTAGGTTACTGTGGCTACAATGAACCATAGGGATAAGTATGAAGATCTTTATAATCTTCATAAGGATGCAGAGGGCTACTTCCAGACTGAGGTGGAAAATGCCAAGGCTTCCTTTTTTAAATCGAGAAAAAAGTCAATGACTTTTTCCTTTCAAACCAAAAGTCTTGATGATAAGGCGAAGGAGGACAAATTTAAGCAGGTTGCGAGAGCCTTAAAGGTTTTTTAGGCTAAGTGCCTAGAAGATGTCGAATAAGCTACAACGATCAAGGAGAAGATTGGAAATCTTGAGGTTAAATTCCAATCTCTAAACAAAGACACACTGTATCCATAAAGAAGATGTTCGATGACCATGTTACAGCCTCGAATAAAGTGGATATTGATCATGTTATGACCTTAAATAAGATGGAAGATGATCATGCTATGACTTTGAAAAAAGCTGTTGACTGTACCGTGGACAATTTTAAGACTTCCATCGATTTCTTTATCATCCAAAATAAAGCGTATATCCACAACTATAAGGGGATGAGGTGAAGAGTTTCCAAACACTATCGAGAGTCCAAGGAAAACATCTTTGCCTGGACATTCGTTGATGCTGATCACACTTAGTGTGTAGAGGAGCTACAGGTTGTTGAGGAGTTGACAAGGAAACAAAAGGAGAAGACTGCAACTATAGCTCTTAATGCTAAAAAACAGCGACTACCCAAGGAGGTGAGGATCATGGTGATGACGAGCAGGATGTAAAGTCCTAGGATTATTTATCCTCTTGATTGTAATTGTTATTATTATAAACAATGCTTGTATCAAACTCTATTGGAATGAAGTTTTCCTTCTGCAGCCTTATATGACTTGTATGCCTTGTTTCCTTTCATATTTATCCTTAAACTGCACTATATGCTAGACTTTCTTGCTTGTAGATATAGTCTTATACATTGAATAAGACTTAATTGTAACTGCTTGTCCTGATCATGGTTGTAGACTTAAAAGTAAAATGCCCACAATCAATATTTTCATTGACTTAAGAGGCATGATAGCCACATACTTGATATAATTATCTTCATTTTTGTGGAATTTCATTACTACCGCGGTCTTCATAGGCCTGAGGCTTTATATTACCCTCCGCAGACCTAGGTCGTACAATGGCCATTTAATGTTTGGCATGACTGGTCTTTTTCTAGTGTGAACTTAGTTTTGATTATGGCTACATCCTTAGTAATACCATCTTATCCAAAGGCTTCAGGTAACATTCTTCAGACCTGAGGGGTACAATGATCCCCTTATGATTTATGAAATACTTTGCGGCCCCGAGGGGTACAGTAGCCCACCAAATTATTTTTGGACACTATGCATTTTGATAACTGTGGTCTTTGAAGTGATGTCTTCAAATTTCGTGGTCTTCAATTGGTACCACAGTCTTCAAACTTTACAAATCTTTAAAGAATGCTGAGGTATTGTTTAGGAGCCTCCTCAGGCTGCCGAGGCTATATTTTTTTAACCCCCTAAGGCTTCGAAAGCTATGTTTTATAAGCCCTCTTAGGCTTGATTGTGTTATTCTTGAGTCGGACCTGAGTCTTTGATAAAATAATTCACTGCAATCAGGGAATCGACATTTTTAAGGATCTGACCAGAACCACTAGCATGAGGTTCTTACCGGTTAGGATCTCAAAGAGAACTAAGTCTGATTTCTTGACTTAGATTTTTCTTATGGGACGTCTGTCTGCTTTGACCAATGTATCCACATTTCTTATGATTTAGAAAGTCTGATAGCTCTGACCTAAGTCTCAATATTTCTCATGACTTGGGTCTTCTGATTGCTCTAACTAAAGTCTCTGCATTTTTTTTGGTTTGGAAAGTCTGATTTCTCTGATTGCAGTCTCTGCATTTCTTACGACTTGAGTCTTCTAATTGCTTTGACTGAAATATTTACATTTTACAAAAGGAAATTTTTATAGAACAATTGTTAGGCTAGCGACTCTTTATGGAGCGAAATGTTGGTCTTTAAAGAAAAAATATGAACAAAGTCTTCATGTTAGTAAGATGAGGATGCTCTAATGGATGATAGGAATTAATAGAAAGGACAAGATTAAAAACCATTATGTGAGAAAAAAGTTAGGAGTAGCTCCCATTAGCGATAAATTAAGAGAAAGTAGACTTAGATGGTATGAACATGTGTTACGTAGACTAATAAATGGGCATATAACAAGAGGAAGATTATTGGAAATAGAGGGTAAAAGAGAAAGGGGTCGCCCTAAGCTATCGTGGGATGAAATTATGAGGAGATATCAAGGCATTAAACTTGAATGATAATATTGCTTAAAGTAGATTAGAATGGAAAATGAGAATTTATGTGGTCGACCCCATGTGATGGGATTAAGGAAAGGATACTGATGATGATGAAAGTTTTATTGCGCTAATTGAAGTCTTTGCATTTCTTATGACTTAGATCTTTTTGATTGCTCTGACTGAAGTATTTATATTTTTTATGGCTTAAGTTTTCCTGTGGAGATGAATCAACCTTCGCTGACATCCATATGCTTACTCCATCTACAACCGCGATCTTTCACTCCTAGTTTAACACCTTTGAGGCCGCAACCATTGATATGGTTATTATGCATTTATGCCTCCCTGGTTGCTGTCTGCTCATGATATAAAGGACCATTGCCATGGTCATTGTCTTAAGGTGTGGTTGTTACTAGGTTTCCCATTAAACCTGTTGAGTAAGAATTACAAGGCATTAAAGTAAAATGCTAACACTTCATATATATATATATATATATATATATATATATATATATATAAGTTTTGGGGATAAAAAAAATGATATATAAACCACTATGGTTTTGTAGTGATATGCAAAAATACAAAATAAATAAATTTCTCCCTTAGAACTTTTGGTGAGTAGCCACGGAGTTGAGGGTCTTGTATTCAATTGAAGGTTTTAGCCTTTGTGAATCGTTGCAGCATTCCTTATTTGATAGGACTCTTGATCTTAATCTTTAGGCTATGGAACTTGATGGTTATGTGGCCAATGTCTTTGTGAAAATCACACCACTTTCTTTTCTCCCTCTTACTAATGGAGATTTCAATTTTCGGGCCATTTAAGGAGGTGTTGTCCTTTGATATTGGCTAAAATATACTCCAGACTAATGTTTAGAGGGGTTAACTTCTCATATGTCTTTTCTGGACAATATCCATGGTTCCTCTTCTTCCTTTCTATTGATTATGTCACAGTCTTTCTCCTAGATGCCGCAGGCATATGCTTCACCTTAGCGCTTCGTCCTTTAGTGTGCTTATAAAGGATGCAGACTCAAACATGAGAATTCCCTATCCAAGGAGGTTAATATAGGCCTAGAGAGAGGCCTAGCCTTCATACAAATGATTGATGCACCTCATCATGTTGGCTACATCTTCAGTCTCTTGGGGGCCTAATCCTGAGTTGCCTTCCATGATTATTCTCTTTAGATTATTAGTTACTTTGAAAATGTTTTTTGAGATAAACTAAACATAGTGAGAAATCTAAGGGTCATAGAGTAAGCAGTCAAAAATTGAGTAGATGATAATAATGAGATGCATCCAACAAGGGATGATGCCATGGCCTTTTTTCCTTTACAAGGAGTTATTCCATCATAATTGATATAATTGAATATAGATTTCTCCCAAAATGGTTCCATCTAGATAAAAATTTACCGAGTATAATCTATTGGGCATAACAATAACTGAAAAGTTGGTAGAAACATCTTAACCTATCTTGGGATGTTTATCGATTGTTAAAGTGATAGCCTTGTTGGATTTTACCCATGCAGTCATCGATTATTATTCGTATAACCAAGACTTATGCAATTTTAACCCGTCTCATAAGCTATAGACATATTACGGGGGTTTCTAACCATTTCATGGCATTTTTTGTCTAAAATAAAATAATTATTTAATAAAAAATATCAAATGTGCCAAAAATAAAAGAATTGGCCAAAGCTATTGAATAGAGGCCATAGCTTGTAGCATGACAACATGAACAAGTCGAAAACATTAGGGGACATAAGCAGATTTAGCCCCAAATTGGTCTTAAGTGTGATTTTACACACCAAGAATTAGACTAAAAAGTTTTTGAGGTGGTGATCCAATCATAAAAAGTCCTTATGTGAAAAATAACATAAGTTTAACAAAAAATTCCTAATATATAGGTCATCGCATGGAAGAAATGCTTAAAATTATAGAAAAAACTGAAAATCTGCGAATCCCTAGTTATCGGTCCTTATGAGGTCATCACCTGTCAATATTCTTATGAAGATTTAGACATGGAAACATTATTGGGGTAGATGGATCTTCCCAAGAACCTCATGATTAGTTTTGGATATCGTATTGAAAAGATAAAGATACCTTCAAAGGGTTTATATGCAAATATGGGTCTAACCACTGAGATCTCACCCTTAAGATGTAGATCCGGAGATCCTTATGGATGAAACAAGGAAAAATGGACCCTATTTAGGAGAAAGTTGGTGGAACACCTTGTTCTCACAGACGCTGCCAAACTATTGTTGTTAAAAATGGATTTACTCGAATAAACCATGCCATCAAAGCCATACACAATAGTCAAAGTATAAAAATAAAGTAAAGGAGAGATAAAAAGTGATAAATATGAGATTTAGAGTGGGTTGGCTATGAAAATGAGCACACATTCACTATGGAACTAGATTCTCATTATATACACGTAATTGTACAAGTTTAGGGGGCCATAGATGCATACAAGAGAAGAGAAGTAGGCTAAAAGAATAACATACAAGATTCTGTGTAGAAGCGGTAGCAGCCTTGTAGTGCAGACTAGGAGGAGGCCCCATCTATGGATGGCTCTAGTGATTAGAGTAGATGTACTAAGTGTGGACTCAGGTGTACAGAGATATGGGAGAGAATTTGGCAGGGATTTGCTGCCTGATATTTCTTATCAAATGTGGAGGTGATAACCTCTGTTTATAGTAGTTGGTGGGAGTGTCATGTGAATGATGAACATGACTTATGGATAAGTATGGATAAAAGGGAATATTTTTACAAGGTGGAAAACTGGAAGGCTATTGATGGCATGCCTAGGTCCATGGCTGGTACATTTGGGGGGGTGTTGCGGATGGGTGTCACGACCTATTACATGTATAGTCCTTACCTATGATGTGGTCATGCTATGGAGTTCATGTCATGTATGTGCACTAAGTCTTGCTCTTGTGTGTATGAAGGGGAATTGGAGTACATTCCGTGGCCTGAATGGGCACAAGATTTGGTCTTCTCTGTAGGCTGAAGCCTTAAGGTATTACGTTGGCATATTTTTATTATGCTTATGTGGGCTTCCACTTCATATTTCAAATGCCTATTGTAGACATATTTTGGGTATAACAAACGTAATAATCATGGGATGTAATGCTTTAGACACACCCACAATGTCTTAGAAATTTATGTGATAACTCCAACGTGTAATATATTGGATATTTGCTATTCAAAATTTTATTGGATATCTATAGCGTTAATATACATTGGATGTCCACAACATGTACATTTTTTAAAATCCACAACGTGGTTGACTTAGGGTGAAGGGTTTCAGATACGCCTATAACTTAAAAATATTTATATATGAAATTAAAACTAGATGGTATGCATGGATGGTACATTCACTAAGCATTATCATACATTTATTTTCTCCCATTTTAGTTTCTTAAGAAAGGAGTTCACTGCTAAGGTCAGGGTTATTTAGAAGAAAATTTAAGGGGCCCACATGTGGGAATATATATTTGGAGAAGTTTATGTTAGAGGTTGTTTAAAGGGTTAATCAAATCTAACCAAATATGTGAACACATGTAGTGTTAAAAGTGAGTTTTTTTATACAAAAAATGTAATAGTTGATTTCCTTTACACAAGCTTAAATAAAAATCCTCATTCATGTCTCCACCAAATGAGTTTAAATTTTTTATAGTTCACATAATATTTGAGGCATGAAATTCTTAGATGTCATTAATTAAGTATCTTAATCCTAATTATGAAATTTATGAGTATATCCAGAGGGGTGTGAAAGAGTTTTTTGCATCATAGCATGATTTTGTTTGATTCTGGAGTTGAGTTGGAGGTTAAACGCAAAAGTGAACAATAGGGAGTGTGTTGAACATCACGAATTGATCTCTTTTACTAACATGGTGGATTTCACAATGAATTCTTTTATTAGAGCATACATATTATTCATATATAAGAGATGCAATGACGACGTGAACATCTTTTTAGACGGACTATTCTTACGGGTACATTATATGTTGTAAGTCAAAATATCATGCATCTAGAATGTTATAATTGCATTACAGATGGTATTGATGTGATTTTGTTGATAATTTACCATAGTGGGTGGTATCTAAGGCAAAATTAACCATAGTGGGTGATATCTAAGGCAAAATTAAACACTTAGAACCCTTATCATACAAAAAAGATAACGTGTAAATTAATGGTGAATATTGGTGTAGCTTATCATGTTATCAGGGCCGGCCCATAGTTTTTGGGGCTCAAGGCAAACTTGTAAAATGGGGCCTTTTATATAATAATTTTTTTTTATGCAAAATATATATTTTTGTATTTTTACAAGATAATAGGAAATGACTCAAATATATAAGCTGTCAGAATACTAATGATAAATATAATGTATCATTTTTAAACAACCCACCATGGTCAAAAGACCTACAATTATCACTCAAGTACTCTTCCTCCTCCCCCCTAAAAAAAAAAGTAAACAAAACAAGGATAATAAACTGAAAATATTAATTAAAATATGATCTTCTCGCCTTTTTTGTTGCAAAATCACTAATCAAGCTTGGATAATCAAGTTTTTTCACCATATCCTTTTCAATTGATAATAATGCTAGTCCATTCAACCTCTCTTGTGACATTGTTGATCGAAGGTAAGATTTGATTAATTTCAACTTTGAAAAGCTTCTTTCTGCAGTTGCAACGGTGACTGGTATAGTCAATAATATTCTATAAGCTATCCACGCATTTGGAAAAGTCCCATCCATTGTATGCAAATAATTCAACACATCAACGGCTTTTTTCGCTTCCTTTGGCAAGTATTCTCTCAACAATTTTAACTCCAAAAATAAGTCCTTACCATCAATATCATAATGGCTTCCATGTTTAAGTTTTTCTTCAAGGTTGTCACACTGAGTCTTCAAACTATCATCATCCATGGACTTAAGCTTCTTCAAATCAAATAAAAACCCAAAAAACCCTTCATAACATTCGAATTGTTCAAACCTACTCTTGAGTGAAGAAATAGCTTGATCCACTACATGTAAAAAGTAATTGATTCGAAATGATTCTTCGCCTGAAAGTTCCACCTCTTTAGTAACACTCTCATCAAATTGCTTCTTTCTTTGAATGACTCATTTTTCACGAAACACCGCTTCAATTTCCATATCCATTGCTAATTGTTGTGCTTCAATCATGGCTTTTTTGAACCCATTCTCTCTGTAGTCCTGAAAGTATTTAATTAGTCCTTTCAATTGATCAATGGCAATATCAATTTGCATATCTTCTTTTTGTAGAAATTTACTAACAGTGTTGACAGCAAACAATAAATTATGCCAAATAACCATACTTAATAAAAACTCAAAATTCTCCATGTCATTAATTGCCAATGATTCAGCTTCGCTTTTTGTTTTCGGTTCCCGATCCACATTTGCTAAGTGAATTAACGCATCTCTTAATTTTCTAGCTTGAAATCTTACCGCTTTTACACTGTCAATGCGACTCTCCCATCGTGTTTGTGACAAAGACTTCAGAGTTAAACCTTCAACATGTTCTTTCAAAATATCCCATCTTTTGGTAGAAGAAGAAAATAAAGTATAAAGTTGTTGTACCACACCAAAAAAAGAAACAGCTTTAGAACAAGAGTTTGCCATATCACAAAGTGCAAGGTTAAGACTATGACAACCACACGGAGTGTAAAATGCTCTTGGATTTACTTCGAGTAACCTATTCTGAACACCTTTATTTTTTCCTTTCATATTAGATCCATTATCATAACCCTTTCCTCTTACATCACAAATATTAAGTCCCAAAGTTGCCAACACTTCTTCAAGCTCATTAAAAAGCCCTAATCCCGATGTATCATCTACCTTTAGAAATCCTAGAAAAAACTCCTCCACATTAAATTGACCTTTTGAAATATCAACACAACGTATAATTAAAGTCATTTGTTCCTCGTGACTTGCATCTGGAGTACAATCTAGTATGACAGAGAAATATTTAGCTTCTTTGATTGTGTTAATGATTTCACGTTTGATCTCACCCGCTAATAATTCAATAATTTCATTTTGGATTTTGTGGCTAAGATAATGGTTGTGGATTTCACCACTTTGATAACGTCGAATATGGTCTTTCATTATTGGATCAAACTCCACAATCATTTCAATTAAACCTAAGAAATTTCCATTATTTTCTTGATATATCTTCTCATTATCTCCTCGAAAAGCCAAACTGTTCTTGGCTAGTGCTTTAACAACAGAAATTATCCTCACTAACACTTCTTTCCAATGCTCTCTCTTTATTTATCATTTGTTGTACTTCTGAATCAATTGTTTCATTCTTTTTCAATCTCATTTCTAAATCAAGCCAACTTTTCATGCAAGAAATATGTTCATTACCCCCCTCGTGACTTAAAAGCCTCTGACTAATATTTTTCCAATTGTTAAATCCGTCAGTAGCCAATTGAGTCTTGTTCTCATCCGACCTAAACAATTTACAACAAAAGAAAAATACCCTATTTAAAGAAAGTGAATATACCAGCCATCTTCTATCACGCTTCTCTCCATTCAACCATTGTCGAGTGTAGTGCACTCGAGAGAAATGTCTACCATCATTATCTTTAGGAAAATCAACAACAACTCTTATGGGCCCTCGTTCCACTAAAAGCTCTCTATGGTTTCTACCAATCTTATCCCAATTTCCAGGATCATAAATATTTAACGGTCCATATTCATTACTAGATTCTTCATTCACCAAATTTTCATGCTCTTTGTTTAAACCTTCTTCATTATCGTTCTCATTAATATCGTCTTGATGCACCAAATTTTCATCTTCAATCAAAGCTTCTTCTTCTTCATTTTCATTCTCATGTTCATTTCCCGTTTCATTCAATTTAAAAATAAATTTATCAAGAGCTCCCGTTTGGGATTGCATAAATTTTTCTATCTTTTGCTTCTTCTTTAATTTTTCCCATCCAGAAACATACTTTCTAGGAGGCATGGTATAAATACACAATAATTCAACAATCAATCTAAAAAATTCCAACCGCAACCAAATAAAGGAACAATGGAACCTGATTTGCTGAATTTGTAAATCAAACTTGAAAGCCTTTCCTCGCTAAAAAAATCCTGAAAATACATTAAAAAAATTAACATCATGAACTTATTACACAAAAAACATTAACATTTAGGACAAACATAACAGCATTTAGAACAAAAAATAAATAATAATAAACAACATTTAGAACAAAAAACAAACATAAATCAGGTTGTACTCTTTTTTTTTTAGTTAACTTTAAAAATATTCGTAATCAGGTTGTACTCTTTTTTAATATTTTTTTTAGTTAATTACATATTAATAACAGATTTTATTAAATAAGACCGGATAAAAAAAAAGTAACTAAAAAACGCAACCTAATTTTATTAACAGATTTTATTAATTTAACTAAAAAAAAAACGCAACCTAATGTTATTAACAGATTTTATTAAGTTAACTAAAAAAAAAAAGCAACCTAATTTTATTAACAGATTTTATTAAGTTAACTATAAAAAAAAAACGCAACCTAATTTTATTAACAGGTTTTATTAAGTTAACTAAAAAAAAAACGCAACCTAATGTTATTAACAGATTTTATTAATAGCAGATTTTATTAAGTTAACTAAAAAAAAAAAACGCAACCTAAATTTATTAACAGATTTTATTAAGTTAACTAAAAAAAAAAAACGCAACCTAATGTTATTAACAGATTTTATTAATAACAGATTTTATTAAGTTAACTAAAAAAAAAAAAATGCAACCTAATTTTATTAAGTTAAGTAATTTATTAAAAGACAAAACATAAAAAAATTAACAACATTATATGGAAGAAAAAAACAAACCTCTTGAGAGAATGAGAGAAGAAAGAGACGGCTGCCAAGAAGAGAATGAGAAAAGGTAGGTAGGGTTTACTTTGGGTATAAAGAATAAAGGGGTGTTAATGGGCTTTTAGTTTAAGGAATTTTGGGCCTAAAAATTTATACAGCATATTAATAAAAAATTTGGGCCTAAAAATTTATACAGCATACTAATAAAAATTTTGGGGCCTAAAAATTTATGTCAAATTTGGGGGCCCAAGGCGGTTGCCTCATTGGCCTACCCCTTGGGCCGGCCCTGCATGTTATTAGAGGTAACAATGTTATTAAAGTAGAGAATACGTTGGATGTAAAATATATAATGATAAAGTGATCGTATCCTATATTAGTATTTTTAGACTTGATCCATGTCATCTATTAAGCGGTGGATAAGTGCACACATCATCTATAAGACAGGACGGCGAGCCACATTCCATATTCCAAAAGAGGAAAATATGTGAGTGATACTAGCATTATGAGATTTTGACAAGATTTCATTTTTTTTTCTAGAACGATATCCCATTGTGTTCAATTATAGAGATTTGAATTATTCTATTCTCGAACATACATTTAAAGCGAGAATGAAAATAATTTTACAAAGAAGCTTATATGTATGATGGGTAATATGCTCAACACATGGTCAAGCTAATGGAAATTCATGTAATTTATAAGCTTGGCTGGAATGGTTTTGCAGTAATATTAATTAATGGTTATGTTTGAGAAAAAACATTAGGTGTGGAAGAATCATGAAGCATAAACAACGATTTTAATATCTTAATGATTTTACACAAAAAAGGAGATTGAAGTAAAGAAAAAAAGGAAATAATGGGGGTAAGTTTGTTCAAGAGTGAGATGACTAGACCTATAAATAAGTAAATGATGCATGAGAGTGAGTAGGAGATGCGTTATTATACGCCTTGGATTGAGTAGAAGATAAACTAGGGACATAAATATCATAGTACAGAAGAAAAAGTGTAATGTTTTTTTTTTTTAAATTAGAAGTTAATTATAATTGTAAATATTTATAGCTACGTAATATTGTGCAATCAATGAGGGTGTGAGTTATAATGAATATGATTCAA
The DNA here is from genome assembly GCA_949130495.1 of Sambucus nigra. NCBI lineage: Eukaryota > Viridiplantae > Streptophyta > Magnoliopsida > Dipsacales > Adoxaceae > Sambucus > Sambucus nigra. The sequence goes on along the minus strand of OX422213.1, from coordinate 261,317,052 downwards.
GTTATATGTCATTAAATTGTTAAATGATAATGCACAATGTGAGACAACATTACAAGATATATAAATGTATCAATACAAGTGATTGGAAAGAACTACGATATATAAAATTTGAAGAAGTATTTTGGATTGGTAAGTATAGTTAAGGTTTTAGGTCGTTATGTTATATATATAATCCAGGTGGCCAAATTGCTAAAACGACTTTATTTTTAATGTTGTAAGATAATGAATAATTTGTATTATTTCTTAGAAAAGTAATAAAAGAAGTTCATAAGTATCTGAAAGATGTTTATATAATGTTATATTAAAGAGTAATGCAGATGAATGTGAAGAATTGGTAGTGTGCTTAAGCATTGGGGTAATTATAAAAAATAAAGGGATAATTTTTATTAGATAAGTATTAAAGGAATTTTGTGTTTAGTTTAAATGATCATCGAATAATTATGAAAAAGGAATAGCAGAATAAACTATTTTGAGTTGATAATGCATAAACAAGTTGTATATATGAAAGTGAATATGAAAGCATTGTTAATAACAAACCTTTATTGGATGATTTTTCACCATTGATATGTTAAATGCAAATAGGATATATTTAGATTAAGGATTTAGAAAATTGGTACTTAACAAACCTTTGGTCTTTAGAGGATGATATTGATATTAGTTAGAGTAGAAAATAAAGTTAAAATTTAATGGAGGTTGAAATTATGAAATATTTAAAGATAATTATAATACCCCGTAAATTTACAATAATTAGTTAAATTGGATTTTGGGATTTTTGTTTTTAAAAAATTTGGGAAAATTTTAAATAATTATTTTAAGTGAAAACTAAATTATAATTATTTAAGTAAAAAATAAAGTTTTATAAGAAAATTTATAATTGATTTTGAAAAGAATAAAATTTAAAATGTTCAATTATGATTTAAATTAAATAATGATTAAAAATTATTATTTCTAAACTAAGAAAATTAATTAGTTGGATGGATGAGGTTAATAAGGTAATTAAAGCACACTTAGAGAGAAACTAGGGTTAGTGACAAAAGAGTAAAAACATAAGATGGAGATATTAATATAAGAACCTAAATGAAACCCTACTACCTCTAAAACTCATAATCCAACTTCCAAACTTAACACAAAATAACTACTTTCAATTCACAAATTATCCCCTTTTATTTTAATAAAAAATCATTTAATTCCAAACTTGGTTTTGGAAAAACATCTACTCAATTACAAAGTTGATTTTGAGGACATTTTGGAAGAACAAATCAACAATTTTCTCAAAGAAGTTATTTTTTACATCATTAGAGTCTTCTTTACAGTAATTGAAGGTGTGTTGAAGAATAGTTATAAGAGTTTTGAAAGAATTTCTTTTATCTCTCTTTTGGGGAATTGGATTCATCATGCAACTCGAGATAATTCTACTATATCCTCTCACGACGTAAATAATAATTTCTACCTAAATAGATTTTATAAGTTATAAAAATTGTATAAAAATAATTAGGAATATTGGATGTATTAAAAAATTATGATTTATATAAAATAAATGAATGAACCCAATTCTTGAAACTTTATGTTTAGTTTAAATTAGTTTAATTGAATTGGATTAGAAAATTGTATATTTATATTAGATGTTCTTACTTAAATAGAATTATATGGTAGACTACTCTTTTCTATGTATTTATATACCGCCCTTCAAATTTTAATGTAGCAATTAGGCATGGAATTATCGGTTGAAATCTCACATTTTAATGGAAAATTCGGGTTTTAAGTAAGGTTGGACTTCAATAAATAACCTAAACAATATTTATAGGGTAATAGGGGCATAAAACTTCATTTTAGAAAGAAAATGACGATTATGTGTTCCAGTCTTGTGACAGAGGATGCAGGATGAATACACATTTGTTTCTAGGTAATTTTAGTTTTGTGAATTGTGCAAACGACCATGGTTTTTACCGTATGAATGACTGTCGTGCGAACGACTGTGTTTTTATCGTGCGAATAGTGGCGTCTACACGGCTAAGATTTTATACGTGTGTACGAATCCAGTGAAGTTTGTAAATTAGTTAAATTTAAAGACCTATATGATAATTTTGGAAGTGCACTTTTGCTCATTTAACCCTGCTTATTTGGGAAATGGCGGGGTATTAAAACATAGTAATTAAAAATAGCAATACTTTAAATATTTTAGATGTAAATGGGACATTGAGTTAAACTTTATGGATAGTATATGCATTACTAACCTCATGCGTAATGGGGAAGTGTAATGATTAACAAATTAAAGAAACTGTTTAAGTGAATAATTTATAAATTGGTCATTATGTTTAAATGTGGAAGTGTACAATAGGTAATGTGTCATCACAAATTGATGTCTTTTATTACATGATGGATTTCATAATTAGGTCTTATGTTGGAGCATACCTATTATTCATATATAAGAGATGGAATGATGACGAGCGCATCTTTTAAGATTGACTTTTCTTACAAATAAAATCTCAAGCATCTAGAATGTTATAATTGCATTACAAATTGTATTGATGTGATTTTGTTGATAATTTAGTGGGTGGTATCTAAGGGGAAATAAAATATTTAGAACCCTTATCGTACGGAAAAAAATGACATGTAAATTAATGGTAAATATTAGTATAGCTTATCATGTTATTAGAGGTAATAACGTTATTAAAGTAGAGAATATGTTGGATGTAAAATCTATAATAATAAAGTGATCTTACCCTATAGTATTTGTGGAATTGATCCTTATCATTTATTAAGCCGTGGATAAGTTGATACATCATTTATAAGACAGGGCGACGAATGACATTCCATATTCTAATAGAGGAAAATATGTGAGTGACATTAGAATTATGAGATTTTGACGAGGTTTCATATATTCTAGCATGATATCCCATCATGTTCAGTTGTAGAGATTTTAATTATTCTATCCTCGAACATACATTTAAAGTGAGAACGAAAATAATTTTATAATGAAGAGTACATGCATGGTAAGTAATATGATCAATACATAGTTAGGGTAATGAAAATTCGTGTAATTTATAAGATTAGTTGGAATGGTTTTGCACTAATATTAATTAATGGTGGTGTTTGAGAAAAACATTAGGTGTGGGAAAATTATGAAACATAAGCAATAATTTTAATTTCTTAATGATTTTACACAAAGAAGAAAATTGAAGTAAAAATAAAGAGGAAATAATGGGGGTAAGTTTCTTAAAGAGTGAGATGATTGGAGCTCTAAAGAAGTAAATGATGTGTGAGAGTGAGTAGAAGATGCGTTATTATACGCCTTGGATTGAGTGGAATATAAACTCGGGATATAAATACAGTTGTAAAGAAGAAAAGCGGAATGTTTTTTTTTTGAAAATTAGAAGTTAATTATAACTGTAAATTTTAATAGGTGTGTAAGATTATGCTATCAATGAGGGTGTGGGTTGTAATGAATATGCTTCAAGTTATGTGGGATTAAACTATAAAATGATAATACATAACGTGAGACAACATTACAAGATATATAAATGTATCAATACAAGTGATTGGAAAGAACTACGATATATAAAAATTGAAGAAGTATTTTGGGTTAGTGAGTATGATTAAGGTTTTAGGTTGTTAGGTTAGATATATAATCCAGGTGACCAAATTACTAAAATGATTTTATTTTCGATGTTGTAATATAATGAATAATTTGTATTGCTTCCTAGAAAACGGTATAACAGAAGTTCAGAAGTATTTGGAAGATATTTATATAGTGTTATATTAAATAGTAATCCTAATGAATGAGAAGAATTCGAAGTGTTCTTAAACATTGGGGTAATTATAAAAAATAATAAGTTATTATGTTTATTAGATAAGTTATTAGGAGTATTTTGTCTTTAGTTTAAATGATCATCAAATAATTATGAAAAGGGAATAGAGGAATAAACTATTTTGAGTTGATAATGCATAAACAAGTTTTATTTATGAAAGTGAATCTAAAGGCATGGTTAATAATAAACCATTATTGGATGATTTTTCATTGTTTATATGTTAAACACAAATAGGATATATTTAGTTTAAGGATTTAGAAAAATGCTACTTAACACACCTTTGACCTTTTGAGGATGATATTGATATTAGTTTGAGCATAAAGATAAAATTAAAATTGAATGGAGGTTAAAAAGATGAAAAATGTGAAGATAATGATAATACCCCGTAAATTTCAAATAATTTAATTAATTAAAATATTAAGTTAAATTGGATTTTGGGATTTTTGGTTTAGGAAATTTTGGGAGAATTTCAAATAATTATTTTAAGTGAAAACTAAATTTTATAATTATTTAAGTGAAAAATAAAGTTTTATAAGAAAATTTAAAATTGATTTGGAAAATAATAAAATTTAAAATGTTTAATTACAATTTAATTGAAATAAGGATTAAAAATTATTACTGGGAAAATGAGTAAAGTAATTAGTTAGATGGATGAGGTTAATAAGGTAATCGAAGTATACTTGGAGAGAAACTTGGGTTAATGACAAAAGAGTAAAAACATAAGAAGGATAAATTAATATAAGAACCTAAATGAAACTCTACTACCTCCAAAACTCACAATCTAACTTCCAAACTCCACATTAAATACCTACTTCCAATTAACAAATTATCACCTTTTATTTAAATAAAAAAACCTTCAATTTCAAACTTGATTTTGAGAAGACATCTACCTAATTACTAAATTAAAATGCTTTTGAGGACATTTTAGAAGAACAACTCAAATAATTTTTTAAGGGAGTTCTTTTTTACATCATTGGAATCTTCTTTATAATGATTGAAGGTGGTTTGAAGAACAATTTCAAGAGTTTTGAAAGAATTTTTTTTATCTCTGTTTTGGAGAGTTGGATTCATCTTATAAGGCAAGATAATACTACTATATCCTCTCATGATATAATAATAATTTCTACATAAATAAAATTTTATAAATTATATAGATTATGTAAAATAATTAGGGTTATTTGATTTTTTGAAAAATGATGATTTTTGTAAAATAAATGAATGAGCCCAATTCTTGAAACTTTTTGTTTAGTTTAAATTATTTTAATTGCATGGGATTAGAGAATTGTACATTCATAATATATGCTCTTACTTAAATAGAATTATATGGTGCAGTAATCCTATATATATATATTGTGTGTGTGTGTGTATCTTTAAATTTTATTGTAGCAATTAAGCATGGAATTTTAGGTTGAAATCTCACATTTTATTAGAAAATTGGGGGTTTATGCAAAGTTGGACTTTAATAATTATTCTAAACCATATTTGGAGGGTAATGGGGGCACAAAACTTCGTTCTAGAAAGAAAATGGTGATTCTATGTTCCGGGCTTGTAATAAAGGATGCAGGATGAATAAAAATTTACTTCCCGGTAATTTTAGTTTTATGCATCATACGAACGACTTTCGTTTTTACAACGCGAACGACTGCCATGCGAAGGAATGTGTTTTGACCGTGTAAATAGTGGCGTGTGCATGTATAAGATTTTTTACCGTGCACACGGATCCATTGGATTTTGTAAATTAGTTAAATTTAAAGACCTATATGATAATTTTTTAGGTGCGTTTTACTCATTGAACTCTGCTTATATGGAAAATGTTGGGGGGTCTTAAAACATAGTATTTGAAAAATGTAATACTCTAAATGTTTTAGACGTAAATGAGATATTGAGTTTTTGTGGATAGTGTATGCATTACTAACCTTAGGCATAATGGGGAAGTGTAATGATTAACAAATTAAAGAAATCGTTTGGATACTGTAATGAACAATTTATGATTTTCTCATTGTATTTATAGTTTGGCGTACTCCATTACACAACTCCACTATCATGTAAATTCTCAAAAAACTTCAATCGAAGAAAAGTTAGTTACCGAACACATGAATTAAAGAATGAAGAGTTAATATCATCACAACAATCATCGGAGAAGGTATATGAAGTAGATTTAGTGTTAACTTATGTTCAGGGGTATTTTTAAACATGTTTGAGTTCAAAATATATTTCCAAAAGTTTTTAAAAATAAAATATAACTTTTTACGCATGTCGTTAAAACGAGATTGAGATTCGTTCGAATAATTTAATACAACTATTTGGATAGTTGTTCCAATGAGTTTCAAACTTTCATTTTTCCTTGATATACTGGAAAGTCGTTAGATTGAGTTAGGGAAGGTCGTTTGAATGAGGTACAATTCGTTCCAACAAATTGATAAGGATTTTATTTTTTAGTTGGTTTCAAACACAATCTTTTCAATCTTATATCTTTTATATTTTCTAAATTATTTAAGAGATACGAACTTGCACATTGTTGTATGCCCTTTTTAACTTATTTTGTGATTAAACACTTTGATTTTTTAAAATTCAAACCCCTTAGATATTTATGATCACTTTATCAAACCCGGAATAATATATCACTTGTTCAAATCCCTTAGGAGTTAATTCTTCACTGCTGACGAGAGAAACAAAGTTTTTTAGGTTGATATCCACTTAGGCAAGTGGATCTTGCTATGGATCATTGCTGCATCTGCATCGATATTTGTTATTAATAAGGAAGGAGTCATAACTGCGATACTTAGTAGGGTTTAAGTCTGTAAGTTTGCCTATGCCTCCTGTAATACCTTACTTGAAACAGTGTTGAAAGGGTTTTTGCTCAAACGAGTTTTTTCTTCATATCTCGTATGGTTTATTTGTTCAATTTTTATTAAATATCTTTTTATGCTTAGTTTCACCTAATTAATCAAGATAAAATTAGATTAAAATATGAACTTGTCTTGTTTGTGACCTAATTTATGGATTCTATCGTTGATCATATAACCAAACCACTCGACACACTTTACAAATTGGTATTAAAGTAGGAACACTAAGATATCATGTAAATCCTTGTTTCATTTTGTTTTAGGGTTATTTGGATGTTGATCTCTCGCTCTCTCTTATGGTTTATTTATTTCTCTCGACGGGTCATCATAGTGATAAGTTGTCTGATGTGCTTAATGATGACAATGAATTTCATATTCGAAAGGAGTTGAATGAGTTTCATAACCGTGTTGAAAAATGAACTCGTTTGAATTTAAAATTTGCAAAAAGAGTTAGAATCCTTGAAAAAGAATTTTTTTGCTTGAAAGATGAATCGAATTTTTGCAAACTTTTCAAACTCAAAAAGATATCGTCCATGAGAAGCTCTAGGATATGAAACTAAAATTTTAAAATTTAGAAGTGTCCTAGAAAGAGAGTGAGTCCGGAGTCCATATTTTAGAGAAATCATTAAAGGACTCTAAAGTTTCTAGGGTGAAAGAAAGTGCCTTAGAGGATAATGATACATTGATAAACAAATTTAAGGCACGTGAAAGACTCCTAGGGATAAGTTCTCATGAATTGAGGGGGAGTGAGATAACCTTCTAGGAATGATTAAAAATATGAAGAAGGATTCCCTAACGTTTGAAGAGTATAAATTTATGCTTGAGTTTAGGATTTTGAAGTTAAAAGATTATTTAAAAGACTCAAGTAGTGTTGGTACTGGCTTTGATAATCTGAATTATTCTATTGCGAAATCCAAGACCAACGTTTGTTTAAGAGTATCAACCATTGCCTAGGACGTTAGAAAATGTCAACTCATAAGTAACACTCTTCATGTTTGCATATGTTTGCATTGTGGAAGGGAAGGTCACTATAGGGCATTTTTTAACGATCTTAGAAGAGGTTGTAGGAAGTCTAAATCTCGTATCACCATGGCTTCCAAAACCTGAGGCGTTAAGTATTCATCTACTTGGGTTAGGAAATAAATTTTGGAGGCATTGAATTTTATACTAGTTGATTCTCACACACTTGCACATGATTATTCTCCTGCTATATCTTATGGTTGATTGTGTTTGCATGTTAACGTACATTACCTTTTGTACTCCATGTTATATATGTTTTCTAGTTATATGTGGTTTGATTCTTTTGTATTTTGATTTTCTCTTTTGAGTCTTATTGCGAAAAATGCAAAAAAAAAAATTGATAAAATTTTTCAAAAATTTAAAAATATTTTTGTATTTTGTTTTACACCTTATATGGATGAGCATTTAAGATGTTCGAATCAAAATTTCATTTCATCCATTAAAGTGACTTAATATCGTTCATACTGTTCATTTTTGTATTAGACTTGGCTACACAATTTTTTTGGGTGTTTAATAATGCATGTTTGGCATTATGTCGTTCATTGTTGGTTACTGCCTTCATATTAGACTCAATATATTGCCTTGATTGCACACACTTTGCACGAACTTTTTAATATTGAACTTTCTTGTCATATGTTGAATATGATGTTCTCATCTCAACCGTGCTTAATAATGAACCAAATGTACTAAGAACTAATTGTGCATGTAAAAACCTTTGCTCGGAATTTTTTTTATCGAAAAATTGAATGATAAACGTTTAAGTAGTGGAAAGGGACTACGAAAGAAGCGATATTCTTTCCGTTAAAATCCACCATTGGCAAGAGCCTAAAAATGAATTCAACACATAAAAACAAAACTGCCAAGGCCAAATTTGTTTCATTGCTACTTCATTAAAAATAAATAATTTGATTATTTCAAAACATTTGTGATTTTTTGCTTAAAATGTGAGATTTTGAGGATGTTATAAGTTGAAGATCAATGGGTTTGTACAATAAAATTCCTTGAAAAATAATAAATAGTTTTGCATTATTGATTCGAGAAGCATTAAAATTGGAGGCATTTTATACGAGTTGAATCAATTTCACTTTGCTCAATAATTTTTACATAAAAAGTTGAATTGAGTACTTTCTTTAGGGGTGTCTCTTTAACTTCATGCACTGTCGCTACGTATGCCTCTGTTGACTTTCAACTGCATTTATTTCACACACCTACATTCCATTTCCATGATTCGAATGTTTTTGTGTTAATCTATGGTGTGTATATATATATATATATATATATAACTCAAAATTTTAAAAATTCCAAAAATAGCTTGTTAGTTTATTAAAATTTCATTGTATATGCTTAGTTGTCTATACTTTGTGATGATATTTCAAATTCATATATTTGTGATGATGACTTCTTAGGTTTAACATCTAACCCTTTGTCTATTACGAACAAAAAGGAGGAGCACATATTAAGAGGGAGTTATGTGCTAACAAGTTTTATTTGTTTTTTCAAACTCCACACGTCATGGTAGTTTCTTTGCTTCATGCGTGTAGTTCCACAATGATGATATCATGCACTACATGATGAAGATTTTCAGTAGCAACAAAGTTGCAAGTGTCTTTCCCTTTTCGAATTTAGGAGGGACATTAGTCGAACTTTTCTTATGGGTTACTTTTTTATTTTGTGTTTTTACCGGAATATCCAAAGGGAGAGATTTGTAAGAGCACAATTTATGATTCACTCATTACGTTTATAGTTTGACATATTCTATTGTACTGCTATATGACCATATTCATTCTACAAAATCTCCAATCGAAGACAAATTAGTGAAAAATGCATCAAAGAAAAAATGAAGAGTTGATATGGTCACTACAATCATCGGAGAAGGTATATGAGGTAGATTTAGTAATAACTTATGTTCAGGGATATTTTTAATCATTTTTAAATCCAAAATATATTTCAAAAGTTTTTTAAAACAGAAAAAAAATATTTATGCATATCGTGAAAATGAGATTAAGAGTCGTTCGAACGAGTTAATATAACTCTTGGGATGGATGTTGGAACGAGATTCAAATTCGCATTTTTCCTTGATGTATAGGAAAGCCATTTTATCTCTCGTTCGATAGCCGTTCAAACGCATTTGTGAAGGTACAATTCATTCGAATGAACATACGCAAATTTTGTTTTTCAATTGGTTTAAAACACAATCTTTTCAAGCTTATCTCTTTTAGATTTTCCATCCTATATAAGATATTCGAAACTGGATATTGTTGCAAGCCTTTTTAACATATTTTTTGATCAAACACTTTGATGTTTCAAAATCCAAACTCCTTGAATATTTGTGATCACTTTATCAAACCCAAAAGAACACACCATTTATTCAAATCCCTGTGGAGTTCATTATTCATTGTCGATGAGAGGAAATGAGTTTCTGAGGTTGATTGATGGATACCTAGGAAGATGGAGCTTTCTGTGGGGTGGACCTGGATATGCCGTGCTTTCTGTTATCAACAAGGAAGGAGACCAAACTACGATACTTACTGATGTCTAAGTCTGTGTCGTCTGAAATACCTTAATTGAAGAAGGGCTAAAAAAGGGTTTTCCCGAAAGGGTTTTTTCCTCATATCTCGTGAATTTTTTATATGTTGTATTTAGATTCAATATCTTGCATGCTTAGTTTCACCTAATTAATCAAGATAAAATGGTATGAAAAATTGAACTTGTCTTGTTCGTGATCAAATTTACGGATTCTTCCATTGATAATATAACTGGACCATTCTTCACATTTTAGATATAATTTTAGGCTACTCACTATGAGCATATAATGAATGAATAATTAATGCTACATGGTTCGACTCCGAGACATGGGTTTTGTATACTCAATGTAGACAAGTAGAAGATTGTACCAGTATATGTATAAATACTAGATTTATGTGGATAGCAGATAATCTAATAACTATAGAGTTTGTTATTCACTTTCATTATTGATAGTTTTAATATTAGAGCGTGTAACTATTATCTTGTTGTAGTGGGCCTAATTTATCGTGTTGTTTCACGTGCTCCCTTCTACCTGACCTAGTTTTTTACTCGAGCACATTGTCTTTCGCTCCATTTATCGCCAAGATTTGAAGATGTATGGGCCGTGCCCATGATCGGACGTGAACCATGTGCTCGTGTAGAAGAACTGTCGTTGTTTTCGATTCGCCGCCTCAATGCAAAAAATCTAAACTACAACTACACTTGCAATACAAGTATAGTAGTAAGTCAGGTATCTCAAGAAGTGCACAGGGAATTTCGTATAGATTTTAATTAATTTATCCCTTCAAGAATAAAAATGCAAAAGGTGACATGTAGGTTATGGTGAAAAAGGAAAAAGAAAAGTTAAAACTAAATTACAACTAGTTAAAACGAGGGTTCGAATCGCATTCCCGCCCTGGGATAAACAATGCGTTGTTAGAATTTTGGGTCGAAAGCTATTTAATTGAGCATTTTAATTAAGCATAAACTTCACACATTAAGGAATCCAATCCAAAGTTGCGAGATTGAACATTTAACAGAAAATGATCACACGTGGATTAAATTTGGATTATCTCTATAAACACTAACATTGCATGACAAATAAAGCTAAACACATAACAATCCGACTTTGATATACGAGGTTTCAATTAAACACAATTTTACACAAAACCCAACTTTCGGAGCTCAATACCCATTAATGGCTGAAACGCAATCCCAACTTGTTATCTACGCACTAGATATGGAATTATACTAATTTAAAAAATAAATAAACTAAGGAAATCAATAAATAACAATAACAAAAGATTAACTAGGCATGAAAATATAAAGAAAATAATAGAAATTAAGCTAGATTAAGGAAATATAAATCTAGAAGACATTGAATAGTAATATAAACTTACAAAGGAAATGGGAGGAGTGTGAAAGGAGCTCCAAAAACAAACCCTAAGAACTAATGCAAAATGATAGATATCATCACAAAATGAGATGGAATGTATTTATAGTAAAACCCTAATGGCAAAATTGTAATTAAAAGAAAACTGAATCTGTAGGACCGAATCGATTCGGTGCCAATCCAAAACGATTCAGAAAGGGAAATCTAGTGCATTGTAATCGATTCGGCCTCCTGCAAATCAATTCGGCAAAGGGAAAATTGGCTACTGCCTATGAACGATTCGATTCTCCAAGGGACGAATCGATTCGAATTTATAGGATTTGTTTTCTTTCCCCTATTTTGGTTTATTTGTATTTTTTTTCCGCTCAAAGTTTAATAACTTCTTCGTTCGGACTCGAAATCGCGCATTGTTTGTGACCACAGGAAGCTTGCTCAGAGGGCTACAACTTCTGTGAAGATGTTGGGCTAGATGCCCAAGCTGTTAAATGATCGAATTGCCTTTATGTATGCAGATGTGTATGGAACTTCGTCGAAATGCATCCAAACTTCACACTAAGTGCCGGAATACCTACAAAAGTTCAATTAGCTCCAACAAAGCACACACACACACACACACACACACACACACACACACATATATATATATATTAACGAGCTTAAATATAGGAATTAAGGTACCCGAGGGGGCTAAAATGCGTAAGTTAACGGGCGCAATATGCGATATTCGTGCCATATCAATCCATTTTTAAATTGACTTGATTTATTTTGAGAGATGTGATGTTTACTTTATCCTTCGTATTTTTACTCAGTTCTAAAAGATAAATTGAATGTGAGAGATTGGTATGTATCAGTTGCTGTCAAAATATATGGGTTTTACTTTGTGATGTAATTAACTCTTATTCATTCCTAGCATGAAACATGTGCGATGCGTGAGCGTATTATAATATTTGGTGAAGTTATAACAAAAAAAACAAAAACAATAGAGGACCAACTATATAGAAAACTGCATACATAAAATTATTTTTTTGGTGTGTGAGTTACAAATTTAACTACATAATGGCATAATAAACATCTAAATACATATAACAAATAAAAATAATAATAGCCTTTGTCATTTGATGATTTGTATATGTATACAACAACTATAGGTGAATAAAGAGAGAAAATAGAACAAAAGGTTCCCACAGTACCCTTGATAATGAAAGCATGTTATACATATATTAATAAAACTATCGATACAATCGAGCATTTTATAAACATGTGAAATTGCATATTACAATCAACTAATGAGTCAAATTATATTTTCAAAAAATAGAAAAAAATATGTGTAACAAATACCTGTTGAAAACCAATTCAACCTTTTCTCAAAATTAGTAACAATCCTATGTTCAGGGGAAACATTAAAACCGTTCAATTAATATTTTATCAACAAAAAATTATAAGATATAATCATACTAAACATCATGTAAAAAGAACAATATATATTAAACACAACCTACTAAGACTTTTTGGAGCATGGTAACAATTTGAAAACCCACTGTAAACAATCCTACTATATGATAATATAATTAAATTATTATATAACTATAATAAAGAAAATCAATCATACAGTTTATCACAACCACTAAACTCTTTGACTTCATTTGTGCGGTAGCTTCACTTTGGTTTTCATACAATTATTATATAAATACATCAAAGAAAAGCAATCATACAATTCAACTATGCCAATGTTTTCAACGTTTTACCCATAACCTTACTTGTTCATTTGTGCCTAGTTGAATCTATGGAATATTGCTCACTTGCTATCATCTCATATTCTCAGTCATGTCCTCCATATCCAACACATACATTAGTAAATTCAACAAAAAATTCAACTGCACACTATGAAGCACCGTTGTTTGTAAGTTGGTCCATTTATCATCATACATATTCATCATAAAAAAAATAACATCAAATAAAAATTCATTCATCTATTTATAAAAATTCTATGTGGTCCAATAATCAAATGTTTGAGAATGAAAAATTAAAAAATATTCAAATTCATAATTGGTCGCTAATTGTGAAGTGAAGCAAAATTCGAATGACGGTAATGGATAATTTAGTTTAGCAATTACCAAGTCACTTGTTAAATTATTATATTATGCATATCCAAGGATAGAAATAAAAAAAAGAATAATACTTGTCTTACCATGTACACACACACACACAGAGATTTTGCAGAATTTATCATATCTATAGTACTGTTAATCCTGTGGCAATGATCTTGCTAGAATGGGGCTTAAGAACTTGGACCTGATTTATGTATACAATTGAGTCAAAACACAATAATAAGAAACTAACTAAAGTTCTTTCTACGAATTTGTAATGCCACGGGTTGTTTAAAATAAATAAAAAAATCCTTTAGACAAAAATAATTGCATTATTATCTTCAATAGAAGTTCCACAACATAAGCAACATGGGCATTTAATCAAGAAAAAGGAATTCAGAATCATATATGAGTTCATTATAGATGACTTAACCCTATAAAGGCTTAATGGATTTACCTTAAGAAATGGTACTCTAAGTACATCACACGTCAGTTAGAACCATGAGAGAGAGAGAGAGAGAGAGAAACTAAAGCCCCGTTTGGTTCGCTATTCAGAAAACTCGATTTAAATGATACTTTTAAATCCAGTTTTAAAATTCAGTTTTTCGTGTTTATAGTTATTAGTGCGCGTTTGGTAAACTTGTTTTTAAATACAGTTTTTTAAAAATTTAATAAAATTGGTAATCATGTATGTGTGTGTGTATATATATACACACACACACACACTAGGATATGCCCATGCCTGAAGGCACGCTGATTATTTTGAAAAGTATAAAATCGTGTATAATATAAATAATAAATGTTTTATATGTTAGAAGTATAAATTTTCAAGTATATAATCGAATAAATTTCGTGTTCTGGTTGTTTGCGAATCTTAATTTTTGTTGTATATGGGATTGGACCCGAAACGTGTATAATATAAATAATAAAATATTATTAATTTTTTTAATTATACTATAGTACATTTCATGAATATATTACAGTTTGCTACGTATTTCATTACTAAATATAAACTTTCTTCACGAAAAATAAAACTTGATGGCATTTAAACAATTTTTAACTCAAAAAAAGTTTATAATGAAAAAAATAACTTTTAACAAAAAAAAATTGTTTTTGAACATAAAACGATTTTTAACAAAATAAAAACAATTTTAATGATTTTTTTTTTAACAAAATCAACATAGCAACAAAAGTATCCACAAAAATCACATTCGAAACTTTTAACTAAAAAGCGAAACACTTTGCCTGATTAAAAACTGATTAAAAATCACCCTGATTAAAAACCACATTCAGGTGCATTTTCACAAAAATCACATTCGGGTGCATATGCATTTTCACTTTCAAAATAACCGTATAATTGCGTGAGGTTATTCTTTACTACAATATGTGCCTTGATAACTGGCACTATATTTTGGAATGTTGGTTAAAAAATCTATGTTTCTTGGGGTCAATAATGTTTCTTCTGTACAACCCGTAGTTTCAATTGAGAGGACAGTTTTTTACAGAGAGAGGGTAGCTGGAATGTACTCTCCAATCCCTTATGCAGCAGCACAGGGCCTTGTGGAGATCCCATATATTTTGGTGCAGACATAATTCATGATTGACTTCTAGAGGAAAGTTGCAAAAATTTTCCTCTACCTTGTTTTCATGTTTCCATGAATGATGGCTGTTGGTCTCACAGCATCTCAACACGTGGCTACCATCATATCTTCAGCATTTTACTCGCTATGGAATCTCCTTTCAGGTTTCCTTGTTCCGAAACCAGATATCCTGGGATGGTGGTTATGGTTCTACTACATATGCCCAGTGGCATGGACCTGGGTTTAATGGCACTATATCATCACCTCACAACTTGGTGACGTTGAAACAATTATTGAAGGACCTGGGTTTAATGGCACCGTAAAACAGTATTTGGATGATCATTTCGGATATGGCCCAGGGATGATTGGCGTTTCAGTAGCAGTGCTTATTGGATTCAGTCTCTTGTTCTTTTGCGTCTTTGTTATCTCTATCAATGTCCTTAACTTTCAGAGAAGATGAAATCAGATTTCATACGTCGCCGTGACAGCTTTTCCTTGCCGCATTAGCTAAAATCCCAGATTTGAACGTATTAACGCCAATATTAACTACCCTGGGAAAAGTGATGTGAAAATCTGCAGAGGCCTAATCTATAATCAAAATTTTGAAAAAACACTACTTGAAATTGGTGAGAATGCTTAACTGTGCATTTATTTCCTCCCTGATACATTCAATGAATGAAGCTTTACATAGTTATCCTTTTCGCATAATTAATATATATATATATATATATATATATAGGCAGGCTCCTGTGCACACTAAGTTTGCACACTAACTTTGCACATTACCTTTTAAAAGTGTGCAAATTTAGTGCTGGCGCACACCAATTTTTTTATGTGATATTTTAACATTTCAACGGACTCACATAAAAAAAATTAGCTCAAAAAAACTTTTTTTGCTATTTTTAAAAAATCGGTCAAACTTTCGCAGTTTTTAAAAGGTTAAAAACTGCAAAAGTTTGACCGATTTTTTAAAAATAGCAAAAAAAGTTTTTTTGAGCTGATTTTTTTTTATATGGGTTCCTTGAAATGTTTAAATATCACACAAAAAAAATCAACTCAAAAATATTTTTTTTACCACTTTTAAAAGGTAATGTGCAAAGTTAGTGTGCAAACTTAGTGTGCACAGGAGCCTGTCTCTCTATATATATATTCCTTCCATTGGAAAGAGGAGAAAAATAGAGTTGGTCGAAACTTATTGCTCTCCTCATCTATCCGCTCCTGATATAGGGAAATAATACTCCGAGAAGAGCTGGTCGATCATCGTTTCATCTTCGCAAAAGTTTATCAACTTAACCTGATTCCATGCGACATGTATACCCAAACTTCAAAAAAAAAATATGAAACATTATTATTTAAAAAAACCCAAAACAGATTTGGGTTTCCAAAAAACCCAGAAAAGACCCGCCTTCAGTTATCTTGGGAAGCATGAACTTGAGCGTTTTAAGGTGTGAGGTAATTTGATGTGTGACCTAGCTGAATAGAAGGCCCCCATTATATTTTTCTTCACTTCTTGATGCATCATCTGCGAATATTCATAAGCATTCTATGACAATTTACCATCCATTTAACAACATCAAATAGATGCATCTTATGACAATTTACCATCCCTTTTAAGTATTCATAAGCATTTCTCTGGTCTAAATAATCAAGAATCCCCGTCAACCATGCCTTTCGACATCTTAAAAATTTTAGACACATTTTGTATTCACTGAATACTCCTATTCGACGTAGATATCCAATAATGCAGAGACGTTCTAGCAACTGAATGTGTAATCTGAGTTTTTGAAAAAGCTGTGAAAGAAGAGATTGGGTTGTTTGATGAACTTTTGCAGTAAGTGCTTGAATAATTGGTAATTTTGGGTTAGTTTGCCAATATGGGATTCCAGGTCTAGGGCTTCATCATAATTTCCGGGCAGTGTACTTCAGAAGCCGAAGATCTTCATATGCGTTCTCATTATTGAAGAAATTAACGCCCTAAGAAAATGCATTTTGAGATTGATTATAAAATATACGTGCAATGCAAAAACTATCCTTTAAGATAAAATAATTAAACCATGACATATCATAGGGGCTTTTCTATTGATAAGTCCAACTGCGTGCCTTCATAACCATCAACCTGAAATCGGGAACATCTCCAACTGCGTTCCTCTTACGACTAAGGGCTTCATCATAATTTCCGAGCAGTGTACTTCAGAAGCCGAAGATCTTCATATGCGTTCTCATTATTGAAGAAATTAACGCCCTAAGAAAATGCATTTTGAGATTGATTATAAAATATACGTGCAATGCAAAAACTATCCTTTAAGATAAAATAATTAAACCATGACATATCATAGGGGCTTTTCTATTGATAAGTCCAACTGCGTGCCTTCATAACCATCAACCTGAAATCGGGAACATCTCCAACTGCGTTCCTCTTACGACCAATGCCTATTGGGCAAGAAGAACCAGCAAAAAATGGTTTTTTTCGTTCATTTTTTATATAGGACTTCTTGTAAGTCTTAGCAGCCCACAAATATAGAATAAATGAAACACCAAATCAAAATTATAGTAAATTCATCACCTGCACACAAATAAGAAAAGTAAGAATAAAACACATACAAATAAGACATGTATTGATTATAACAATCCAACACAGAAACCTAAATAACAAAGATATGGGCTCAAACCAAAATATACTCGCATCAACCAGGTGTCCAAATTGGAGAGGAGATGTTGGTTTGTATTGTGCCATTGCTTCCTTAGAATGGGAGTATGAAAATTGGGGGAAAATGAGTGCACACATACCTGTCAATACTCAGTCCCAACACCAATACTCTTACATCCAATGATTTGAGCATAAGAAAATGAAAATATGAACCCAATGATTTGAGAACAGTGTTTCAGGAATCCAACCCCTAAAATATTGTAATGAAAGCAATTAAGTTAATCTAAGCAACTAACACTTCATGGAAACCATTTAACACTATTTAAGTTGAATCTAAAACATCTAGATACATCTGTAAACAGATCAGAAGAGCAGAGAGTTGCTAAGACGTGCCTAATATGCGGATGGTGATTAAAACGTTGCTGAGATCGTGTGGGGATCAACTGATCACTATTGAGTCTAGAAACATAAAATGCGTGTAAAGAAAAACCAAAAAAATTAATAGTGAACTAAGTGTTAATATTTCGAGATGTTAATATAGTTAACTGGAATCACACTAAGTGTTTATATGCTTAACATAAACGATGTGCATCCTTAACAAAGTACATAAACCCATGCAAACTACTCCATTCAACTCCAGTTAACAAAATACACATTACACGGAGTTCTAGTTATACACAACAAATCAGTGAACAAAATACACATTCCACAATGAATAACTATGATCACATTTTCAAGAGCAGGTAATGTGTTTGACGGGACCTGATGTAATATGGTAGAGGATAGATATGATCACAAGTTTGTTCAGTCAAAAGAAAATGGACTATATCACCTAAGCCATCTCCATCTTAACAGTAAAGGACTGCTCTTGTCGGATATCTAAGCCTACAAGGTCAAGTCATGTTGAGAAAGCTCAGAACATACTCACCGGTAAAGATCACTCGGGTTGAGATTTATGAGAGTGGGTGAGGTAACACCATAATCTATGGAAAAAATAATGACAAATCAAAATGCTTTTTGCTTTTCCATATGAATAAATAAAAGTATTGTGAGGCCAAATCAAGTCGGGTTGCATTTTTTTTATTCATCGTCAGATATGATAGAATAGAAAAAAGTTAATAAAGTTAAAACATTGATGGTGGTGATGATAGACAAAATTAAAAATACTTTTACTACCAGCGGAAGAAAGTAAACATACTGAAAATAACAATGTAAATACATGTATTAAATAACAAACTCATAATTAAATAAATGCACGATCAGTTCTGCTATTTCTTACTTTTTATGTTCATGTATAATTGTAAACAATAAAGAATAAAAAAAATTAACTTAGGCCTATTATAATTGTAAACAATAAAAATATATATGAAATAGAACCTGTGTGGTGACTCTATCTAAATGCACACCCAACATAATACATCCATTATACACCCATACACTATTATATGCACACCCATCCATTATACTGTATGGGTGCTACAACTGACTGGAAATTAAATCCATCTCCACCTTTAATACAAAGTAAGGACACGCATAGACCTTCTTCTATAATAGATTTGGCATCAATTCACCTCATTCGTATTTTTTTATCTCCACTTACAGTACAATAAAAAAAATGTTAGAGCTAGTTCTCTCCAAGATATAAAATTCGTATTAAATAAAAAAATATGTAAATAACCATTAAAAAATTAACTCCAAGATATCAATGAACTCGTAAACATTAAAAAATATGTTCTACCATTCGTATTGGTGTTAATCTGATCGGAACAGAGGAATCAATGAACAATGAACATAAGAAATGAACAAAATAAATGAAGAAAACATTATACATGATGTTTAGAAAACAAAACATATATGATAACTTTATCTTTAATGGATCTGTAAAACAACCTCAAGATCCAAGTTGGAACACATATATCTTTAATGGATATGTAACCAAAGCTCTACCGTTGGATTCATTTGAGCTGATTAGTGATGAAAATCCAAATGGGTGTTCAATTATATGATTATTTTATGTAGGTATAAAGAGCTTATACAACTTGTATAAGTGCAGTGTGTATATGAAATATGAAACGCAGTTAAAGGAATAAAATTGCTTTAGTGAAGTGAGGCTTTGGGTTTCATGTATTCACTTTATAATTTATGAGTAGTGGCAAATGCCAATGTCGAAACATATGTTCTCTCTCCTATGTTATATACACGTTTGGACAGCCATTATTTGTCGAGGTAAAAAAACAAAACTCAATATCCAAGATTTGACTCGGACTTCATAGGAACAAAAATTAAATCAGTTAGATCTAGAAAACTAAACATTAAATCGATTAGATCTAAAAACAAAAAAAAATGAGGATCAGAGAGTTTAAAATGATCTATGCCTTAGCTCTCATTTTAATTGAATGAACAAACGAATGAATCTGTAACACCACTTCAAGATCCAACATATATGGTGTTGTAAACCATAAATGCAAGAGAAGATGACAAAAAAATATTAACAAACCATATATATAGTTAGATCTACTGAAAGAACAATAAACACGGGCTTTTCATACCTAGATCTGCCAAATGAAGAACAAAACGATGAAAAGCGATGCCTATCTCATTCTTTGGGGGTTTTGAAATAACAAAACAATGGAAAACGTACAGCTCAAAAACTACCTTTTGAAGTCAGCAGCGGGTGGTAGTCGTCGTCATCGCAGGTGGTTCGAAGGTAGCAGCGTTTTCGTGGGTAAAATCGTCAGTGGAACAAAGGGAGAGGGAGGGAGAGAGTAAAGTGGGAGAAAAATAAGAAGATAGGTAGGAGGAAACAGGGGCGTAGAGAGTGAGAATGGGTAGAAATTCCATTTTACCCTTAATTTTGAATTTTAAAGAGAAGGGGAAATAAATTAGTGTGTGTAAAAAGAGGGAGAAATCAAAATGTTCAAGGGCAAAATAAGTAGTGCATGAAAAATTAAAATAGATGACATCATCTTTGCATCTTATGACATACATAAATTTCTACTTTACTATATATATATATATATATATATATATATATATATATATATATATATATATATATATATATATATATATATATATATATATATATATGTGTGTGTGTGTGTGTGTGTGTGTGTGTGTGTGTATGTGTATGTGTGTGTGTGTGTGTATACATACATAAAACTTTCATACATACATGATACATACATACATATATTATATATATGTTATGTATGAAAACTTTCATACATAAATACATACATAAATGTATTTATGTATGTATTTATGTATGAAAGGAGCTATGGAGGGCAATATGAGAGCCTCATTTTGGTTGAATGGAATGAAGTATGTCTTACTCAAAGAGTGTTGGGACTATCGGTATCAGTTCAACCTGACTAATATAGGGGGTGAGAAAAATATAGGTGCTATACTGGTCATGGGAGAAGTAAAATGGTTGGGAGAGTGTCTCATTGAAGCCTCTACGGATTCTAGAAGATTTTTCAAAACTCGTATGTGCCAGGAAAGGAGAGTTATTGTATTTACCTGTGTTAGAAGGGGTCGGAGGTGGTTTAATATAGTGGTAAGAAAGAAGGAGAGCAGGGTTCAATTTCAATGGCCGGAGGAGGCGGTAGGGAAAGGCTGGTACATGGTGGGAGGAGTATTCAGGCGGATGGAGAAGGTGGTTGGAGTCTGCAAACATGTGAACTATCCAGTGAAGAGGGCTGCCATGACGGATGGGCGGTCATATCTGCAAGTTGCAAGTGGTAAACACTGGCCATTATCTGATATAAAAATCATTGATGAACCGGAGTATGGGTGCGACCTTGCAGTAGATGATGCATCCAGCTACTCTAGAGTACTATTTTTCCAAAGAGCGGTGATCGTTAGGGTGGGTAATATGGATATGAAGACGCCGTCGCTGAGAAGGATGAAGTTATGGGTGCTGGAGAAATGGGGATCGATAGGTCACGCAGAGGTTAGAGCTCTTCATAATTCCATGTTCTTGGTTGTATTTGCTTCTGAACAGTTGGCAAAAAAAGTCATAGTAAAAAAGAAATGGGTGTTTCATGGAGATGTCTTATGGGTTCAGAAGTGGCATCCACTAATAGGTATTTCAAATGATTCCGAGAGATGCTGGATTCGAGTTATGGGATTACCACTCCATTTATGGGGTTCGGAAACTTTTCAAGCCATTGGAAAAGTGTGTGGTGGTTATGTGCAAACTGATTATGCAACAATTACAGGGGAAGAGTTGCAATGGGCGAGGCTACAGGTTAAAAGGAACAAGAAAATTCCTGATCGTATTAAGATTGGAGTGGGGGGAGGGAGGTTCGAGCTTGTCGTGTGGGAGGAAAATCAGCTGTTTTATCCCATGACCAACAACTGTAGTCACTTGTTAATGGAGAAGATGGAGGGGGTGCAACTCGCCTCTCTAGCAGCGGCGTCGTCGGTGAACACGAAGAACTCCAAAAAAGATACTAGTTGCAGAGGATTGGAGGCAGGTGAAGTGGACATCGTAGATAGTCAAGCAGCTGTCCCAAAAGGTTGCAGGACAATGGGGCTGGGCGGGCAGCTGACGACGATTAAAAGGCTTGGCGAAACAGCAGAGGTAGCATATATCAGGTCACCGGTAAGGAAGGTATGCGAAGGAAAAAAAGCACCGGAAAATTCAGTGGCTCCGGCTGCGGCGTCCAAGGAGGGGACGGTTGCAAGTTTCGAGTATGCTAGTAAGAGAGTAGGGGCGTGGCAGGAGGAGACGTGTCTGCAAGATGATGGAGAGGTGCATTCGGGGTTACCTGGGTACTCTAATCAAGGGATAGAGAAGATCGTGGTCAGAAACAAGGCTAATAGAGTAAATGATTTATCCTGTAATGTAGAGGCAGGTTGTATCAACAGTTGTGTTATTGAGGAATATAATAAACAACAATCTGGGGGTGGGTCAGAACTGAGGAATAAGGACAGCAGGAGGTTGGGTGCAGACACCCTGCCACTTTCGGCTATAGAAGGAGTGGGATTTGAGATAATGGGGAAGTTGGTTGAAAAAAAAAGTCAGTTGGGAAATATTGTAATACATGGCAGTCGAGGTGGGTGTTCTGTTCCTTTGACAAGAAATAGGGATTTAAATTATGATACACCTTTTAGGGATACTAGTTCACAGAAGAATGTTACGGATGTGAGAGGAAATTTGGGAAAAGGTGCTTTGGTGGATTCTGTATCAGTACACGCAACACAAATTAATACGCTGAATGCTGCAGAAAAGCTTCTTCAGTCACATAGGGGGGTGAAGGAAAAAAGTAAAAAAGCGGGCACGGAAGGTGTTAAAGAAAATATGAAAGGTAGAAAAAATGGTTATCCCAAATGCGCTGTGTTAGGACTCAAAACCTTCAACAAATTCAACAGCTTGGAGAAAAAAACCAAAAAGAATAATAATATTAAAAGTAAAAAACTGGGCGGGGGGAAGGTGAGTGGAGGGAATTTCTTTAAACCTGCGGGGAGTCATTCAGAGGAGAATCCAAAAAACCAATCTAACATGGCTACTACATCAAGAAGCAAGACGGTAGTGGCGGCGAGTGAAAAGGTCACTAGGCAGGAAAGCGGGGTTCGGGAAGTTGGTGCACTTTGGGATGAGTTAAATGACTCTAGGTTGTGGGTTGATCTAGAGATTTCGAGTGAAGAGGAGAATATTGGGGAGCCCATGGGGGGAGGGTGGGAAGATGACCCGTATGGATGGAAGGATGATTTGTTAGGTGCTTTTAGTAGGGATTCTGGAGTCAATTTTGAAGGGGCTGAAAATGAGGCTTGGGAGTTGTTCGCGAAAATTAAAGGGGAAGTTAGGGGTATGGAGGGGGCAAGGGGGGGGGGGGGGGAGAAATGAGGGTTTAAGTTCTGCTTAAGTATAAAATGAAGTTACGCATCATATCGTGGAATGTGAGGGGGTTAAATGATTCGGACAAAAGGGGGATTGTCGGGGGGGTCATTTCGAGGTGGAAACCTGATATATTGTGTTTACAAGAGACCAAGATGAGTGATATGGATGTGGGGTGTATCAGGTCTATTTGGGGAGGGCGGGGGATCAATTGGGTCAGTCTAGATGCAGTGGGTGCTTCGGGAGGGGTGGTGATCTTGTGGAAGGCAGCGGTAGTAGAGCTGATGGAGAGTCTTGAAGGTAGATGGTCATTATCCTGTCTATTTAAAAATGTGGAGAATGGTTTTATATGGAGCTTCTCTGGCATCTATGGGCCAGTGGAGGATGCAAGCAGATGGGAGCTGTGGGAGGAATTGGCAGGGGTGAGTAGGGTGTGGGACGTCCCTTGTTGCATGGGAGGGGATTTTAATGTGGTGAGATTTGGAGCTGAAAAGAGTAGAGGAGGTAGAGTTAGCAGATATATGAACGAGTTCTCTGATTTCATTGATGAATTAGAGCTGATCGATTTGCCTCTGGAAGGGGGTTTGTTTACATGGTCCAGTCTTAGGGAGGTGCCGTCGATGTCTCGTTTGGATCGTTTTCTTATTTCTCATGGATGGGAGGACAACTTCCCTGGGGTAATTCAATCTATATTACCTAGGGTGACCTCCGATCATTGCCCAATTATGTTAGAGTGTGGAGGGTGGAGTGAGGGAAGGACCCCCTTCAGATTTGAGAACATGTGGCTCAAGGAGCAGGACTTCGCGGAAAGGGTGAGTAATTGGTGGGCTGGGTATGAGGTGGAGGGAAACGCCAGTTATCGTTTGGCGACAAAGCTGGGTTTGATCAAAGAAGATATCAAGAGGTGGAATAGAGAGGTATTCGGCCAGGTGCGCCTGGTCACGGCTAGATATATGGATGAGGTAAGGAGACTAGATGAGAAAGAAGGGAGAGTCGGACTCTCGGAGGAGGAAAGGAGAGGGAGGGATTTAAAAAAGGAGGAGTTGGGAAAGAGACTTATTCAAGAAGAAATCAGTTGGAGACAGAAATCGAGGGTGTTATGGCTGACGGAAGGAGACTCGAATACGAAGTTTTTCCATTCAGTAGCTAACTCGCATAGGCGAGGAAACCACATTGGGAAAATATCGGTGGGGGGTGAGGTGTTTGAAGAAGAGAGAGGGGTGAGAGAGTCTATTGCTCATTTTTACGAGGATTTGTTCCGGGAAGAAGAGGAATGGAGGCCATCTCTTGATGGGGCGGAGTTCGAGTGCATTTCGGCTTCGGAGGCAGTAGATATTGAGGCTCCCTTCTCTGAAGAAGAAGTTGTGCAGGTTTTAAAGTCTATGAGTGGGGACAAGGTGCCGGGACCGGACGGCTTCACGATGGCTTTCTTTCAGCATTTGTGGACGGTAGTCAGGAGTGACGTGATGGCTTTTTTTGATGAGTTTCATGATAGGGGGTATTTTTTACCGAGGTTAAATGCGACTTTCATCACCCTTATTTCAAAGAAGGGGGGGTCGATTGATATTAAAGATTACAAACCGATTAGTTTGATTGGGAGTATCTATAAGCTTCTAGCCAAAGTTTTGTCGGTTAGGCTCAGGATGGTGATTAACCCCCTGATCTCGGAGTCTCAAAATGCCTTCATCGGGGGGAGACAGATTCTCGATGGGGTTCTGGTGGCGAATGAGTGTGTGGAGGACAGGATTAAAAGTGGGAATCCGGGTATTGCTTGCAAGATCGATATTGAGAAGGCGTATGATCATGTGAATTGGAAGTTTCTTCTTTATCTATTGAAAAGGATGGGGTTTGGAGAAAGGTGGTGCCGTTGGATAAAGAGGTGTGTCTCCACGGCTAGATTCTCGGTATTGATAAATGGGGTGCCTGAGGGTTTCTTCCCTAGTTCGCGTGGTCTGCGACAAGGGGATCCGTTATCTCCCTTCCTATTTATTCTGGTCATGGAGGCCTTTAGTAGGATGATGGGACGGGTGGTAGCGACTGGGTGCATTAGGGGATTTAGTGTCGGGGCTTCGGGTAACGGTATAGTGATGGTTACTCACCTCTTATTCGCTGATGACGCGATTATATTTTGTGATGCGGACCGTAGGCAAGTCCGGGCACTAGGGCTACTTCTAATTTGCTTTGAGGCGGTTTCGGGTCTTAGGATTAATGCAGGAAAGTGCGAGTTGATTCCAATTGGGGGAACGAGGAATGTGGATGAGCTTGTGGGAATTATGGGGGGTAGGAAAGGGTCCCTTCCAAATACTTATCTTGGGTTGCCTCTTGGGGCTAAGTATAAGTCCAAGGCAATGTGGGATCCGGTCTTGGAGAGAATGAGGAAGAGGCTGGCAGGATGGAAGAATGGGTTTTTATCGAAAGGGGGTAGGCTAACGTTGATCAAGAGCTGCCTGTCCAGTTTGCCTACTTACTACATGTCTATCTTACCTTTACCAGCGGTGGTGCGTAAAAATATGGAGAAACTCATGAGAGATTTCTTGTGGAGAGGCACAGAAGATGGTTTCAAGCACAACCTTATCAGTTGGGATGAGGTTTGCAAGCCTATCAAGGAGGGTGGGGCGGGTGTGAGGAATTTGAGCCTTTTCAATAGGGCTCTTCTTGGGAAGTGGCTGTGGCGTTTCCCTAGGGAGGAACATAGAATGTGGAGAAGGGTAGTTGGAGCAAGGTGGGGTTCTTCGCAGATGGGATGGCGACCGGTAGTGGGTTCTTTAGCACACGGAGTGGGTCTATGGAAGCATATTGCAATGGAGTGGGAGGAATACTCTAGAAATACTGAATTCATTTTAGGGAAAGGGGACAAGATTAGATTCTGGACAGATAAATGGGGTGGAAATGGGTCGATTAAGGATCTTTTTCCTGGTATCTATGATCTAGGGGAAAATCAAGATGGGACGGTGCTAGAGCATGTGAATGTCAGCGGAAATGTGGTTACGTGGAATCCTCAGCTTAGAAGAAGACTTTGGGACTGGGAACTTGAAGAGGCGGATTTATTTTTTGAATGGCTGAGATCGACCCCCCGTACGTCGGCAAGGGAGGATTCTTTGAGGTGGATAGGGGGAGGAACTGGGGTGTTCACGGTAAAGGGGTACTATGTTATTTTAAGTAGTAGGGAAACCCCGAGGGGTCAGTTCCCATGGAAGAAGATTTGGAAGGTTAAGGCGCCTCCCAAGGTTAGATTCTTCGTTTGGACGGCGGCGAGACAAGCTATTTTGACGATGGAAGGTCTGCAGAAGAGAAGATATCGCCTGGCTAGCCGGTGTTGGTTATGTAAGGAAGAAGAGGAAAAGACCGACCATCTGCTGTTGCATTGCAGGGTAACGAGAGGTTTGTGGGATGTTTTTCTGGCTATATCTAAGACTCAATGGGTCATGCCTAAGTCAGTTAGGGCTCTTTTAGAGGCGTGGAATCATCCTTGGGGGTGGGGAGGTGACAAGAGGGTTTGGCGCATGGCTCCTCACTGCATTTGGTGGACGATATGGAAGGAAAGGAACGCACGCTGTTTCGAAGGTATTGAGATGGTGCCTTCGAGACTTCGTTATCTATTTTTAAGCACACTTCTTAGTTGGTATAAGAGGAAGATTTACACCTCGACTCATGATTTGGTTACATTTATAGGTGAGATCCTCTCAGTTATGTAATTGGGAGGTTGTGAGCCCGTTGTATGTTTTGCTACTTCTTTTTCTTTCATTTGCTTTGGTTTGTATACTCCCTGTATACGGGTTCGCTCCCTTAGCGGTTGGTTTTATAGAATCATTTAATTATCAAAAAAAAAAAAAAATACATAACATATATATATGTATGTATGCATTATGTATATATGTATGTATCATGTATGTATGAAAGTTTTATGTATGTACACACACACACACACACACACACACACACACACACATATATATATATATATATATATATATATATATATATATATATATATATATATATATATATATATATATATATATAATTCACTATAGTAATATACATACATGAATTGATAATACTTTTTAATACATATGTATTATATGTATATCTTATATTATTTCATACATTAATAATACATATATAAAATTATATATAAGTATCATGTATCTATTGACAATATTATTTAACTTTATATTATTTCATACGTAATTTTGTGTATATGTACATATATATTTTTTATTTATAAGAATGGCACACACATTAATGTATTATGTATGTATATTATATATTAAGGTATAACTGCATTAAAATATTAAGAATTGATAATTTTGAATTGAAAAATAAATAACAGAAGTTATAAAACACCCTAAACCTGTTTTCTAAAAAACTTGATTATAACACATAAATATTATAATTTTGTGTTTAAAAACAAGTTGTCAAACAGAGATTCTTATCAAAATTGTATTTAAACACAGAAAACAAAATTATAATTGCAAACAAAACAGATCCTAAATAATTTAAACTATCAAGATTAAACCAAACATAAAACTTTAGTATAAAATAAATAATGTGAATCATTAAGGGAAGTCTTTTTATTTGTAAAAAATATGTCTAGGTAAAAACGGAAGCAGTAAGTAATGGCATAGAAAAGGCATTATTGTTAATGTCAAATAGGCTTATTGGAATTTTATTTATTATTTTGCTCTTTCTCGTGATTTTTACATTTGAACTAAATGATATTCTTTTCATTTCTATTATTTATTTTCTTTTTATTTAGTCAATAAAATAAAGTAAGTGAATTTTAATACATAATCACGTTAATATGTTTGTGGTCTTAGTGTATGTTCGCATACCCATAATGCTTAAAGTAGCTAGCATACATCCTTTCACTGTAAAACAAAGGTAATTTTATAACTGAAATAAGTTCTTGCCAATGTAAAACCATACTCCTCAACCTAGAACACTTCACCACTTTTTCTAGTGTTGTAATAATATAAGATTAGATGCTATTGGAACACATTCTGACTCAACAATTATGCTGAGATATTTCTAGCCCATAATAAATCTTGATAAGTTCTTCAATTGATGCAAATTAACTAACCTCTTGGGCATAAAACGTGGAGAAGTTAAAAAGAATATAAATTATACCTTTTGGAAAGTCAATTTTCAAATCCTGTCATTGAACCAAACTCAAATGACATGTAGTCAACATATATATATACACACAATACATACTTAAATAACTTTAATTGAACTGTTAATCTGTAAAAGTTATCTAACTGATGTCAAAATCCCCTCATCAGTTGCAAAAGTTATCAATTACATGACTATAGCTCCTCATCAATTGTGTACGTACAAACAAATACTAATTCACCTATAAAGGCATTAGAAAACTAAAGTTCCTTTAAAAATATATGTATAAAATTGATGGATGTGGTATTCGAAAAACCTCTAAATGAACATTTGAAATTGAATGAACACCAATATATTGAACTACTGATCATACATATATGTAAATAAATCTAACAATTATTTTCCAAAAGAAAGTTGAAAATACGTCAATCATGTGCCTTTCCTAAGACAAAACTTCAATTCCTTAGATCACATCAGATGGTAGGATTGCAATAAAACTGATCGGGTTCCTAATCATTTTACTAAAACCTAAACATAGCAGAAAAATGCAAAAACAACCAATGGATTTGAACCAAATATAGAGATAGAAATTTCAGAAAACCATAGCAACGAAAAATAATCAATTAATTAAGAAAATATTTTAATTCTTATAAAAATAGATAAAATAAAAAAAAATATGTTCAAAACCTAAACATAGCGAGAAAAATGCAAAAAAATCAATAAATTAGAACCCAAATATAGAGAGAATTTTTAGAAAGCCATAACAATGAAAAATAATCAATTAATCAAAACAATTTAATGCTTGAAAAAAATAAATAACAAAAAATATGTTAAGACATATAGCAAAGGAGAAAATGGACCCGACATTATTCTTGTAGTTAGTTTAGAAATCTCGTCCACAATTATTACCTTACCTCTATTTTATCAAGCAAGTTTTAATTGTTCAATAAGACAGTGTGAAATTCACCCTCCTACGGAATAGCACTGTTACTAACATATGGAGTATTAGAAAATTTACTTCTTCACAAACCAATAAACTGAAAAAGGACTATTACTTATAAAATAAAGAAACTTAGTGTCCGTTTGATAGCACAAAAATTCCAAGGCAAATTCCCAAAAGTTGAAAAATTCTGGTATTTTCCAGCTTTTAGGCTGTTTGATAGCCTTAATTTTTTTATAACTCTATATATTTCATAAATATATAAATATATATTGTTAATAAATATATATATTTCGTATATTTTAATATATATTCGTATATTTTATATATTTTAGCACATATATGTATATTGCGTATATTTATATATATTTCATATATTTATATATTTCGTACATTTATATAATTTATATAATTCATATATTTTAATATATATTTATATTTCTTAAATTTTGTATATTTCATATATTTCATATATTCCTTATATTTAATATATATTATTTACAAAATATATACATATATATAATATACATTATATTATATATATGTATATATTCATAAATACATAAAAAATATATACATATATATAATATACATTATATTATATATATGTATATATTCATAAATACATAATATATATGTATATATTCTGTAAATAATATATATTTAGTATATTCAGTATATAATATAATATATATTCATATATTAAATATAATAATATATTTAATATATGAATATATTTCGTAAATATAATATTTTATTTACAAAATATATTCATATATTAAATATATTATTGTATTTAATATATTAATATATATTATATTATTTGCGGAATATATATATTTCGTAAATTATTATTAATTTCCGGAAAAATATACAAAATATATGAATATTTCGAAAATTAATAATAATTTACGGAATGTATATATTCCGCAAATTATATTAATTTTCGGAATATATATATTCCGCAAATTATATTAATTTTTGGAATATATATATATTCCGCAAATAATATAATATATATTTATTTTATATATATACAGAAAGGATCTCATGCATACCCAGTTTGCATACCCTCCGTGCGGACCATTTTTTTTAAATAGTAAAAAAAATAATTTCGGGTTGATTTTTTTTTTATAGTTTCTAAACATTTCAATAGGACCATAAAAAAAATTCAACTCAAAATGAATTTTTTTGCTATTTTAAAAAAATCGGTCAAACTTTGTCAGTTTTTAAGTTGTTTTTAAGTTGTTAAAAACTGACAAAGTTTGACCGATTTTTTTAAAATAGCAAAAAAATTCATTTTGAGTTGAATTTTTTTTATGGTCCTATTGAAATGTTTAGAAACTATAAAAAAAAAATACATCAAAAATATTTTTTTTACTATTTTATCAAAATTGGTCCGTGCCAGTGGTATGCAAACTGGGGTATGCATGAGAACCGCTCTCTCTCTCTCTCTCTCTCTCTCTCTCTATATATATATATATATATATATATATATATATATATATATATATATATATATATATATTCCGTAAACAAATTTTTCACTTTTATATATATTTTCCAGCGTTTGCGTTTGATAGAAAATGTGAAAAATTGATGATTTTTCAACTTGTATCAAACAGACACAAATTGAAAAATATTCATTTGTCTTGGAATTGTTTGCGCTAGAATCAAATGTCCTGGAATCATTTGCATTTTCCCAATTTTCTATCAAACGGACCCTTATAGGTTTTAAATCAACTGAAAATACCATATATAAACATCAATAATCTTAAAACATATCACACATATAAAATGTCGAATGAAAGTCCCTAACTCCATACCATAAATGAACAAACTTGTTTATTTTGTGGAGAAAATTTGGGAATAAACAAATATTAAACACAAATTATTAAGAAATTGATACATACATATATATATATATATATATATATATATATATATATATATATATATATATATATATATATATATATATATAGAGAGAGAGAGAGAGAGAGAGAGAGAGAGAGAGAGAGCGCACTGAAAATCGATAGGTAGGAGCTGGTAAACGCAAACTATTTGTATAAGTTATCTGACCTAATAATTTATTATCAAGGTAAAATTATAAGTTCATAAAATGGAACAATCGATCAATTAATAGTGTTGATGAATTAAAAAATAAAGATACAAAGCTGAATTTAAAAAGACCTCATGAATGGTGGTGAGATGACGGTTGGTTGCAAAGAAGAGGGTTAGAAATAAAGCGAAAATTGGGATATGGAGAATCTTCCAGGGCTCAAATGTTAAAAGAGAGAGTAGGGGAAAGATCAATCGGTTCATCTTAACTAAAGAGAGAGAAGGTTGGAGATTCTATGAAAATTGAAAAAAGGGTTAAATTTGGTCCCACGTGGAAGTTTAATTGAGCAGAAAACTTTATTGCAACACTCCGTTTTTAAGTATTACATAGATATTGCATGTAGGTCTCACGATGCGTGATCGAATTTATCAAAATTTTATTTGTTAATTGTTGTATCTTTTTTCATATAATAATATATTACATGAAAGAAATGAGATATAATTTTAAAGTAATATTTAAAGATATGATTGATATAATTTTTTACAAAATTTCATGGAAATGTTAAATAAAAATTTGTAATTGTAACACGCGTATACCAAATATCAAAATAACCAAGTAAAAAATAAGATGAATTTATATTACGTGCATCTTTTTTCCTCCTTTATATTTCATCAAATAGATTGTGTTCGTAATATAAGATTAAACAACATCTATAGCTTTAAACCCCCAAAAATGTCAACTTCCCGTTTAATTTTATGCCAAAAGAGAATATTACGTTTTTTTTCAAATGAATTACACAAATAATGAGATTTAAAACATAATAATAATTTACTAACATACCCTTCTTAGCAATTCCTTCCTCTGAGTTAATCCATCTAGAATTTCCAACCACTCCTTTATTGTCGGCAAAATAAATGCACAATATAAATCCACTAGAATAATAGATATCTTGGATGTATGTGTGTCTGTGTGTGTGAGAGAGAGAAGAAAATTATTTTTTTCTTGATGTTGGTATGTGTGTGTGTGCTCGCTTGGGGAACAAAAATCTACCTTGACCATTCATGTGACTACCAAGTAAACACCAACTGAATGATGTGGGCTTAGGATCGGAGACAACTTCGATTGGAGAAGAGGGTCTGGTAAATTTAGCAAACCACTTAATTTTGTTAAACGATTGTGTTAAACTTTGTGAAGAATTGGAACGAAGATTTTACCCAATCTTTCGTTCATCATCGGAGGCAAGTTTGGTATGAATGACTGAATACTGCTCTTAGGAAACACGCCATGTTACCTGAATATGTAAGAAAAAATTATTAGGGGAGGGGGGTGTTATTACAGATCATAAGATAAGATAAAAGATCATTACAGTCCAAAATAGGATTGGGGAAGTAAGAAGAGGGGTAATAATAGTGGGGCTTATCTTTTATTCTATAATTATATTCTTCATGTTCTTTAAGTGATCATTGTCTCCCCAAATATGGAACCAGTGTTATGAGTTGATCGCCATTTGTGGTGAAGCTTTTCATTAAAATTGAATCCTCGCATGGTGGGTCCTCTTATTTTGAAGATTGGTGGGGTTTTTTTAGGATTAAAAGAAGGATTAGTATATATTTAAAATTTAGATATCTGAATATAAAGAGAATGGTTCTTACCTTAATATCTTCTAGAGTTGCCATGTGTTCTTAAAGGCTGAAGATCATCCATGTTGATGGTTCCTGATCGCCAGTTGTGATTAAAGTATAGTTATGTGAATCTATATAAAGAGAATAGTTCTTCCATTTAGAAATCGTCAGATATGGTAAAAGTTTTGGGTATATCCTTTCAGTGTGTTGTGGTAGTTCGAGGTTGCAGTGGTTACTTTTTTTGACCGACTTTATCATCACTGATCAACTCCTCGACTGTTGGAATTTTCAAGGGGCGGCTGTTTGTGTTTTCTAGGATGCGACACTCTAATAATTAAGCCATTTGATGTACATTTATATCAAATGCCACATCGTGTGGGTTTAGAGGAGAGAGTAAATGCTCTTTGGAAAGGAGCACGGTTTTGAGAGATAATGAGTGTAAAATCATTCTTAAGAACACCCTAATATTAATCATGAACACATTAATATGATTAAAGTTTAACATACAATTGTTCTTAATAAAAGGATCTTAGATCTTCATGTTTTCACAAAATACGTCTAAACGATATAAAATAAGACTTACCTTGGTCGAATGCATTGATCAATCTTGATTAATTGCTCCATCAATCTCCCTTCTTGAAAAAATTACACTCAAAATAGAATCTCGAAATTTCTCTCCCACCTCAAAAATAGTGTGTTATGAGATGACTCTAGATGGTGTAGATGTCTCTATTTATAAGAGGAAGAGGGCCGGAATCCTAGTGGAGGTGGGACTCTTTCAAGTCTCCCACTAATGCCACTAACCATCATGTGACTAACGGATAAGGTTTACCCAAATCTTTTAATATCTTTATTTATCACATTCCTAATTAATTATCTGACATTTATTAAAAGCACATAAATGGGAAATTCGGAATTTAATACAATTGAAATTAAATAATTAATTTCGTCACTTATCATTAATTTTCAACAGTCTCCCACTTGGTCTTAATAATTCGCATAATTAGATTAGGTATCATAAGGTGCACAATCATTGATAAATTTATTTTGCTGAATCAAATGATTCACGAATGCGAGTCATGGCGGTTCCATGTTATTCAAGAGCATGGTTCCTTCCATGTACCAGAACACCAATATTTCATTCAACTGAGCCTTTAATATTGGGTATCATAATGTCCTCATAATGTCCTTTTGAATAAGGACTACTTCTGTCAACAACAATTCATAATTATATGCATGCATTCACAAAGGACAAAAATAATTGAAATCAGAAACACTTTTATTGAATTCAAGTAATAGTGTCAAACAACTAAGCCAAATAACAATCATAATTTTACTAATCGAGATCCATCTCTTTGACACGTTCCATAAGGTCTTTTGGAGATAGTCCTTTCGTAATAGGATCTGCTATATTATCACTCGTACTAATGTGATCAATTGACACTTTTGTTTCTGAATTTCTTCTTTAACTGATAGGTATTTTCATTCAATGTGCTTATTTACTTTAGGAATACCTAACATTTCTTCATAAAGAAGATTGCAGCGACATTATCATAATATTTCAGCGACTTAATAATAGTGTCGACAACTCCAAGTCCCGAAATGAAGTCACGCTGCCAAAATACATAAGTTGTAGCATCAAGCATGCTACAAACTCAGCTTTCACAATAGTTAATGGATGGTTTGTGTTGCACTCCTTCATTATATTGGTTGATAAACCAAAACAAACAAACTTAAGCAAGAATGAACTTCGTACCATCCGCACAACTAGTAAATCTGAGTCACAATAATTGTTCATATTTAAATGAACACATACATCATAAGTGTGAGCATATAGTCCTTTAAGTATCTCATTACTTCATACACAACTTTTAAACCCATAAAATTATTTTAATTCTCTACTTTCTAAATCCGTGCTTGTATATAGAGAAAATATATAAACTTACTCCCAGTGATCTTAAGGTGTATACAAATATACAACGATTAATAAAAAATAATGATATTATTTCTTAAAATACGTCATGTGGGAAACTTATGTTTATAAAATGATCTCCTAAACATATACAAATGGTTCATAAGAATAAAAAAAAGTAATTTTCACATCCACATTATGTAACCCTCAATCATAATGAGCTACTAATGTCATAAGAATTCTACGTCCTTACATATAATCACTGTTCTAAAAAACCCGCCTAGGCTCCGCCTAGGCACGCCTAGGCTTAAGGCTTGGGAGAAACGCCTCGCCTTACGCTTTTCACGCCTTATTATTGGTAAAACCCTTACGGCGCACTTTCTTCTAAAAACAACCATGCCTTAGTGAAACGATGTTGACTTTTAAAGAATTTGTTTACAAACCGGAGCATTATCTTATCCAAAATAATCAAATAGTATTTTAATTTGCATATATTTAGACATATTTTTATGATATGTGCAATTTTTGTATTTTAATAGCCTTGTTATGGTTAAAAAGTATTAAAATATATTAAGAAGCCCTAAACGCCTTTTCACGCCTTTTTACGCCTAGGCCCACCTAGGCTTCTAAGGCTTAAGGCTTGGCCTCCACGCCTCAATCACGCCCCGCGTTTTTTAGAACCTTGCATATAATTGAGAATTTTCTTCATTAATGGTGAAATATTTTACTACAATTTAGTTTTATCTCGTTAAACTACCGTTAGTGTCGCGTTTGGTCTTGATGACCCCCTTATACCCGACTTTAGTGCATCAATTAGGTAATTGAACGAGATTTTAAACTTAGTTGTAGTCAATTAGTTTCACTTCTTATGACTTTTGAAAATAAAACCATGTCATTATTTATCCATACGCCAAATTAATGTTCATGCACATACACTACATAATCATTTAGGATAGTAGACCTTTTAGGATCTTCTTAATACTATTCCTTATGATTTTATCTACATTTATCTCATGGTGACAATACTATCATTTAGTGGTTGATCATTTATTTGTTCTTTGTTGTTTAGACAATCTAACAACTAAAAGAACAAGTATTCAAGAAGGTTATCGGTAATGGGATAAGTACCCTACCTTCCTTTATAACCATATTTTATGATTTTTACTATCACTAATTTCACCTTTCATAATGAATTTTACTTTAATGCAATAAATACGTGTCAATGACAATTATATGATCTATTTAGGTCCACTTTAAGTGAAGTTTATCATAATCTCCCACTTGGGTCACATAGGTCATCCTTATATTAGACATCGTAATACCTTAAGAGCACAACTCGACTATCAAAATTTGTAAGAGACATTACAAAAATCTTGTCCACTGAAATTATGAAAAAAAGTCTAGATTTAATTTGGTACAAGATTTAAAGAGTTTCATAAAAAAGCGCTACGATTATGATGCAGGATTAAACAAATCTGTAAAGAACTATGTCCAAACTTTATTTTGTACAAAACATCAAAACTAAAATCATAACCCTTGAAAAAATATACATCAAAAGATTCTTTAGAACATATCCCTCACGATCAAGTCTAGACAAACATTTTTCAAAAGAAATTGAGGGTTTATGAAAACAAATGGCGATTTGATTCCCCAAGAATAAAAGAAAAGAATCTTATTAGCATTTCTAGTTTGTTTTGTAAGAAATCCTTGCATCAAAAGTAAATACTTTATATAACACAGTAAGTATAACTTGAAAACTCTACTGAGATGAAAAACTCATTTCAAATCATAAAAGATACATATTATCTTTATCATTATTAGTCCGAGTGTGCAACATGTAAACATCCTTAATTTGTTTAACCAAATTAAATATGAAGTTTTTAGAGAAACAAAATGGGATACAATAATATGTGATAAGATAATGAGATAAATTGCTCACTTCATTAATGCTTTGATTTAACAACACACACATCGATTACATGATAATAAATTGAGTGCATAACCGTGAGTTTTCTTCAGTAGTAACTGTGAAATATCGATTATATGATGCTTGTCAATTACTTTATTGGGTATAATGTTATTTCATTATACTGTACACGATATTTGTGCACAACTTATTTTCACATACTATAATAATGTATGTGATCTATGATGTTCATTCAATCACTCAAAATTGATTCCCTATAAGGAATAACCTTGCTTGAAGAAATAAACTCAATATACCCCATTAATATCTTTACAATTATAAGCATCATGAGTGAATACTACCATCATCTTTACAATTAATATTCATTGCAATTCTAGTCGGGTCACTGTGGTGACTACCAAACATTTCATAATATGAATATTACATTACGTAAAGACTTACATACACAAGTTAATAAATTTTTCACTTATTTTCATTAAATATCGCATGATCAATAAGCTAAATTATTCATGTTTATGGTTTTTATAAAATTAATTAGTGATATGATAGTGAAAGAAACTATGGCATCTGTGTTTGACGACCATTATTACCTTCCCAAATTATATATCACCACTAACATTTTGTTCAATTATTGTAATCACAATAAATGAATAAACAATAATATGTATGCAACATCATAAAGCATCATCGTCCTAGCATTCAATATCATACATGGACCCGTAGGCAACCAAAATGTGCATGATATTAATGCATTAGTACAATATTTATATCTTCTGGTATGGAGCACTTAGATGAACAGCAAACCTTATATTATATAAATATTAGAGATACGCATACATGTTCAAAATCCCCGTAATACATGAATAATTATATTATTGTCTATTCCCTAACTTGAAATTCACGAAAAATTAGACATAATGTGAAAATCAAATAGACAAAGAGTTTACATGAGATATTACACAATAATAGTAAATGGAAGACATAAATCATTTACTTTCGCTTCATCACTTATGTATGAGTAACAAATCAGAAATATTGACCAAAATCATTCATGGTCATACTAATGCACAATACGGTTATAATCACAATTATCATACTAGTGGCATATGTAAATATGACTTTTTAACATTGATTTCAATTATTTAACATTTGCAAAAATTCCAATGTTTATTTGATTCAAATATCAGCATGTGTTGCGCTTCAATTTAACCTTATACAAACATTAGGATAATCTGAAATGACTACAAGTATAATATCTTCACATGTAATTTTAGCCTGTATTTGGCATTTGATTAAACTGAATGAATACTTACTTATGAGTCTCAAAATTTGCAAGTCATGCATTTAAATATGCATACATGCAACGAAATCATAAATCTAGTATCCGTACATATGAATTGTAGCCTGTGTTTGGCATTTAGTTCAACTTAATGGGAGTAGTAGCATTAGAATAAATAATAATTATGATTTTCAACCACATGAATCGTTGACCTGTGTTTGGCACGAGACTCATTAAAACACAAATATCATAATATTCAATAATATGAATCATTGGCCTGTGTTTGGCACGAGACTCATCAAAATATGAATATTAACAATAACGTAAGTCTAATATCCTACCATATGAGATATGTTGGCCTGTGTTTGGCACGAATATTCAACTAAAATAGGATCATTAGAGCAATATTTTATCAGAGTTCTAGATAAAACATACATGAAATATGGGAAAACATAAAATTTTCCCTCAAAACATGAGTTAGCATCATGGAACTGTAGAAAATTACTCTAGAAACTCAAATATTCGACGGAATTCAAAAATAATTTTTCTGGAAGTCATAAACAGTATTTATGTAAAATCAATGCCCCAAAAATATTATACTCAAAATTAAATGTATAATTAATGGTCCAAATATAAATGCATACACAATAATCTAATATTTACAATTATAGATTTAAGACATTTTCATGTCTTCCCCATCTAATATCATATAAATATTATTGTCGAAACATCAATTCATAATTATATTAGGACCTTTGGGCTACCAATTATAGATTATGCACAATAACCTAATTTATCGAAATGTTATTGTCAAACACATAATCATACATCTAATATTCAAAATTTTATATTGAACCCTTTCATCAATACCAAATAATAAATAAGATGAATATTAGAACAACCATGAACATTAAAAACCAACCCCTGTGGTGGAAAAATACATAATATTTGGGAAAATCGTAATTTTTGCCAAAAATAGAAAATTTTAGTTAGCACCACAGAGATGTAGATAATTACTCTAGGATCTCAAAACAATTTGCGGAATTCAAAAATCAATTTTCTGGAGTGAGATATTGACGTCAACATTATTACCAAAAACGGCAAAAACGAAATTTTAAGGGTCTTAACGACGTCAAAATGCAAAAGTAAGGTGGTGCCCATTGTATACAATGGGTTTTGTTTATTTCGACGTTTCCAATTGATCATGTGAGTTTCGTAAATTCCGAGTAAGTTTTGACCTTTTATTCTAACCAGTGAGTATTGGCGACAGAAAAAAAAACGTCACAGAAAATCTGAGACACACTTTAAGAGAAGATTTAATGACAGAAATAAGACGACGCAGAACGTCTCAGGCACAAAAACAATTTAATGACATAAATAAAAATATCGCAGAAATTCACAGGCACATATATCATTATAGACGAACATCAATAAGGAAAATCATGAGATCTTGAACTTTAGCTCTCATACCACATGTAAAATCATTCTTAAGAACACCCTAATATTAGTCATGAACACATTAATATGATTAACATACAATTGTTCTTAATAAAAGGATCTTAGATCTTCATGTTTTCACAAAATACGTCTAAATGATATAAAATAAGGCTTACCTTGGTCCAATGCATTGATCATCAATCTCCCTTCTTGAAAAAATTACACTCAAAATAGAATCTCAAAATTTCTCTCCCACCTCAGAAATAGTGTGTTATGAGATGACTCTAGATGGTGTAGAGGTCTGTACTTATAAGAGGAAGAGGGCCGGAATCCTAGTGGAGGTGGGACTCTTTCAAGTCTTCCACTAATGCCACTAACCATCATGTGACTAACGGATAAGGTTTACCCAAATCTTTTAATATCTTTATTTATCACATTCCTAATTAATTATCTGACATTTATTAAAACCACATAAATGAAAAATTCGAAATTTAATACAATTGAAATTAAATAATTAATTTCGTCACTTATCATTAATTTTCAACAATGAGAGGAGAGAGAATGAAAGTTTAAGGGGTCTCATTAAAGAGTTTTTATTACTTGTCATGTGTCAATCTCAAAATAATTTGGTGTACAGTTTTTATATAGGTATATAGACTAGGATCAATATCACGTGATGCGTGACCGAATATATATATATATATATATATATATATATATATATATATATATATATATATATATATATATATATATATATATATATATGTGGATCCGTATAAATAAAAAAAGATCATATCTGATTTTTGGAGTTTCATTTATGACTGTCATAACTTAAAGTCGTAAGAGATGATTTGAAAAACAAAAACTCCTTTAAAAAATATATATTGCTATTGAAATTATAAATTTGATTGTAAAAATGACTAAAATAATAAAAATGATAAAAAATAAAAACAAAATAATAGGTACCTGTAGTGTTCCGGCTATGAATGCTATGCATTCACAAGTAAAAAGTTACTTTCACCACCATTAGCCTCCATTTTATATTTCAGCTTACAAATACTTTTTTTTTGTCCAGCAAACATCTAAGTAAGAGAGAGGGAGAAAGAAACATACTTGGGTGATTTTTTTTTCCTTTTTCAATAACGAAACCCAGTATATTATTTGGGAGATTTTTCTGTCTGTACATAAAAAAAAGTCAAAAATAACTAAAGAATTAATATACAAATAAATTTAATTAATTAAATATGACTAAAATAATAAAAATGATAAAAAAAATAATAAGTCAGAGGTACCTATAGTGTTCCGGACATGAATGGTTTACGTTCATGGCATAAAGTTATTTTCACCACCATTAGTCTTCATTTTCTATTTCAACGTACAAACACATTTTTTTGTCTAGCAATTGATTTGAACGAAAAGAAAATAAATTTTCTTAAAAAAAGACCAAATTAAAAATCTGATAGAACCCAAAACCAATAAGAGAGAGAGAGAGAGAGAGAGAGAGAGAGAGAGAGAGAGATACATGGGTTATAAGAAATGTATTTTTAAAAGAAATATAGGGAAAAAAATCCAAAAAAAAATAAAAAACAACAAAATGTATTTTTTTAAGTCGTATTTCTTTATAAATAGTATTTTTAGAAACTATTTAAAAAAAAGAATACAGCTTTTATCAAAATAAAGTTTTTAAACAGCCATTTTTATTAAAAATTCAATTTTTCAAAAAACTACTTCTATAAAAATACTATTTTTAAACAAATTCAATTTTTTCTTAAAAAATACTTAGTTTTAAATCTAAATATCCCTCAGTAATATCCCAAGAGTAAATCCATTTGTTCAAATATTTTAATAAATATTGTTTAACCTAACCTATTGATGGAAATTAACATAATTTAAAGTGTAGAAAAATTCTAAACGTGTTGTGTCGTGTCTGTATTAATTTGTGTCTTAAGTGAACCTAAAATGTTTGGGCATATGCATCTTTACCCTTCTAAAAAATGAAAGTGTGTTGTAAAATATATCATCAAAAAGATGACAAACTCAAAATAAAAAAAAACAAAACAAATAAAATAGAAGAGATCATTAATTAAAGTAAACTTACTCCAAATTTGGAGGAAACATATAAACTTGGGCGTGATTGATCTTGTTCTTCACCTTCATCCAATAAGAATAAGGAATTTTATTTTCTTGAACCTCATCCACTTTGTGTTCTTCTTTCATTTCCAATTGCAAAACACAGATGACAAATAAACATAAAATAAATGTAACTGTTGCTATTTTGTTTTTAGTCATTTCAAACTATGTTTGGGTTATTGTGAAGATGATGAAGATGCTTTGTGTACTAATAAGAGAGATAAAAATCAAAAGTATTTGTATTTGGAAAAGTATGTGTTGTTTATGTTAACCCACATGGGGTATGGTGAAGGTACGTGATTTTTGTACTTAGGAACATGGAAAGAGAAGATGAACATGGAAAGAGAAGATGAAAGTTTATCTTTTCATATTAGCCTTCTTGGGACCTCCTCAACCGAAATTAAAAGCATGCCAAATACATGAATAAAAAGTATAAGTTATAATACTGAGTCTTTATTATTGTCACGTGTCATTGGCTTAGTAGGTTAACATTAGTTTATAATTAAAGTAAAAATTTCAAATTATAACCCCCCCCCCCTCCCCCCCTCCCAAAATAAAAAAAGCACAAATAATTATTCAATAACAACTCATTACTGAAAAATAGAAAAATATATTACAAATCCCTAAAAACTATAGCTCAAATCCACTAAAAGAGATAAATATATTGCAAATACCTCAATAGCACCGACATCCTCCCCCACAAATTGCAAATCCCTGAAAACAAATAAGTCATAACAAATAGACATTAATAGCAATAAAATAAAGCAAATCGAACCACAATATTTTATTACTAAAAAGAGCATCCAATTTAGGGTTAGAATTTGGGGGAATACAGTAACACCTAACAAAATATTTGGATATTAACATATACCAATTAGTTAATGTTAGTATAATATTTTTGGATACCTACATATAATATTTTCTTAGTTGAAAATAAGGAAACTTGTGTGAATGTTTAATATTTTTTTAAAGAATTAAAATTAAAAATAAATTAGAAGAAAAATTAACAAAAACAAACATACGTATTCAACCAATAATATAACATTACTAATAATATTAAAAACAAACTAATTTAATGAAACCCTAAATTAATTTGACAAAATAATATAAAACACAGGGAAATCTATAGAATTTTCTTTCTTGCTGGGTATGCATCTTTGTGTAAACAAAATGGCCTTTAAAAACTATTTATCTGTTTTGGAAAACCAAACCACTGAAATGGAATAAGTGATGATGGAAGTGAATAATATGGCCAGAGAAATCAAAAACTCATCTCAATCAATAAAGCCAGCGTTGAAAATAACCACCGCTTCTTCTATATCAACCTTTGCAAGGTGAGATCGAGTTGACCACTTCATTAATCCAAGTAGCAACCTGCTCAGGCCAAACAAACTTTGGAGCTCCATGGTTCCTCCTATCAATATGCAAAGGGTTCCATAAGACATGTTCACACTGTTTTTTTTCTAATATTCATTTCTCTATAACCTTCTACATATACATCCACCAAACATAGAGAGAGAGAGAGAGAGAGAGAGAGAGAGAGAGAAAACTATTGGTATGGGTATAGGAAGAGCCAATATGGGTATGCCAATTTTGGGAAATAAAGCATTATAGAGAAAGAGAGAGGAGATAAACGTAAGGGTTATAGGAAGAATGTTAGGGGTTTTGGGCTACACCAATTTTGAAGAAACGTTATGGGTATGGAAGAGCCGTTCAACAAATGAAGAAAGAGAGGAAAATTTGGACTCTTGGGTCTTTCAAGAGAGATAAAGAGATAGGTCTTCTCGGTTCTGAGTCCACCAGCGTATTTGGACTGTTGGATTCTTAGTTTCTATGCGTCAACTTCGTGTATACATATGGTATTTTAAGAGAGATAAGTGTCGAATAATTAAACAATATGAAATGCATTTATGATATGCCACGTGTCAAGTTAAGAAGCTTTCAGGCTATAGATACATAGATTGCATTTATGTCGATGTCACGTGTCATTCTGAGAAGATTTCGATCTACAATTTTTATATAGTTATATAGATCAATAATTGACGATTTCTCATGTCAATCTTTAATTTA
This sequence comes from Sambucus nigra, assembly GCA_949130495.1. Classification (NCBI taxonomy): domain Eukaryota; kingdom Viridiplantae; phylum Streptophyta; class Magnoliopsida; order Dipsacales; family Adoxaceae; genus Sambucus; species Sambucus nigra. The sequence goes on along the minus strand of OX422213.1, from coordinate 261,272,823 downwards.
GTTTGTTTCTCACTTTATGATAAGGATGGTATTTAAATTATTTTGACAATATACAATAATTAATAAATATACTTGATTAATTCAATTATTAAAAATTATGGGATGTCATAATTGGTATCAGAGCATGGTCCTAAGTTTCGAGGGGGTTATATAGGTCCATGTTATTTTTTCACATACTATTATTTGATAGATTTTATGGAATTTTTCTATATTTAGACTTTTGAGTGTAGCACACGTTTTGCTCCTATCTTGTCAAGATGGTGAACACTAGGATGAGAGAAAATAGAAGAGCATCAACGACTAATGTGACGATAGGTTTGGTAGGACAAACAATACATGGTCTGTTTATTTTGAGAGCCAAGGAATCAACAATGATCTTTCAGGAGGCCACATTAGCTGGGATTGAGATAGGAATTTAAAGATCTAGAGCCTAGATGGTGTAACCACAAGAAATTCCCATAAGAACTTGGGATAAGGTGAGGGAAAGTTTTCAGAAGGGTAATCCACCCACATTTTCGGAGGATTTGACCCAATGATGGCTCATCAATGGAGGCGAGACTTGGAGAGACACCTTAGGATGGTGGAATACATGAAAGTGCATAAATAGATGTTGGCTACCTTTAAGTTAACTAATAATAAATTACAAAGGTGGGAGAGTGTGACCACACCTGAGGAGAGGGACCATATAAATTATGGAAAGATTTAATGACAAGTATCTTCCCTATGATATCATATTTGAGAAGAAGGGGGAATTAATCTCTTTAGAGCAAGGTTTACATCGCGTGGTCAAATTTGAACAAGAGTTCATACATCTATTTACACTTATCCCGTAAGAGGTGAACACCGAGGAAGATAATAAGAATTGTTTCATCCAAGGATTAACTTGGTAGATTAAGAAAGTTATATTAAGGGACCTATCTTTCACAATTTATACTCAAGTAATGAATGCTTCTTTGATGCTTTGGCAAGATCGGGCAAACTATTATAAGAGTTTGGCAAAGATGGGAGAAATGATTGATCTAGATATGACCAAGATGGGTATGGTAGGATTGAATTAGAGTATCAGAAGGACCCTTATGAGGAACATCTTGGTAAGAGAGCCTGAGTAGAGCATGACCAGAGGCAGGCAAATAGAGACCCATAGTTTGCTCAAGTTCGAAGTCAAGGATCCCAATGGGGAGCGAGAGTGTCCGTATGCGACTAGGACATTTCATAGGTGCTTATTATGCATGTGGTGAAAAAGGACACCGAGCTATGATATATCCCAGGAATCAAGCTCATTATGACCAAACATTCATAGTTGAAGAGGTACCAGAGGATGTAGTACTGTTTGAAGTTGAAATGGGACCATTTCTCTTAGAGCCTAAATGTGACTAGTTTGGTTCATGTAGAGATTTCTTAAGTTCACCGTTATATTATAGATGGGTGATATTATTTATGATTACATGTACGTAACAATTGGATATTTATTTTTTCTATATGGACACTCAGGTTATGACATATACGTCATGGGTAAAAGTGAATGCCTTTTTGATGTATTAGTCATTATGTAATCACTATGGAAGTTGTGGCGCATTTAATAGGGCATTCACTTAAATAAATTAGATATTGCCTAAACCTATATGTAAATAGATTTGAAAGAAATTAGAAAGGTAAACCTAATTATCCCCATGTTGTTAATAATTACATTGAAACGTAAAATCCTTCGAAAATAATAATGCCTAAGAAATCAGTATAAAAGGAAAATTGTATAAAATTCATAATGTTATAATGAGTTGCATATTAATTTAGCCAAGAATTTAAAAATATATGTATTATGATTATTTTTAAAAGTGAAGGGTGAAATATGAATGTGATTTGTTCCCTGAAATTTTAATACAAATTACCTATATTGGGACATTTTTAGTTGTTGGACAATTCTTATAAGTACCATTTTACATGCGTATTCTTGAAACCTGATTCGATACACGAATAAATAGAGAACTCCTTTGGCCATAGAATGATTGGACATTATGCCTGAAATTTTCGAGTAAATTCACGTAGTCATCATATGAGAAAATTTCATAGTGGGGGATATGACCCTAGTTTCAATCAAATAATGTAATGTAAATAAATGAGTGTAAGGGGTCCAAAACGGAATTTTTTTTGTTTAACCCTTTAAGGGTATTAGTGAAACGAAGTTACCATTAAGAGATGTTAAGGGTCTCTGGGTACAGTTTGGTTGTTCATAAATTCAATACGAATCAATTAACGTATTATGAAACCTCATATGGAACTTTGCAAATTTGTCTTATATGCATAAGATTAGAAATCATAAATTTAATAAATGAAAGAAACATTCTTTAAGTCGGGAGTTCATTAATTGATATTAATGGGAAGATTGTGCTGGAAATTTTAAGTTTTTAGCCTATATTGTGGGAGTGGAAAATGATATTGATTACACTACACCAAAATAGGTGGACGGTCACGGATTCGAGCTGTGACCAGGCCTCCGGGTCACGGATCCAATCTGTGACCAAAACGGGCGTGCCCAAATAGGGTTTAGGGTATTTCTTTCACTAAAATAGTTTTAAAAAAATTGGAAATTTTCCCACTAATTAGGGTTTAAGAATTAACAAATTTAAATAAGTTAAAATACACACATATACGTACACACACACACACACACACACACACACACACACATACACACATATACACATATACAGTGTCTATACACACACACACACACATCTATATCTATATATACACACACACACTCTATACACACACACACACACACACACATATATATATTAGCGAAATGCCCATGCCTGAAGGAACGAGAAAAATTTTCAAAGTACGTAATCGTAAAATGACAAAATTTTCAAAAGTGCATAATTGTAAAACGGCAAAAATTTCGTTCACTAAAAAAACATAGTGTAAAACTTTTGTTTATAGCACTACCCACACAGCTTAACAAATAATGAATATTCCAACAACATTAAAATAGTCTAAATTCGTCAAACAAATTCATATAATACATAAAATATATAATATTCATCAATTGAATTCGCATTGTCCCTCAAATAAACAAAGTGTCAATTTAAAAAAAAATAAACATAACCTTATCTGTTTATTGGACTATCCACCCTCTAAAGGGATAACAGCAATCCAACAATATTCAAAGAGTCAAAATTCATCTAAGTCTGTATATAACTTATGTTGTGTCAATTTAATGATCTAAATTTTGAATAAAATAGTCTGTTTGGAAGAAAAAAAATGAAAACAATTATAAAAGTAAAAACCATTCATACTTCTGTAATATAGTCTTTTAATAATATTCCTAATTCCCCTATTTAATTCCACTATCCACAAATCCATAACCCATAGCCTTAAACCACCATGCGAAAAAACTGATAAGAAATACTTAAAATGGCTTATAATTCCACCGTAAATTAAAGAGGTACCAAAAATAGTGTCTAAATCGATACAAAACTCAAATTTAAATAATACATACAACTTTTATATAATTGAAACCAAAATAATACACATGATTTAAATTGAAGCATTTTTTTAACCCCAAAAGCATCCAATTCAACATGATATAATGATCTTTTGGTGTGTGTTTGACTCCATAAATTGCAATGCATCAAATTAAAGCCTCATCAAATTGTATACACGCGATTTAAAAAGTAATCCAACCATAAACTATGGCCTCATCAAATGTTTCCTTCTCAGCTTCTTTGTGCTCGCCCCATGTTTCCTCAGCCAGCTTCTTGGCAAACCCCGAATCATCACAAACCAAGACATTGTCGAATAGAGTTCCAGATTTTACCTGCCACAGTTCAATGTGTATTATCATCCAAATGAACAAAAAAAAAATCATGTAAAACTCATTTAAAAATTAGTATAAACGTCTCAGTATTTTTCCATTTAGTATAGACATCTCATTATTCATTTATATTGTTCTCTACCACAGTCAAGATTTGGGGGTTGCAAGAAATACTAAAAGAGGTAGGTCTGTAGCTATTCATAGCTAGCTTGGTGGTTACTGCATTAAGAAGCTCACATATAATTCATCCTAGCACATGTGACTATGAAATTGGGACATCAATCATAATTCTCATACCAATTTATTGTCTATCTTATCGACATTTCTATCTCTCATTTATTGATGTCACTTTTCTTGTCATTCAAGAGCTCAATATACAGATCTCAAGTCCAAAAGTGTACTACGAAATATATACATTCCTCTATGTAGTGTAGTGTTGTTAAGGGAAAATGAACATTTCTCTCTCTCTCTCTCTCTCTCTCTCTCTCTCTCTCTCTTTGTACATGAGACAAAATGATCACTTGCAGTCCTTGTTTATCTATTCCTCCAAATGTTGAATTATATGATTTGTGAACATTGCTTATCCAAAAAAAAAAAAATTGGAAGTTAGTTTATTTGCTCTGCCCAACTTCTTACTATTTTAATAAAAATGTGTTTTTTCATCCATATTACATTCTAACAGAATTTGCAAAGTAGAACAGGTAGTTAAAAACTAAGTAAAAAGAGAAATAAAAAAAGACCTAAAGTTTGTTCTTAAGTTTCTGAAGCTTTGGAGCCAAAGTTTGTTTCGTCTTTGGTGGATTGGAGGGGGTAGAGATGGAGTATCTTCGAACCAAAGGTAGAGGTTTGTGATCGCCTTATTCAAACGAAGCCTTCGGTTCAAAACCTGATACATACGTTATTTTGCTATTTCCCTTATTCTAACAACATTTCAGGGAAGAAGAGAATAAACAACATTTTAGTGTTATATATATAGAAGGTCTAGACAGCAAGAAAACTCAATTAAGATAATGGCATTGGTTACACTGGCTATCCTAGGCCATAGATCAACACATTCCTTCCTTATGAGGCAAGTGATAGCAGACCTTTTCATTTCTCCCTTTGGATTTACAAAATACCACCAGCATTATCTTTGAAACACATGAAAACATCGTCCTATCGGCACCAAGGTTTGCGTTGCTTGATGGTGACGGCTGGAATGACCTTACGGAGATTAGGCTTTCTCTTTTTGAAAGTGATAATCACCATATCAGCCACAATGGAATCAACTGAGATTTTTGTTCCATTTAAAACCAATGCAACTGTGATTGAAAGATTAAAGTTAATTCATAAAAAAATAATCATTTGTAAAATGTACCAAAATATGGAAATCATATGATAGCATAACACTACATTAGCTAGTCAATACTCCCCACATTTGCTAGTCGAGTTTGAACAAAATAATCTAAACTCTAATTTGTCGCATACAGTACACTAAACCAATATTAGATAGTTTATCTTCCCCATTGAACAAAAAAATGGAAATCATATGATAGCCTAACACTATAGGGGGAACCTCCCTATCAATATAATGTTGATTCTCGTTACACCGACTACATTATGCATAAACATTATTTGGAGTTTAATTCTTTCTCCGAAAAACCATGGAGCATCATTTATATGGTTGAAAAGGAAGTTTGACAAAGTTAAACAGGGGTACTTTATCACATAGAACATATAAATTAAAAATTGATCTTTCAAAATAAACATTATTTTTAAACTAAAAAAATGTGATGGGGTTCTTAAGGTGCGAAGGAAATTAAACACACACACCTTAAGCAACAAAAAAAATCTAAACGTATCCAACACACCTGCTTGGAGTATTACTCGTTTAAAAAGGCAATAGACGTATGCAAAGTCTTAAACATACATTTCATTTGAAGTATGTTTTCCATATCCAACAGGTTCCCTGCTAGCATAAGTGAACTGAATAAGTTACCGGCTAATATCTATGGTAAAGTCAGTGATAGCTACAACCCAAAAGTCAGATAGATGAAGAGAAAACGGAAGTTTAGATAAATAGAGTAAACATAATAAACAATCTGCCAAATGACTTGTATTAGAACTAAGCCAATTTTCATCTTCAAGTTCTTTCCAAACTAATTCAGTTACTACGATTTTCTAAAAAGGCATAAACATCAACGAATAATATAAGTTAAGTTTCTAAAAAAATCTTAGACAAAGAAAGAATTTTACCCTTTCTGTACAAAATACTCCTTTGTTTCAAAACAAATCATTCTAACCGAAAGCAGCTTACATTGGAATAACTTGCATTTTCATATGAAACACGCTCAAAGATTTCAGATTTTCAGATAAAGTATATAAACAAAAATAGGTCAAAACTTCATGCCCTGATAAAGATGTATGACCTGTAGTTATACCTATGCAAGATTTCACCTAAAATCCAAACTTTTAAGAATGAACACCTTTCAAGGACAAAACCTCCATTCCTTCATTTGTTGTGATGTTCTGGAAGTAAGGATGAATAATCATCCTCGGCTTCAAATGCTTCTTAGTGAGGTCCTTTTCCTTGCGAGTTATGTCCCGCTCTCTCTGTAGGCTAATGCAGTCTCCATAGTATTAGGGATCCATGTTATGATTATTCCAATAATGATTACTCCTCATATCATGTTCCCTACATTCATTTATGTAGTCTTTTTTGTAAGTATACATGCCCACCCAGATTCAAGTACACAAATTTCTTTCCGGCTTGTACCCGACGCGTTGTTACTTGCATGATTCTTCCTTTAGAAAGGGTATCCTCGGTATCCCCAGAAACGAAATAAAATTCCTAGTTCAGAGTCACTTTTACATATTTTTTGTGTCGATCCTGAAAACGTTGTATCAACTCTAGCATTAAAATAATGGGATCAACAAACTCAACTAAATACAAAATGTTGAAATTTCTATTAAAAAGAAAAACTCACCTTGTTAGTTCATCAAAAATGAACTTAGGTAACCTGAAACATATGCAAATAAATTTTGGCTCAAATTATATACAAATATAAATAAGATTAGGGCACCTGCATACTTTAAAGAATTACAGTATACATAAAACTACATTTGTGCCTTTCAATTTGGAAGTGGAATAAGAACCTCTATTTAGAAGTTAGAAGTCCACTAGGTTGTTGTCATCAAAACTCAATCAATGAGTAGAAAAAAAAATATGTTAGATCAGATTATCAATAGATAGGGAACACCCGAACATCCAAACCAATTATGCAAGACAATTGGGATCATGGGTGAGTCAAACAGGTGACCTACTTGTTACATGATTAAATCGAAGTCAACGGGAAAGAGTTTTCCCTTCAATCTCTGAACGACAACGTTGCATAACATGGACTACAAATCCCAAAAAACTAGCATATTAAGTATACAACATTCACACAGCATCTTTTAACTCAAATCCACATAAGGTTCATGGACTATATCCTTATCTAATGCCTCAAGCACCAGCTTCTTATCCTTTTCAACCCCACCATCACATGTGCAATAGGTTTAAACTTCAACCAACAATAAAACATTAGTATTAATATATTATAAATACGCATAGTGAACTGATAAAACTGTCAACAATGAAGACAAAGTGAAAAAAAAATCTAAAAATTGAAAAAATTAAACGGAAGAACTCCTTTTGCACCATAAAAGGTAATAAGTCTTCCAAAAGGAAGAACTAATGGAACAAACTCAAATTGACATTTGGACTGTAAATTAAACATTTTAAATCTGCAATGGAAGATCACAATCTGAGGAAATGTTGAACTCCAAATTTGGACATATTCAACTACATAATTTTATACCAGTTCATGCGGTGTGATTTCATAATAAATACTTGTAAAGAATCAACAAAGAGCACAATAGAATGGCAGAGCACAATAAAGAGCACAACGTGCAGTTTACCTGATACGGGTCGGGAGTGCAGAGGGCTAGGGTCGGCTGAGCCAAATTCCACAAATACTTCATCTTTCTTAAGTCAAAATCCTAATCATTACCCTGATCGCTAAAATACTATTGAAAAGGCCCTTTAATGTGTACTTTAGGTAAAAACAACTTTGTTCCAAATTTTAGTTAAAACCAATTTTAACTTCTTAAACCCTAAACATGCATCTAAGTGATTAAATCCATTTGATGAATAAAGCATGCAGTAAAAGAAACAATTTCAGGAAAAAATCCCCGAAGGGCAAAAACCTTTTTATTTCACTATAATTTGTAAGAAAATGGCTTACACGGATTACAATGAAATAAGTGCGACTTACAAAATACCCGCAGGTGTCGGTTTCGATGTCTCAGCTGTAACTTTCCCTTTCCAAGAGGGCAGCAGTGAAGAAGAGAAACGACTTCTCCACAAGATACTTCGTAAGGTCTCCTTCTACAATAGTACGCAGCTCTTCGGTTGTAGAGTTCTCCTCACAAAGTGCAACACAGTGTAGTGAATGGATTATCTTTCGATAAACGCGTTCAAGATCACTTAACTTTGGAATTGAGTAATATGATCTTGAATAAATACCGAAAGATGAAAAACTATATGGGAATAAGTTTTCGAAATCGTTCTGCCTTTTTTAACGTTTGCAGATACGTTTTTATTTATAACTGAGCTGCACAGAGTCTAAGAAAATGAAAGCATGAAAATCGAGGCGGTAGGTCATTTGAGCGAGATGAGATCTCATTCGCGCGACATGGGATGTCGTTTGAACGACTTACAATCTCGTTCGAGCGAGATACAGTAAAAAATAATATATATTTTTTAATTTAATCCTCAAATTTTCTTTAAACTCTTTGCAACTCAGAAATATTTTTGAAACATAAAAAGATTTAATTCCCAAACATTTAAATCACCCAGCATTTAATCAATATACAAATTACCCAACTACTCACAAGTATTCATACCTGAGTGATCTTAAACATATGCAACACGTCTTGACTTGAAATCTTCTTAAAAGCTTTGATTGCACATTCTTAGACTTGAACTTTATCGTAGGCTTTAAATAAACTCCATAATTAACTAGCTTAGACTTATTTATTTTGTACGGAATTAGGCCAATTTTAAAACAAATGAATATGCTAAGAATTATGTTCTTACAAATCTCCCCCTTTGGCTATTCCAGGACAAAACTAAAAAGAAATTCTATATGCCATAAAATCAATCCATGTCCTATCCCAAAACTCATAAATATAGAAGTACAGGACATAATGAAACTAAATAAATGGCAAGCATCTGAATCTGATTATGTCTCTGAATGGCAATAATATGAATGTGTCTCTGAATGTGATGTATTAATAGATATATGAATCTGAATTTCTAAAAAATATACCTACACATATGAGACACAAACAAATACCCAAGTGAAGTATGGGGGGATAAAACAAATATAAACTCATAATAAATGCTCCCCCTACATCACATATCTCTCCCCCTTTTTGCCTGGAATAGACAAAAGATGGGATAAACACACCACATCTAGCAATAAAATATGAGAATGAATCAACATGGCTAGATAAAATCAGTATGACAGTGGAAAACAAAGAATAACAGTAACAGAATAATAATGTGTGAATCACCAAAACTGCAAAATAGACTGTACATCCATGTCATAAAACGAAGATAGATACAACTGATCGAAAGAGTACATAATATTAGAGAGAATAAAAATTACATCAGGAATATGGATGTCTCAGATAGAATAAAACAAATAAAACTAAGTATCGGTAGAATCATCATCATCATCAGTAGCAGCAGCATCAGTAGTGTATGTGGAGGAAATATGTCTGAGTCCAGATGAACCTACGCCTCGCTGCTGCTCTCTCTGTCGCATCTCATCAAAAAATGTTGTCATCTTGGACTCAGCATGAACACGTGCTTCAGCCTCAGCATCATATTTAGCCATGATATAATCATACACCCTAGACTGGGCAGATACCTATGCCTGTAAAGAAGAAACCTCCTCCTCAATAGGACGTGTAGGTGCAGGAGTGGAGGGTGGTGGCGGAGAAATAATAGACATGCTCAGACCAGTGTGATCAGAGGTCTGACAAGGATCAGCATCAGGGAAGACTCCCTTTGGGGGTGAAGCTCTTGCTCTCGCTGTCTGTGGAAAATGACTCTCAGAACGAGTGAAAGTTTTATAATAAATAATACCAGGCGTAGGGAGACGCATATCACCCTCTAAAACAGGGACACCAGTAGTAGTGCAAAGGGTGGAAATGTGAATCCCATATGGAAAAGCAGGATGGACAGGGATGGAACCATGGACAATGACAAAAGATATGACTCAAAGCATGATGGTCGGAATATCGATATCCCACCCCTGAGAAGCATGGTACATGAAATAGACGATGTCAGACCCAATCTGTGTATGATTTATCCGAGGATAAATGGATGCTGACACAAACCTATTTAGTACACGGAAGGTAGGGTAAAGCTGGCGATGATACATCGTGGAACCTGCCTGGGGAATCTCCCAGAAATAATAATGCAAAATATCATCATAAGTAGGCCCATCGTCGGTATAACGAGGGAACACAACGTCTGGGACACGAGGTAGGTGAAGAAAAGCTGCAATGAGATCTGTAGTGAAGAGAATAAGAATGCCACGTACAATAGAATAGATGCCCTCAGCGTGGGGAAGAGCACGGAAGAAAAAATCTCAGACAATGTTCGGATAAACAACCCCACGAACCTCAAACATATAATCCCAACCTCTAGCAGATATCCAACGAGGAATACCTAACTCAGGAAACTCATTATAACGAAACACCCTCTCTAAAACAACTGAACGAATGTGGAAACCTAATGATCAGTAGTGATCATACTCAACATGAGTGGCCCACCTCACTAGAGAGTACGGGGGACGACTAGCTTGAGCTCTCTGAGCTCGAGCAGAGGGTGGTGCCTCATCGAGTTGCCCAGAAGGGGCACCATGGCGTCTAGGTGGCATGACTAGAATGTGTAATGTGAGATGTGAAAAAAAAATAAAGTACCATCGCTGAAGAACACATGCACACCTAAGAACCTATCTCCGTACAATCGTCCAACCGAACCACCGCGAACACCAGCCACAATCACAGTCAAAATCAGAAACAGTAACTAGAGTTTAAAAAAAAATCAAGAATGAACATGGTTACCTCGAAACCACCGAAAAAAAGAACAACTCGCCGAACAAATAATGCAGGAGTAGTGTTGAAATCGCCGGAGAATGGGAACTATTTGTCGGAGAGTTACTGACTGGAAATAAATACACGTCGGAGAATAGCAGGACCTCAAAATACCCTTAGCGTGTGGTTGCTATACGAGCTCAAGGGAGTAACAATGGCTGATATACGAACTCAAGGGAGAGAAACGAAGACTAGAGGATGTTTAAAGTGATGGAAGAGGTAAAGAACGAAGCTTCAACCACTGAAAATGGAGGTTTTAAAGCACCGAGCTGCTGTCGCCGTTTTTGGATATGCAGAGTATGAGAGAAGAAAAGAGAGAAGACAGAACGACTGCTTAAAAGAAACCCTGATATTGCAAGAAGTCGTTCGAACAACTTAAAGATGTCGCTCGAACGATTTGGGAGGTCGCTTGAACGACGTGTTCGCGCGACATGTGATGCTGTTCGAACAAGATTTTGAAAATTTCCAGAAACACCCCAAAAACATTTAGAATTTGCCCAGTGAAAAAATTATCCCATAACAGTACCTGGAACACAGAAACAGACTGCAAAATAGAAAATAGTGTAAAAAGAAAAAAATGGGAATTACATGTTAACATGGTACTAATGTGCTCAATTATGAAAGTGGACTGATTGGGAGTGAACTACAATAATTGAATCATCATTGCAATACGTCGAATCGATCCAAGAGTTCTAATTGATAGCAAGGAATCATCAAACTTTATCAAAGCCATGTGTGACAAAATAAGTGTGAGTTTGATGAACTAAACTTAATCCACATGCATACGAGCTCAGATTGTTGACGATTCTACAAACAATAGCGTCATGATACGATGTTTCAACATAGGATTCGTGGTGCAAACCCGTTTAAATTAATTTCCAACCGAACCCCCTCAATATATGAATTTTTTAAGATCTTTAGAAATATCTATCAATCTCAACTTAGAGAAAGTCCTATTGGCCCCAATTATGGCATTTATTTCTTTTTTTTACCTTGATTTTCTTTTGGGCTCTTTTAAACGGTGGTTTTCATGACGCGTCAATTTTATACTCTCGCAGCCCTTTCCCGTGAACACTCAACATATTTTCAATACCAATTCTCACGGAAAACGGTTTTACAAGAACACCTCCTCCTTAAGTTTACTTACACATAAATGATAAAATTGAGATAAGAACGTCTCACCAAACTTAAATATGCAAGAGCAGTCAAACATTCATATAAACTCATGAATGTGTGCAAGGATGGAATATAAGCAAAGTTGAGTCAAAATGCATATTAACATCGAAACAACCCCATAGTGCAAAGGTTAATATCATTCTAGGCATCAATAATAATGACCAAAAGTCCCATCCACATGAATAATGAAAGAAGGGGGAATCAAGCACACCAATATCCCATATCAACCATGTAACCTCACAACTCAAGAACCAAAAATCTTTTTGTATTTTCAAAAGTTTTTTAGAAAGATTTTTTTTTTTGTATTTTTGATAAAACTCAAATACATACCAAAAACTAGAAACATGTCATAACACTAGCTAAATATAACGCAAGATGTAAATACTAGTGTATGACCTCTCCAACCTCAATGAGTGCAAGTGTAGATACGGTGAGGAGCGTGTCCTATAGACCGATTATACCTCACGTTCCTAGGTGGCTCTCTTGTTTGCATGGTTTCGGCTTTTGGTGCAGGTGCGACATGATTATTAAGGCCAACACCTCTCCGATTATCTTTGATTTCGACAGTTCCTAAGATTTTGTCTAACTTTTCAGACCTAGCCTCCAAATTAAACTTAACTTTATTCGAATATCTCAGTTTTTCTTCAAGTTCAACTATCCTTGACTCAAGTAAATGCGTAGAATTTTCAAACTTCAGAATTTCCTTTTTCATAATCTCCATCAATCCCCGAAGACTATCTCTCTCACCCTCGACATACTCTAGCTTCTCTCAGATTTTCTTTTCTTGTGCCCTAAGATCCTAAATTAAAGAATTGGAATTATTTATTTCTATGGCATGTTCTTTCAACATAGCTCTTAGTTTCACGTTTTCTTTGATTTTAAAGTTTCTCCATACAGTTCTTTAAAAGCAATTTTCAAATCTCTCTCATCTTCGCTCACCTCCTCCTCACTCTCAGGAGTATCAACATCTGTGGCTGCGGAAGAATCATGCAAAGTTAAGTCTTTATCACTTACATGAGTAGCCACAAAGGTGGTAAGTTCACGTTTACTAGCATAAAAGTTTTCTTCATCTGGGTCACTATCACTCAGGGTAGAAATAAGATTTATCGGTTTATTCAAATTCTCCCTAAGTTTAGTAGGACACTCATCCTTCCTGTGACCAAAACCTTCGTAGCAAAGACACTTTTCACAATCACCCTTATTAACCAGTTTTTTAAGAGAAGTTTTTATGTGAGATTTCTAATTAGATGATTCAAATAAGTGAATTGTAAAATCATCAAAACCACCGAAAGGCATACCTAAAGACTCGGGATCACAAACACAATAAAATAGTGCAATAAGCTCTGATACCAATTTGAGAAGGCCCTTTAATGTGTACTTTAAGTAAAAACAACTTTGTTCCAAATTTTACTTAAAACCAATTTTAACTTCTTAAACCCTAAACATGCATCTAAGTGATTAAATCTGTTTGCTGAATAAAGCATGCGGTAAAAGAAACAATTTCAGGAAAAAATCCCCGAAGGGCAAAACCTTTTTATTTCACTAGAGTTTGTAAGAAAACGGCTTACACGGATTACAATGAAATAAGTGCGACTTACAAAATACCTGTAGGTGTCGGTTTCGATGTCTCAGCCGGAACTTTCCCTTTCCAGGAGGGCAACAGTGAAGAAGAGAAACGACTTCTCCAAAAGATACTTCGTAAGGTCTCCTTCTACAATAGCATGCGGCTCTTCGGTTATAGAGTTCTCCTGATAAAGTGCAACACAGTGTAGTGAATGGATTATCTTCCGGTAAACACGTTCAAGATCACTTAACTTTGGAATTGAGTAATACAATCTTGAATAAACACCGAAAAATGAAAAATTGTATGGGAATAAGTTTTCGAAATTGTTCTGCCTTTTTAAATGTTTGCAGATACGTTTTTATTTATAACTGAGCTGCACAGAGTCCATGAAAACAAAAACACAAAAATCAAGGCGGAAGGTCGTCCGAGCGAGATGAGATCTCGTTCGTGTGACATGGGATGTCATTTGAACGACTTATAATCTTGTTCGAGCGAGATACAGTAAAAAATAATATATATTTTTAATTTGATCCTTGAATTTTCTTTAAATTGTTTGCAACTCAGAAATATTTTTGAAACATAAAATGATTTAATTCCCAAACATTTAAATCACCCAGCATTTAATCAATATACAAATTACCCAACTACTCATAAGTATTCATACCCGAGTGATCTTAAACATATGCAACACGTCTTGACTTGTAATCTTCTTGAAAGCTTTGATTGCACATTCTTGGACTTGAACTTTGTCGTAGGCTTTAAATAAACTCCATAATTAACTAGCCTAGACTTAATTTATTTTGTCCGGAATTGAGCCAATTAAAATAAATGAATATGCTAAGAATTATGTTCTTACAAATACAAAGTACAACTGAAGCAGAGTAAGCTTCCAATAGTCATTTCAAACTCAAATTTTCCACACATGAAACAATTTGAAGCAGAGTAAGTTTTCCACAATGCATACAAATTAATGCAACATTTTTAAAATCAAATATAATTTGAAGAAGAGTAAATTTGACTCAACTATAATAACACGAAAACTTATTATACTCCCTGAATTTCAAAACCTTGAAGCAAAACCTTAAATTTGAAAAAAAAAATGTAATGCGAAGATTTGAAGCTAAAGAAAAACAAAGCGTAGTGGGATCAGTGTTATAATCGGAGAACTATTACCACAAAAAGATGCTTGAATGGAATTGTAACTCTATTTTAAAATTCAAGTAATTGAAACATAAATATCACTCTATTATAAAGTAGTTGAAACATAAATATTTGAGATGAAATTTGAAAAATGATACTCCAAATTACCCTATAAATGTATGTAAACACTCAGATATGTGGCATTCATGAAACAAACGTGAAATATGACTATCTGAATGCATTTAAAGATTCAGACCTGTGGCATTCACATCATTCATGAAACAGACTTAGATTCGTGGCATTGATGAAACAAAACTATACAAATTTGATTACTACCACACAAATATAAAAATCGGATCTCAAAACTACCATACAAATCTAAGAATATTCACACAAATATGAGAAATTAACATACACTCTGGACCTCAAAACTACCATACAAATATGAACTTGAAAAATCATAACTCAAAACCACCATACAAATAAAATCTAAAAAATAGCCTAGTAGAGATAATCATTATTGTGATTAACTTTGTACATGGGATTTTTGTTGTGTAAGGCTCCCCTGTAAACATGGTAAAATAATCATTAGGCAAGTTAGAAGGGAAAAATGTCCCAAATACTTGTCAACGAAAAAAACCTACTAACTCAAGATAAAAAAAACATCTCAAATTTAAAAACTAAAAGGAAGAGAGAGAGATAAAATACCTCTAGAAGAAACCCTATAATAGATTTATGGTCTAATTTCATGATTTGTGATCTGAACACAACATGTGAAAAAATAAATAGCTTTCGTAACATACTATAGGTTTCGTAGGGTAATATAGCTTCCGTAACATAAACATGGAGAAACAACACACCATGGGGGAGAAGAAGTTGGAGAAAAGACGAAGACAACGAAATTAAAGTCGGGGTCGATTGGAATTATGGGAGAGAGGGAGTTACATTGTGTAAGGGTGAGAAATAGTCCTTGTGTTAGAATCAAAATAACCCCTTTTGGTTGTTTTACAAAAACAACTCCTATATTTGAATTAAAGTAAAAAATTTAATTGTAAAATGAGGATGAAAGTAAATTTTAGTAGGATAAAATTGTAATTGAAATTAGAGTATAAAATGAGATGTGGTGAGGTGCATAATATTTTGTGCATATATTGATATCGCCCTCCATTTAGTGCCTTGTTGGTTTAATCCTAGCCCCGGATTAAGTTATCAACTTATGGAATAGTAAAAAACTTTTGCTCCTTATTATATATATATATATATATGTGTGTGTGTGTGTGTGTGTGTGTGTGTATACACACACACGTACAAATAGTAATACACACACACACACATGCACTAATACACACATATGCACAAACTGCTACAATGAGTTGATAGATAGACAGACATACATACATACAAACATATAGATAGATAGATAGATAAATAGATAGATAGATAGATAGATATAGAGATAAAGAAAGAGAGAGATAAAATGTTACCTGAGACAATGAGAGAAAGGAACACCAAAGAGGTGTAATACCCCGTATTTTTATGCTATATTAATTTGGGGATTTATTAAATTTAATGTGAGTAAATTATTTAATAAAAACCCAGAAATTTATTATGTTATAATTATTAACGTGACGAGAGTTAGTAATTATGGAAAATTTGTTGAATATTACTAATGAGCAAAGTAATATATTATATTGTTTATATTGAATGTCACGAGAGAATAAACTGACAATTTTGGAAATTTGAGTCGGGACGCGCCCGTGTCGCGTCAGGACTAAATATTGATAAATAAAAATGAATATTTTATAAGTTGTTCGTATGGTCGTTTTGAGTGCGCCAACGCGTCCGGAAGGGTCGAGATAGTCAGAAAAGTGTACGCGGGGGTGTAGTTTGGGTCTCGGGGCGTTTTTAGGCCTAATTAGTAACCCAGGAGGGCAATTTGGTCATTTTACATTTTTGGATAATTAAACCCACGAAAATTAGAGGGGCTATATCTGATATTGAGGTTGTCACCTAGGGTTAGAATTCCCAAAACCTAGAACGACCATTGGAGAAGAGAGGAGAGAGCTCTCAAGCAAATTCAAGGCCCAAAACTCAACGGTTTGCACCGCCGCCACCACCAACGCGTAGATCGCGAGAGGGGGAACGCAACCGCACCAAAATCAGCTGCAATCCAGACGTCTGAAAATCCCAAGCAAGTGTTTATCTTGCTTATTTCATTGGTGCAATTTTCATATTAGTTTAGGAATGATTAGGGATGAGATATATGGAAGAAAACTCAATTTGTGATAGGAAAATCCATGTAGTATTGGTTTATATGATGATTCTGGAAATGTTTCCATGTAGAGGACTTTAACCACGAAATTTTGATGATTATAAGAAGGAAATTCTGGAGAAAATTTGTTAGAAACCTGTTTAAGAAAATTTTAGGGTTCTTGTTAATTAGATAAAATTTTGGGTTGATAATCCATGTTTAAATGATAGAAATACACATGCCTTACGTTAAAAATGTCTGGTATATTGATATAATGTTAGTAGTAGAATTTTTGGGACGTTTGGGTTTGGAAAATATGGATTTGGATGAAGAAAAGTGGTAGAACCCGTAACTGCAATTCTGCAGAAAATCGAAATACCTACTTGATCGATCGATCGAGCCTAGAGCTTCGATCGATCGAAGGTTCGATCGATCGAGCCCCAAACCTTGATCGATCGACCCCTCCTGGCAGACTCCTATTTCCCCTATTAAATGAGTTAAATTTAATTTATCATGAAATAATTCTTGGGCATCCTTAATATAATGTTTTGGGAGATAGGGGAGACCAGTAGGTTATACGAATGAATTTTGGAGATACTTAATGTTGACTAAGAATTACATTTTTGGGATAATTACTTATAAATCGATTAATTTATGTATTGAAGGGTAAGGTGCTTAAGAGAGTTACATTGGAACATAATAAGGACACATACTGAATTTTATACATGTGAGGATAGAGTTCACGAGTGTCGCGAAATGAGTTGGAGAAACCCTTCGAGTTAAGGTTAGTGACGAACCCTTATAAGAATACTTAATGTAAAAATTAAGGATAAATATTGTAATTATGGGTGATGAGAGAAACCTATATTGATATGATAATAAGTGGTATATTTATATGGTTGTGTATGCATATATTATATACGTGTGAAAAACGTACCCGCGCTACTTGCTATCCCTGAGGTTACCGCGCTGGGACAGTCTTATCTCGATGGGACCTTTATGGGGGATATTGACTTGTACCCTAGAAGATAGATATCCTTGGTACAGGCTATCGGACCGATAGTTCAGACGGTCCTAAGAGACGTGAGGGTATGTACTGACCTCTTAGAGACTTGGAATCTATGCTTCGCCTCAATCTTGTTTGTGTGTATATGTTGATACAGTTCGAGAGTGATTCCGAACTTGTATACCCTTTAGTGTGAGCGATGCGGGTATTGGATAACAGAGTATGCCTGCACCATAGTTGGTATGTTGGTGCCGTTAGAATGTATATATTATACGAGTGCTTAATATATATATCTGAAATTTGAGAAATTTAAACTATTGCTGTGATATGGTAATTGAGAAATAATTCTGGACTATAAATCGGAAATACTTGTTTGAAAAGTATAATATGACACAGGAAAACTTTATAAATTAATGAAGCTAAAATGGGAGTTGTGCTACTAATTCGAAATATCTTTTTAAACAATGATATTATTTGGTTTTGAAATCTTATGAATAATTTGAGATAAACTAAATTATTGGGAAGGTTAGTGTGATAAAATGATAGGATAAACCGTTGGGAATGTTAGTGCGATAGGTGTGCACATTAGAAGAGAGGTGAGAATTTCTCAAGAAAGTGTCGTACTAATATGTTGTTGCATTGGCTTGTATCAAATTAAATACTTGCTAAACGAATTTTAAATCATACACACTATCGGGCTCTGACCCGTTTCTTTTTCTCTCCCTCTCTCTCTTGTATATATATGTATGTATTACAGGTGCCCAGCCACAGGGGCGTCTTGCTTAGGATCTCTTGGAAGGAACGCGCTGCAACTTAGGTGGGAGTTGCAGGTCTCTTGATTAGACGACTTCGTTCATTCGAATCCACACTTAGTACTTTCGTCTAGTTGGGCATGTGTAGCTCTTTCCATCATTCCGTTGTTATTGGACATTTGTATTTCAGTTATTTCCAGTATTGTTACTATGGGATTTATTCAGTTTGGATGTGTGACTTTAGATTTCGTATGTTGACATTCAATTGACGAATGTGTTAAATTAATTGGACTATGTTGCAGAATTTAATTGTGGTGTGATTCTTACTTATTGAATGTGGTTAAATAAAATAAATAAATAATTTTACTTTAAATAAAATTTGGAAAGTTATGTATGAAAATGGTTTTGATACTTAGCTTAATTATTTAGGGTGTTAAATTGGAAAATTTATTTTTATCGACCGTGATGCTGAGAATGAACCAACTGTTTACCTTGATTTAATTTAATAAAGGAGTGATCGCCCAGTATTTAATTAGGCGGGGTGTCACATGAGGAGGAAGGTCATGAGGAGAAATGTCGAAGAGAGGAACGCCAGAGAGAAAGAGAGAGGAGGGTTTTTTGTGAAAAATAACTGCAGGGTTTGGCGGTATATAAATAAAGAGGCTAGTCACAACTCAAGGATGTGACCACATGTCGTGATCCTTTTTCTTTTCCACGTCATCATCCGTGACCATGTCATCATAATCAGACTGGTCATGACCCATGACTATGACCCACTGTCATTGCAAATTCAAAATGGTAACACCCAAGGCCGTAACTACAATTGGAGGGAGTTTTGGCCATGGGCATGGATATAATCATGGGAAAAAATTGTACAGTTAGAGGGAATTTTGGCACAATTTTACCGCCATAATGGTCACGCACTGGTCACGAACCATAGCCGTGACCTGACCTGGTCACGGACCTAGACCGTGACTATATCTAGTTTAGGTCACAAAATTTTATAGTCATGGAACCGGTCACGTGTGTGTACGCTAGTCAAGACTTTGGGTTGTGATTAGCTGGTCTCAATCTTGGTCTGTGACCAATGTATCGTAACCATAAGCTTATTTTGGTGTAGAGTATACATAGAAAAATTATTGGATATTTAATGTTGGTGAATGATAGATGATTATAAATCGTGATAAGTTAAAACATTATGGTTGGGTGAATAATTACGCATTTGACTGATGCGGTTATTTTTTGTGTTTATTATCAAGGGGATATAACTTGTTGAATGATAATACCTAGATTTGGACTTTATGTATTCAGATAAAGGATATCAGATTATAGATAAACTATGTTAATGTCATTCACTAGATAATTATGAGCGTAGGTGTAGGTATATTGTTGAAACAAATTAGCAAAAGATGTTGACTTATAATATTTACCCTTAGGAGTTACTATGATTGAGAAATTTTAATGGTGGATTTAGAGTTATAAGTGGTAGGATAGGTACTTGTAAGGTTGGAATGAAAGAAATGGCACACTGAGAATAATTGTATTAACAAAAATAGTATAATTGTTATATTTCATTAGAATTTCCTATCTAGTAAGATTCACTATAAGAAAAATACCTTTTTTATGACAATTTAAAAAATAACTTTACAAAAGTTTTAAAGAAATTGTCATTAAAAGTACAATACTATTATTTACATGAAATATTAGTTATAAACTATCATTATATATTAATTAACGTTAATATACATGACCATTTAAATATAACAGTCATATTAAATGGTACATATTATGACTATTTTTTATTATTAAGTACCCAATATGTATAAAAGAACATATATGAATCAGTTTTTTCCTCTAAAAATTTTAAAAGTGCGTAAAGGTGGATTCTTTTCCCCCCATCTCAAATCGAAACTATTTTTCCCAAGGTGACCTAACCCAAAATGCAATCATGTTCACCCAAAACCACACCAAATAATCCTCTTTTCCACGACACTCAAAACGAACTCTGATCCCACAGTCCTCCGATTTGGCTTATTTTCAAGTATTCTCTTTCTCTCTCTCTCTCTCTCTCTCTCTATCTATCTATCTATCTATCTATCTATCTATCTATCTATCTATCTATCTATCTATCTATCTATCCATCTATCTCTATCTCCCTCTCTCTCTCTCTCTCTCTCTCTCTCTCTCTCTCTCTCTCTCTCACACACACACACACACACACACACACACACACACACACACACATATGGAAAATATGTTATGCGCCAACTTTATTTTCTCATAAGGGGGATCCTAAATACCCCCTACTGATGTAGTGTGGATAATATTGGTTGTGCCTATGAAACCGTATAAAAGCCTAATAGTTATTTGCATCTAATCGTCTCAATTTGAATATATTTCATACTCCCTATTGTAACCTAAAATAACAATACTACGTGGACCAATGATAATATGACACTTGTTATATTATCCAGTGGGCCCAATCCCAGAATATTAATGGGGTTGTCTTATTATCCCCTTTGGTTGGCAAAATGGCCGACCGTATTTAGGAATGAGAACCATAAAAAAGTGAAATATGCACATATGGGAAGTTCCACTTCCATACATGGACATGCACATGCACGTGGGACATGCTAGCTATTATCCATGATGTAAAAGTGTCTAAATATCTTATATATGAAGGTATTCCACCTCTTCTCCTTCCCACTGCTATAAATATCTTACTACACCACTTAGTTGGGGACGACTGTAGAATATCATACACTTAACCTTATAGAGTTCTTGAGAGCTTGTACTTTATCCTAATATTCAGTGACTTAGTACTTGTGGATATATTCACCACATTGGTCTAAACCACATAAAATCTTTTGTATCCTTCTTTGTCTCTCATTTTTCTCTAATCCATATCGTCTTGTACTCTATCCGTGGTAAATAATAATTGGCATAGCTAAGCTGAGACTCATCTTAATCATTGTACTAATTTTTTACACCAATAAATTGGCGTTGTCTGTGGGAATTCGATAAGCTATTGTTGTTTCCTACCTATTTTCAACCCTTAAGTAATTTTCCAATCACTTGCTTATGAAAATAGTAGATAATCCCGAAGGCAGCCACACAACTAAAACCTTCATGCCCTTAGCCCCTCTTGCAATAGGATATCTCTAAGGAAATTTGATAATCATAACCAAAGATCAAGAGGCTATGCAAGAAAGTGTCAATAATTGACTCAGATGCTCCAAGCTAGGCCTGTGGCGAGCCCTTTTGAAAGAGAAGAAATATTGCCTCATGACCCCCATGGGGAGAGGAAGCTCATAAACCCAACATGAATGCATAAGAGGAGCATATCTAGATACTCTAGATCAACTAACGACCTAACTTATCATCCAAGATCCACCTCATCCCTGAGGTCCACTGATTATTATGATGTATAATCCTTCTCTCAGGAAAGGTCAAGCGTGTTGGAGAGGCTGAGAAGGGGCTCAAAATTTAATCACCTAGGTCCTTAAGCTGTAAGGGGTCATCATCATAGAGAAATTATAGGTTACAGATATCATCAAGAAGGATCTCTCAAGTCAAGGACTAGCATGCGAGGATCAACGCGTGCTTAGAAGACAATGTCGAGAAGCTAAAACTATCTCAGTCAAAGCTGACCCTGGCAAGGAACCTTAAAAAGTATCAATTCAACGATTAGAAGACTGTTTGGGGGAAATAGAAAAATTAAAAAATTCCTTGCAAAGAAATTTCATAAAAGAATCACCCTTCACTCCTACAATTGTGAATTACCCTACACCTGCTAAGTTGAAGCCACCCGTGGTAACCCTAAAGTATGGTGGCAAAATAGATCCAATACTTCACGTGGAATAGTATCAAGCTATTGTCGAAATCTAGTCAATCCCCGACGAGATGTGTTGAAGGGCATTCTCTGGCATTATTACTAGGTTAACCCAGATTTGATACAATAATTTACCATGAGGATAGATATCCATCTTTCAATAGTTGGCTATTTTTTTTATCAATAAATTCTGATTTAGAGCCAAACTACTCAAAAGGATAACTCATTTACTAAGCATTTGCTAATAAGTCAAAAAAACCACGCACTAGTACATCACTCAATTTAATAGAGAAAAATTTGAGGTCATTGATTACAAGGAAAAAATAATGATAATTGCATTAATGAGAGTCTTACTCGTAGATAAATTATATTATGCTCTAGCCAAAGATCCTCTAAAGACCATGATCGAATTACTGGCGATAACAAGCAAAATTATGAACATCGAAGGATTATTATCCCCTGCCGAGGATTGATCAATAAGTTAATGCTACTGGTAGGATAAACTACTCAGCTTTATGGATGTCTATTCAGGTTGTAACCAAATTAAAATGAGTCCATAAGATAAGGAAAACACCTCGTTCATCACCAGCCGTGATACCTACTACTACAACGTTTCCTTTTGGGCTAAAAAATGTTGGAGCAACATACCAAAGGTTAGTGAACAAAGTCTTCGAGGAACATATCGATAAGAACTTTGAGGTATACATAGATGACAAGCTCACTAAGAGAAAGAAAGTTGTCGATCATATTAAAGATCTGGGGCGAATGTTCGACCAGTTAGAGAAGCACAATATAAAGCTCAACCCTGTTAAATATGTGTTCATCGTGCAGGACATAGTAAATCAGAGAGCTATTGAGGCTAACCTAGACAAAGTTCAAGCATTTATTAACATGAATCCCTCCTCAAATAAGAAAGATGTGCAGAAGCTAACAAGCACGGCAGCAACTCTCAATAGATTTGTCTCGCGAGCTACTGACTGGTGTGTTCCTTTCTTAAAGGTGCTAAGGAAGGCTTTTGAACCCAACGATGAATGTTAAAATGATTTCTTGGAGTTGAAAAAATACATGGGATTTCCACCTTTAATCTCGAGACCTCTCATGGAGAGAAACTTTACTTTTACCTAGATGTATCTGAGTCGGCATTTAGCTTGGCATTGGTCCAACTAGAAAATGAGGAGCAAAAACCAATTTACAACATAAGAAAATCTTACTGAGGTGCTAAAATCCGTTACCCATGGCTAGAAAATCTAGATCTGGCCCTAATTGAGGCTTCTTGAAGAATAAAGCCATATTTCTAAGCTCATACCATTATTGTCCATATAGACCTACCCCTACGGCAAGCCATTCATAATCCTGAGAAATTAGGCAAATTGATGGCCTAGGCTATAGAACTAGGGGAGTATGACATACAATATGAACCCAAAATAGGTATAAAAGGCCAGACAATAGCTTAATTCATAGAAAAATTCACTTATGAGGAAAAATCTATCGAACAGACATCCATGGAAGAGAGCTCAGCAATAAAACCAATCGAGCAGACTTCTTCAGAGAAAATCTTAAAGCAAAAAGACTTTTGCGAAAGATAGCTCAATGGACTGGTATAAACGACCAGGTGGAAGATGTGCTAGAATCATTAGCTAAGAGAAAGAAAACTTCTCGTTACCTGAAACAAAGCAAAAATATGTTCAATAATAGGACCCTGACAGAGGGAGATTTCAAGAAAGAACCTCCAATTTGGAAGATGTACGTAAATGACTCATTATGAACCTCTGGCAGCAGAGCTGGGCTGATAATTAACATCTTGAAAAATATAAATGTTGAGTATGCCCTCAGGTTCTAGTTCAAGGCCTCCAAAAATGAGGCAAAGTATGAAACACTAATAACAATATTTGACTTAGGACTCTCTATGTGCCGAGAAAATACAAGCTCATAATGACTCCCAGTTAATTACAAACCAAGTGTTGGGTGTCTATGGAGTCAAAGAAGAGTTCATGACCAAGTACCAGGTAAAAGCATAAGAGGTTTTCGAAGGTCAAGGTAGTTAGGATTCCCATGACTGATAACGCCTGTGCAGATACGGTTGCTCATCTTTCATCTGCGACCAGAACAAAGTCGAGGAGTACTATCCCAGTAAAGATCCTCCTACACCAAGGTATCAATGAAAAAAACCTCAACATGATTAAACTGGATTTATACCCATATTTGATAGATCTAATAAGGGAATACCTTAAAAAGGACATCCCACCGACTGATCTTAAGAGGCAAGAAGATTAAGATGCAAATAATCTAGATACATTATGGAAGGAGGGATCCTTATCAAAAGAGGATTCGTTATTTTATTACTCAAATGTGTCCAACTGAGGTAGCCAACTGATAAGGGAGATACATAAAGGTTCCTTCAGGGCACATTCAATAAGAAGATTGTCAGTCAAACGAGTGGCCATAAAAGATTATTACTAGCCCATTATGACCGCACACTGCGCTAACTACGAAAGACGTTGCAATAAATGCTAGAATTAAGCTATAATCCGCATTATGCCGGGTGTTAGACTCACACCGTTCACATCTCTTTAGCCTTTTTCTATGTGAGGGATTGAACTAGTCGTCCCTTTGTCAAAGGCAAGGGTAAGTTTTAAGTACTTTGTCGTTGTAGTGGATTACTTCACCAAGTGGGTGCAGGTAGAGCCTCTGGTAGATATGCCTTATAAGAACGCCTTCCATTTTATATTGAATAACATCATTTGCTGTTATGGGATACCATATGCCTTCTTCACCGACCATGGAACGCGATTCGATAACTAATAATTTAGAAATTATTGTGTTCAATCCAAAATCCAAAAACTATATGCCACCATTGGACAATCTTAATGTAACGGGTAGATATAAGTGACGAATAAAACTGTGCTCGATTGAATGAAGAAGAGAATAGATAATGCCAAGGGAAATTAAATTAATGAAGTATAAAGTGTACTCTAGGAAAGGACAACCACCGGTGAAACCCCCTAAAAGTTAGCTTTCAAAGTGGAAGCAGTGGTCCCCATCGAAATTGGTCTACCTAGTCATAGGGTGCTTAGTTTAGATTCTCCTAAGAGTGATCTTATAATAAGGTTGGACTTGGATCTGGTGGAGGAAGTTAGAGAGCACGTTGCACTGCACGTGGAGGCATATCAACAAGGAATTTCTCAGTTTTATAACAAGAGAGTTAAGTCAAAAAATCTCAAAGAAGAAGACTACGCGTTGAAGAAAGTGCACTAAAGAGGGAATAAATTAGAGCGTAATTAGTATAGTCCTTATTGCATTTTTGCGGTCGTGTGACCAAGAACTTATCAGATTGAACTCCTAGAAGGAGAGTCATTAAAAAACCCTTAGAACACCGAGCATTTGAGGAAGTATTATTAGTGATAAGATAAATTATAATATTTTTTTATTTCCTATAGCTTATTTTCAATTCTCAATAAAGATCGTCAATTTTTAAAAAATATTTTTGCCCTTTTTATTTATGTTTTTTTCAGAGTGGGAGATATGCTAAATTCAAATCAATCTCAAGTAACAATGAAAAACCAAACTTCAAAACTTCACGTATGACTTCGTCTTTAGACAAGCCACAAACGAGAAGTATGACCTCGTGCATGGCCCCATAGGATCAAGAATAAGAATTCCTAAGCAGAAAACTTAATGTATGATTCCATAAGTTCAAGAATAAGAAGTTTACAACAATTAAGGAATAATCCTAACACATTTGGTCGCCAATGGTAACTAACATCGACACTTGGTCGAAACGACATGATCTATTTGAGTGACCACAAACAACTGCATATTAGTATAACTTTAGGCAGGGTAACATAAGTTCTTCCCAAAAATGGTAACTAGTAAGGAAGATTATTCAATCAATTATCAACCATAGAATCGTATAACTAAACTACTAGTTGCCCATGATTACACAATCAACAATCAATATATTTATGTTGATACTCAAGAAGTTAAAGTTTTATTACATAGAAATATCCAGCAATTGAAAATAACAACTAAATATCAACTTTTTAAGCTATATCGGAACGACATTTTCCTAATGCCTTTTCCATTACAGCACGTGGAACATCCTAGCATAAGGAGTAACAATTTTTCTCAGGTACCTAAGCCTTGATTGGCTACTGTATCTTTCCATGTTCACCAAATGCAGCGCTCGGATAAGAACATCATCCCCGTCCAAACCATAGTCCCCAAGGTACTTCCTAATCAAGCTAGTCGATATCACATGGGGAGGAATCTAAGAGTCATACAATTTGGAAGGGGGATTAGGTTGGTCTAGATAACCGGGGTCATGCTAAGACCATAGCTTGTCTTTTTTGGAGGCTTTATCACAATGAGGGCATTTAGCCACCCCCATTTAAACCTTTTCTACATGGCTGATCAAGCTCTTCACTAAAAAAGAACTAATGCCTCATCGTAACCATCCATCCATATTGTACGAGGATATTTATGAAAATAATAAGTAAGACAATCGACCTTCTCACTTAACCTCTTAATGGTGACCAACTGAATTTTTATAAGATTTTCTTGGTCGGCTAAGGTTTTCTTACAGTGATAGGAGAGCCTTAGCCACCTACCGAAAAGATTGACCTCCTCCTTTTTTCCCTCAATTTCTCCAACTCTTCCATTAGACGAGCATTCTCCTATTTTAGAAAGGAAACTGCTTCGTTCTGATCGACCGTAGTTGACTTCTTGAGGCCTTACAACTCATCTCTCAATAGATTATTCTCCTGCTCGAGAAGACTTGCCATCTCCCAAACACTCTTCAAATCTAATTGCAATATGAACTCCTTTTTAGAGTATTCCAAATCCAAATCTTATAGTTTATGATTAAACCCACTCCCACTTTGTAAAACGACAAACTTCTTCTCGTAATCAGCAGATAAGTTGGCAACAATATCCTTATAATCCCATTGAATCTTGAGGATCATCTCTTAATAAGAAGCATTCGTCACTACAACTTGGTGAAACATCCTGCACATATTGAGACAAGCCTATTTATCTTGGTTAGATACAACCAAGCTGAGAAATTCCTCCACCTCTTCCTCATCCAATTCTTCATGACCAACACCGAAGAGTTGATTACTCCTCAGGTAAAGTCCACTTTCAATGGCGAATAAAGTGGCTATTCTGGAGTCAAATTGAAATAAATATGATAGTCTATAAGAAATAGCAGAATGAAATAAAGAATTCGCCAACTTATTTAAGAATGTGACAGGAAAAGGAAGAATTTTATTAAAAATATAAAGGTATTACAACTGAGGAAATTGGGAAAATACATGAGAAATACATAAAGAAAAAAATATCAGAATCCCTATCATTACACCTTTTCCTTATCCAGGTCTATTTCTCCTTCTGGTCGCACAGCCAACACTAACTGGCCCCGAGGCACCGTGACTTTTCCATCTCCTTATTATAATCAACCTCCTCCTCAACTTGTGTAGGAGTACCTTGATTACATTGAAGAAAGAAGTCTGAATCAATAGTTGTGCTGACCTAGGTTAGAGAAGCATCCCAATATCCTTGAAGGAAGAATTCTTCAGGTACTCGACCTGGATAGTAATAGTAGAAAATGCCTTATCTCATCCTCGGGTATATGCATCTTCCTTTTAATTTTTAGCCTTTATCTTCATCTCTGTAACCTAGACTTTGTCAAGGTCTATAACTTTCTCAGCCTTTTCATCCTCCTTTTCAGCATTCTCGGCCCTATTCTAAGCATCACTGGTAACCTTCTTAGTTTGAGTCTTCTCATCCTCTAGTCTCTTGATGGTATCATTAATTTTCTTTTTGTCATCCTCATGGGAAAAATTGATAGCCTCTAAGGATCTGTTCATGCCATTGAAGGCGGCCTCCGCATCAGTAGAACACTCATTTAACTTATCATTCCTCCTAATCATAGTCAATTAAGAACTGCAAAAACCAATATTCAAAGAAATTCTTTAAAAAATACTGGAAATGAATATGATCAACAAGAAATTAGCAGGTGATACTCATAAGAGCAATATTGTGGCTGTCCCTTTTAACAGCCTTACGTGAGGGAGGGAGGATGTTGTAGCCTCACTGGCCAGAAGAACTCCTACTCCAATCAAATTACAAGCTAGCCCTAGGTTCACAGCAATAGATTAGGCACTTCCTTTTTCATTATCGACCTATCATTTTTTAACCACCTCTAAGGTGGGGGATGGACCCCGTTTTAACCTCTTAAATTAGGGCTCTTGATTTTTTTCGGAGAAATTTCCATCATGATGGGTTAGTTGGACCCCTTATCATCAATCTTCTTCTCAGCAGGAGGGGGAGACTTGGAGCCAACCAAGAGGTTTAGGATCTTACACTTCACAATTTATTTTAGAGTAGTGTCACTCAACACAAGTGATACTCTAGAGGTTCAAAATATAATGAGATGCTCTTCGTCGAGAAATTCCCTTCTTCTTGTGTCAGGGACTTAGATTCAACACAACAAGGTGAAAAAATGAGGTATTCTAGGCTGATGGGTGATGTTGATATGTCTTCTATTGGGTAAGAAACAAAAATGTGATGGAACTCTGATAGCCGAGAAATATTGAAGCTGAGCGTGGATGAGATTCATCAATCCTCTGTTGTATGGACAAGACAATCTTTAGGTCGACAAAATTGACTTAAGAGAAATAGGGAACATCTTTTTTCCTTTTCTATGCAAAATAGAAAAATAAGAATATCCAATTAGTGATAAAATTGAAAGAAGGTAAAAAAAGATGGAGAAATATACAAGTGTGTTCGAGTGTGAGTGTCGACCTATGCCCTGGCCTTCCTGAGGGCAACGAGGTTCAGTGTACTCTTCACCCTCAAGAAAATAGGAAAATTGTTAATCCTTCACTATCAGACCATGATCCCAATAGTCCTTATTAGAATCAGGGAAGTTAATGACAAGGTCTCTTCTTGAGAATATCATATTCAAGTAATAACTATTCTTATTAGTGGTTCCCCAACTGTAATAATATATCAACTCCTTTATTCCTATATTTGTCCCATATCACTCATTAATGTGGCTTACTCCATTTACAACTCTTCAAGTGTTTGGGGCCACTTCAGCAGGGATGACATCAAATACTGACAAAACTTTATAATTAAATGATTGGGAGGATAGATGACCCCACATTCAGTAATAAATAACGTGGGGATCCAGTGGCGCTCCTCCAATGCACAAAGGTCATAAGGACTGTTAATAATTCCATTTTACCTAAGAAGGGATTCTATGGGTAATCTCAAAGAGCTGCCATGTACTCTCATCAACAATGTATGCTATATTTGTAGCAAAGAAGAAAGAAATACAAGGATGTGAATATTCTTATAGTGAAAAATACAACAAGGAAGAACAACTCTCGTAAATGGTGAAAGAAAAGCTTGAAAGAGAAGAAAGGGATTTGAAATTCAAGGTGAAGTGAACAAAGGAGGGAACTGATGATTTATAAAACTCAATGAAGTTTCATGATTTTCATGAAATGGTATGATTAAATATACCCAACGCTTCATCTTTTGACAGTGTGTCAGATCCCAAGAAAAGAATTATCAACGTATCCCTTAATAGTTCGCTATTTTTTCATTATTTACAAAATTTCCATTGGGTCAAAGAAAGAAATTTACAAATTTGCAAACTCCCAGAGGCCGGCCGCCGACCAGAGCTTTTATAAAGACGAGAAACTCCTGATGGATAATAATCCATCTTTTGACCTTACCCACTCCAATCAAGAATAAGGTATTAAGGGCTTTGTTGTAACCTAAAATAACAATACTATGTGGACAAATAATAATAAGACACATGTCATATTATCTTGTGGGCCTAATTCCACGATATTAATGGGGTCAACTTATTATCCCATCCGATCAGCAGAATGGTCGATTGCCTTCAGGAATGTGAACTATCAATAAAGTGAATCAGGAATATATGGAAATTTTTAGATTCACCCATGCACATGCACATGAGGGCATGCTAGCTATTATCCATAATGAAAAAAGTGTAAATACGTGATATATGAAGGTATTCCACCTCTTCACCTTCCCATTATTATAAGTAGCTTACTACACCCCTCATCAGGGGGACGACTGAAGAATAACATACACTTAACCCTAAAGAGTTCTTAATAGCTTGTACTCTACCCTTATAATCAGTGACTTAGTACATCTGAATGTAGGCACCACATTGGGCTAAACCACGTAAAAGATTTTATCTCTTTGTTTATCTCTCATCTCTCTCTGATCATATCATCTAATACTCTATTTGTGGTATATATTTATTGGTATAACTAAGCTAAGACTCATTAAATCACTTTACCAATTTTGATACCAACACTCCCTAAATAATGTCTATCTATAACATGTTTTGATTTTCAACTAGATATTTATAGGACGGTGGTAAGATTTTAGCATTTTTCATCTAAATTTTAATTTGGAATTTTCATATTGCTTATCTTTGCAAAAGTTTTAAGTATATACATACTCGTTAGTTATTCTATACGAAGCACGTATAAGAATACGGGTGTCATATCTGACATGACACGAACATGCTGACATAATAAACCTAAAAAACTAGTACACGACAGGACAAAGATAGGATGACATATAATTATATAATTATATATATGCTATGCAGCATTTGAAAAACAAAAAATAATTGTGAAAGTAATTTATTAAAATTAACATGGTCCATTATTTCATAATGACAATATTTCATAATGATGGTTAAATCATAAGTAAAAAGTATCCATTTAAATTAAGAGAGACAATAACTTCATTCTTTTAAGTTTTCTTATTATTCATACACCCTTAGACGATTTAATTTTATAAGATGACACAAGAATTCTTAGTGTTCTTTAATTTTGGCACCCCATTGTGTCCATGAAATGTTCGGTCCATGTTCGTGAAGTGTCAGCCTTTTTTAAATGCCAAACAAGTCTGAAATGTCACGCGAAGTGTCATAAGAGTGTCGAAGTGTCCGTCACGGGTATGTCACCTTCGAAGACATGTCCACGCTTCTTAAGTTATGCTTAGTGTTCGTTATGTTACATACTTGTTATGGTTAATTTGTGATTTCTTAGTGATCTTTAATTTTGGCACCCCATCATGTCCACGAAATGTCTGGGCCGTGTTCATGAAGTGTCTACCTTTTTTCAAATACCAAACAAGTATGAAAAGTCACGTGGAGTGTCCACAGAGTGTCCTAGGCATATCAGAGTGTCCAACACGGGAACGTCATCTTCGAAGAAGTGTTCGTGCTTCTTAGTTTTTTCTTAGTGTTCGTTATGTTACAGATTTATCATGCTTAATTTATAGATTAATGCGAGTTCTGCTACATACTTGATAATCAAATTTTCTTAGTTACGCTTGCTTTCTTAGTGTGAGTTTTTTTAGATATGAAACATGTTTTTTAATATAGAAATTCAATAACCCAATACACATCAATGGTACCTACAAAGTGAAATAATCATATATAATTGCATTCTAACTTTTTGTATGTGAGGCATCCTCTGTATTGTTTGTTGTACTTTACTTGATGGTTCTTCTTACGACAATGTGGGGTTGTCAAGCATTGCCGCCAAACTTGTCTCTCTAAGAAAAAGTAAGAAATGTGTCCATAACCAACCGAGAGAGAGAATCATGGTTGTATCCTTCTTCTAAGAATAACACGCAACAACCCCCACATAAATCTTTGGCTTGCTGCTTAATGTTAAAATCCGTTATATACCATTTTCCTGTTGTATATTGTAGTCTAGTTAGTGGATCTAACACATGCCTATCATAACCTCCTGAGATGAGAATTATATACTACTTGAACCTCTGTGTGCTTGGTACAATGACTTAATCAAACATAGTTATCATGGCTATATCACCTGACCCTCCTGGTTGACACATATCCAATGTTGATCCTTCACCATTTTCAAGGCCTATCTCATCAATTTTACCAGTACCAGGGTAGCTTCCGACTTGGTGAGTCGAAAGAAAGGTGTAAACGCAAGGTTTGTATAGATGGTCCATATATTAGGTTGCACACACAAGATCCAATTTCAATGAAATTTTATCTTGATTAATATTTAAGTGTGAACACAATACAATGTCCAAATTAAATGCCCAACCAAGAAAATAATCAAACCAACTTAGACAAAGCAGAAGAAGAAATCGGGGAAAAATCCCTTTTAGGCAAAACCTAAATTTCAAAACTATAAAGAATTAGACAGAATCGGTGACTTACCGCCTACTTAGATATCCGTTAAAAAATGCACTTGTCTTTAATTCTTCAACATATATGTTATAGTGTCCACAAGAAACAACTCTTCCATCGGTATTAGCCTATCAACATCAGGATGTGATATCCTTTATTCTTCAGCCATAGACCCTCGACTCCACAAATCAGCATAACATTAAACTCTGCATGGGTTTGATGTATATGTATGGAACATGGGCTTGAACAAACTCAACTAATCATATAAAGGATGTATTATTTGGAAAAGAAAAATGTTTTTATGAAACACAACGAGGAAATTTTTTGGTGCAAAGATAGCAGATATTTTTACCAAAAGAGGTGTAAAAAATGAACAAAAGAATCCTTTTTAAAAAAATACATTTTTTGAGATGGCGGTCTCATTGGAATGAAAAATGGACTCTCATTCGAACGAAAACTATAGTTTTGTCCTATAGAGGGAAGTATCGTTTGAACGAGATGCCTATTTAATTTGGCCAACCTTCCAATGAGGTTCCAACGAGAGCTTGTCTGCTAAAAAGAGCCCCTTCGTTAGATGTTTGTTAGAAAGGATCTCGTTCTAACGAGATTGGAATCTTATTCCAACGAAAGAAAAAATTAAAAATTTCTATTTTAAAAAATGATTTATAAAAAGCGAATCCAGTAAAAAACAAACATCCCATAACATATTTGATTGAGATATCAAAACCACAAGTTCGTATACCTCCATAAAGTGTTTGTGATGATTCTAACAACTTGAATCTCGTACATGAAGTTGGATCACTAAAACATCATCAAATGATCATGGAGGACAATACATATGAAATGTTTGGTTTGAATCTCCGATTTGTAACGGGATATGACACTATAACTAAGCTATGAGAAATTACAAAATCCTGATATTATAAATCTTTACCTTTGGCTATTCTGGTACAAAACAAAAGCTAAAATCCAAATTACAATAAAACCCCTAAAACAATGTATATCCTAATGTCCTACTAAACCCAGAATGGAATCTTATTCGAGACTTTGTCTTCAACTGAAATTCTTCATCTTGTGTAGTCCATAAGATCATCCTCAAAGTGGAGATACCTACGAACATGAAACAAAAGAATACCGTGTTGTGTACGAGTTAAAAAAAAAAACTCTCCCTCAAGTCGTCTTCCACTTTTTATCCATAATAGACAAAGTGTTAGATACTAAGCATGAATAGTTAGCATCACCTGAATCTAAATGAAATAACATCACAAATATAATCAAGGAAGCCCTTGTGATGTATTTTCGAAAGGCATACCAACTATTTTTGAAAAATTTCAAACTTTTTTAAAGAATAAAAAATATAAGTAAAAAAAGTAAAAATACATCACACCTTGGAATAGCACTAAAATATCCGAATCATGAAAACATAATGAAATTGTGTGAACATTTTCCATAGACAAATCAACATAGGCATTCATAACATATGCGCGTGAAGTCATGCGATACTTCTAAAGAAAGAAATCAATTTCAACTTTAGGTGTAAAAATGTTGAACACAAATGAAATTGACTTGACTTATGCAATATTCCATGAATTTAAATGCTTCTCAAATCAATAGTGCCAAACTATTTAATACTTTTCAAGAGAGTTCGTTGCGCAAACTCATTGATCTTCTAATTTATAACATCCTTAAAATCTCAGATATATAAGAATTCAGTCTCATATTTTTAAGATATCATAACGATCATATGTAGCATCAATTACAAAAAAGGGCCTTGACCCTTATATTTTGTGTGTCGTTGATCATTTAGGCTGTGTTTGAAAATAGGGGCTTTTAACGCAAAGATAATTTTTCTATTTCGTAGCCCCTTTCCATTGCTTAACATATAACAATCTTTTCTAGGAAAAGAAATCTGGGCAGTGGTTCTTACAAAAATAACTTATCTCATTTTACATTTGGTTCCTTATCAAGCACGATTGAGATGAGAACACCGTATTCGACACATTATAAGTAAGTACAATGTTCAAAAAGTCTGTGCACGTGTGCAATAAAGGTGATAAAGAGTTTATCACAAAGAAAGTAATCATCAATGATCAATGAAATGTTATCCACACATTATGAAGCACACTAAAGAATTGAAGCCATGTATTAAAACACCATGAAGAGATCACTTGAATGGATGGAATGTAGGGGGTGATCCGAATATCTTAAATGCATATCCATAAATGGTGAAAAATATAAATACAAAAATCTTTTTGTCTTTTTCAAAGATTTTATCAAAAATAGTTTTCTTTACATTTTCTTAAAAATCAAAAATCTTTTTGGAATTTTAAAAATATATCAAAAATAAAATCATAGAAATACAATATCGGAATAGGGATATAAGATATAATCATGATAATCAAACTATACTATATAAAATACCCGAACTCAATTAAGGGAGAAAATACCCATAGATTTCCTAAGATTCTCAAATCAAAGTGCTTCTTAAAGTTTCGTGAAAATATCGACTAATTGACATTAGGTGCTAAAAAATCTTAAGGACATTACCTTATCCCCAACCAGATCATTAATGAAATCCTCACGTATCCTAATTTGCTTTTTGCGAGAATGTTGGACAGGATTACAGGATATATGAACTGCACTCTTATTATCACATGAAATAGTCATTGTGCCTTAGGAGATCCCACAATCTTCCAGCAATTGCGTCATCCATAAGAGTTTTATGCAACAACTCCCAGTGATTATATATTTAACTTTTGCCATGGACAAAGATATGAAGTTTTGCTTCTTGCTCAACCAAGAAACAAGAGCACTCCCAAAGTAAAAACACCCACCTGGGGTATCTGCTTCGAACTATACATGACCTTCTTAAGATAAAAGATGTGTCCCGGGTGCTTTGTGACACACCCCAACCCAGTTAATTATAATTAAGTTTGAAAGTCAAAGTGAGTCAAATCATACTTACCTTAACCAAACCATAAACACGAGTATCCTGTTTTTTTTCTATTATTAACATGAATCAATAAAACTAAAGCCTTTCACGATTTTAATGTAATTATGGCTATTCAAACTTACTGAAAATATAAGTAGGCTTATATTACCCCATTTACGTTTGACCAAATCATGGTTTTATGCATCCCTTTCTAACCCCACCAACCTCCTAGATTTGGCAGTGATATCACAATACCTGAAAAACATAAACATAGGAACCATGAGCTAAATAGCTCAGCAAATGCATCACTACTACACTATTGCATAAAATTTAAATGAAATAAATCATATTCCCGTGATGATATATGCATACTTATTCGGCCCATTCATAAAGAATTTACAATTATATATTTATCCGGCTCATTCATAAAAAATGACCAATTAGATACTTATCTGCCTCATTCATAAAAAAATGACCAACTTATCTGGATCATGATTCACATATCCTTTTTGCAATAGACAATTCTCCCCCAATCCTCGCCGAGGAGTAATCCCTTGTCTTAAACAAATCTCCTCCATTCCTGGTCGAGGAGTAACCCCTTGTCTTTAATAGATAAATTTCCACCATTCTGAGTCGGGTAGTAACCTCCCATTTCGGTAAACCGAAATTAACAAATTCATATTCAATATTATTCTGATCATATCCATAACCATGTATAATACATCTTACAAATAGGTGATATTCGAATAATATCCATAACCATGTATAATACATCTTACCAGTAAATGATATTCAGATCGTACCTATAACCATGAGTAATACATCTTACCCGTGAGTGATATTTAGATCATATCCATAACCATGTGTAATACATCTTACCCGTGAGTGATATTTAAATCATCTCCATAACCATGTATAATACATGTCTTTCCAGTGAGTACACTCACCTTGGCCACTTCATGTGTTTTTCCCTTGCCCTTGTCTGGCACTTGTTCAACCGATTCTTCTTCCCTTTCACATATAAATTCTTACCATATTAGTATCATCATAAGGATATTAACAATCCAAATAATAACTTAAACTTAATCCAATTCATAAGCATTATATGATCCCATTCAAATCATTTATCATAAATGAAGTCTCATCCAATTTCATGTTAAAATATTTAACATATCTAATCCATAGCCCAAACATAATTTAATCTCTTCTTGGTAATCCAATTCGTATCATATTAGGTTCCCAATATAAAAGACAACACATCATTTCAAGTTTCCTAGAGCAAGAAGTGTCCATTTCTTTATTACAAAGAAAATCTGCCCTATAGGCTCTTTTATCGTTCAACCAACTTCCAGGAATCTTCATAATTTTTCTCCATCATAACTTCTCATGATATTTCACCCAATATCCATAAAAATATTTAACAAGACAAAATTAAAGTTTCATCATTTTTAACGTTCATTTTCTATGTCAAGCAAAACATTGAACACCTGGTATGCATACTTATACCTTTGGGGAAGATTTTATACCTGAACTTCAAACTATCACCAAAGACTCATTTCTGGGTATTTTCACATGATTTTCTAATATGGTGTACATATATGAGTATGTTTTTATATCCAACTTGAGTATTCAATTCTAATAAATATACAAAAAAAATATGGTAGTTTGAATACACAAGGTTTCCAATCGAAGCAATATACATAATTTACACATTCCAATTTGCTTAAACTCGCAACTGTTCATACAATATATGATTTATAACTTTTCAATCAGTCACATAAGAAAATTAATAAGATTTACATATCGAATTACCTTAAGGACTCTTCTGTGATTTCCCACGGATTTTTTTTTCTCTAATATTTCTCCTCAATTCTTCTTCTTCGACTTACCACTTCTCTTCCTCTAAAGACAAACTCTTTAATGACTGAATTATGCTGAATTAAGAGCTTATTTCAAGCCTTTAAATTTGGGAAAACCCCCCTCCTTCCTTAACCAATCAAAATCCACCATTTGTTAGCGTAATAAGACGAAATATCATTTAACGAATGAACAAATTTGCCCCTGCATCGTAATTACCGCATAACTTTTTGCTCGGACCTTTATTTTACACACCGTTTATTGTGTTACAAACTTAACTCATATATATATAATTATTTATTTTTCACCTCAAGTCAATTATTATATTATAGTGGCCAAAACTAGTCTCGAACACGAACATTACTACCAAAGACTTGACAAATTTGTGTTTGTGACTAATTCAATATTTCATAAGTTATGAAGGTAGGATTAGACTAAACAAAATAACTTAACATTAAATATTCTAATAACACATTATCCCCATCCCATATTATAAGCATCATTTGAGCATGGTTTATGATAATCATATCCGGGTCGTCACACTTTGGGTCTTCAAACCCCTTTGGTTGTTTCACGTTAACTTCTTCCTGTAGAATGTCCTTAAGGAAGACACTCTTGACATCCATTTGATATAACTTGAAGCATAGATGGAATTTTATGGCTAGTAGTAAGCGGAAGGACTCAATCCTAGCAATATGAGTGAATGTCTCATCAAACACTACATATTAATTCGTGTGTAGCCTTGAGCGACCAACCTAGCCTTATTGCAAAACATGGTACCATTTTCATCCATTTTATTATTATAAATCCACTTGGTAACAATCACATTTGTCTCATTAGGTTGGGGGACTATCTCCCAGACATTGTTCTTGTAAAATTAGAGCAACTAATC
Organism: Sambucus nigra; assembly: GCA_949130495.1. Lineage (NCBI taxonomy): Eukaryota > Viridiplantae > Streptophyta > Magnoliopsida > Dipsacales > Adoxaceae > Sambucus > Sambucus nigra. The sequence goes on along the minus strand of OX422213.1, from coordinate 261,234,194 downwards.
TTGTATAGAGGATATCTAATGCTCGTCCTTGAGTTCTTATTTCACATTCTTGGGCTAGACAAAGGAGGTGTAGCAAAGATAGATAACCACCACATTCTTAAGTTGAGCGCGAGTGTTGACAAATAGTATGGGATCACCAATAATAGCATAAGGGTCATGACTCTTTCGAACCCAAGAGGGTGGGTCCTTTAAATCAAGAGTAAGGTCCACTGGGGTAGTACGAGAAATGATAGGATCATCACCAGGGGTGCATCATCCTCACACTCAGGGTTAGGGTCAATAGACATTGGTGTCTCTCCGTCTCTAATCGTGATGTTAATTGACTCCATGACCTTAGAGATTGAAATGTTAAACACCAATAAGCCCTACTCGACGATGAATAACCCTAAAATATCCCCCCATTGCTTCGGGGGTCAAACTTTGCTAAATGCTCTCTATATCTCAAAATGTAGCAAGGATTCCTAAAGACACGGTAATACGCTAGATTGATCTTCTTCCCTCTCCATAACTCATAAAGAATGTGTAACATGTGTGGATGAAGCTATACCATATTCACCCTATAGCATGCGGTACTTACCGCCTTTGCCCAAAGGCATCTAGGAAATTTTCTCCCAAGAAGTATGGATCTATCCATCTCTTGAATCTTTCGGTTCTTCCTCTCAATAATCCTATTTCCCTGAGTAGTAATAATGACCAAAAAATATTGTTTTATTTCCACTCAATCACAATAGCTATCCACTTTCTCTTCTTTAAATTTAGTGCATTTTCACTACACATCCGAATAATAGTGACACAATGTTGGTTTTGAAGGACACGACACCTGGTTATTAGGAACTCAATCACATCGAACTTTTCTATAAGAAACCCCACAATAGAGTATATCCAAAAGTCGTCGACTATCATGAGAATGTATTTCTTACCACCTATGCTCTCTGTACGAGTCGGACACATAAGATCCATATGTATCAAATCCAACACATGAGAGGTGGTAATGGTATTCAAATTATGATGGGGACATCGAATTTGTTTTCCTTATTTTCAAGGACCACAAATCGAGGAAGTTGGTTTCCCAAGCGATGGTAAGCCACGAACTGTGTCCTTATTCAAACATCTCTTAATGCCTCAAGAGTTCACATGACCTAGTCATTGTTGCTGAAGGTCCATAGGGGAGACCGTGGCATTCCCGCACACAAAGGAGGATTTAGGAATGATCTCATAGCAATTATCGTAGGTCCTTACTCCTTAAAGTAATATTTCACTAGATTGATCATATATGTTACACTCAGACCGATCAAACTTTACTGCAAAGTTTGCATCGTCAAGTTGTCTTATGATAATCAAGTTCTCTTTTAACCCCTCGATGTACAACATATTATCTAGTTTAGGAAATTCGGGTATCTCACACAACTATGTCCTAAAATACTGGACCTAATCCCATCTCCAAAAGTGACTTTGCCTTCCTTGAGATCCACATGGTCAGTAAAATACATCTTATAACCGGTCATGTGCCTAGAGAACCCATTATAAAAATACCATTAGGTTGTATTTTGAACCTTGAGAGCACCGTGAACAATAAGGGCTTTGTTGTCTTTCTTAGGTACCCAAGTGGTTGTAATTTATTTTTGCCCTTATCATTGTTGGCTCTAGTCGTAGCATTAGAAGCATTCTCAAAAGGCATAGCCATCCCTTGAAAATTTTCCATTAATCTTTTTAAAGTCACGATTAGGAACTCAACTTTCTCTCTCAGACTAGAAAAGTTGTTATAGCGGTGCGTGGGAGTATGTGTGCATTTAGTTCTACCCAACTTGTAGCCAAATTCCCAAAGGTGACCTCTCCTTTTACAATAGGAAAAAACATAAACTTGTTAGGGTCTACGGTGTTCGCTTGTTTTGGATGAACATTCTTTGGTGGGTTTGGTCGAGGCCTATATGGATCCACAACAAACTTAGGAACCAGTTCCAGTACGAAATGGGTAATAAATGAACCATCATAGCCTATTATGTGCCTCCACCTAAAACTTAAAGCGGGATTGAGGAACATCTTACCAACCTTCTCCGATGTATCCTTTATATTAATCTTGACCTTATGGGCACGTTCGATATCTTTTTGAGTTGGAATACAAGGGCTTATATTTTATCATGAGTCTTCAGTGAAGCTTGAAGATCTCTCATAAGACTAGCCACTTTTGTGGTCAAGTCACCACTTTCCTCTCCATTAAAATGACTCTCTCTCCCAAAGACACTCTCATCGAGGACTTCCTCTCTTTTGACTCTCTCAACTCCTTCTATAAAGTTAAAACCTTAAATGTGAAACCTTTATTTTTCTTTTTCTTTTTCTTTTTAAAGGACTCGACATAAGCATGTTGAAGGCCATTCTCCCCCTCACTCAAAACATCCTCTCCCACGCTCTCTCCTAAATGACTAGACGAAATTTCGGGGTTATCATATTTACCAACTTCCTCATCAGTGTGAGGTGTACTAGATGTACTAACATACCTAGCCATGAATGCGGTGAAGTTATATCCATTTTATGGTTAGTCCCCATAATCAATAGACTCTACATCACTATCACTATGAGTGGCATTTAAGGCAACTTTTCCCTTGGCTTGTCTTTTTAACCTCGTAGCACAATCATGAGATTTGTGAACCTTACCCTCACACTCATGTGACACCCCGACTAATTAAATACCGAGTAGCTACTCCTTTATTAAATTAATACAAAATGCCAAGTTGGTTCAGTTCATAGCATGACTTTCGAAAACATGTTTAATAATTACTAGCCACCTAATATTTAAAATGTGAGTTGCCAATTTTAGTTAAAACCGATTAACATGCAATAATTAAATTATGAAATGCTAACATAACCACCACAAAATAGAGAAAATGGAATAACCATAAAATAGTAATGAGTCTGTAGGGATACTCCTCACAACAATCCAAATACAAGAATAAACAAATACTAAGTCTGCATCACCAAATTAATTACAACCCAAAAATATGATATAACTGGATAAATAAAGTATCTAAAAGAAATGGGGCGACATGCCCAACAGATGAGGAAAATCTAGTAACATAGAGTCAAAATCGAAAGTGAAGGCATCTACTGCCAAGGTCTTATAACTTCCACAGCAGCTACAGTACGTCACCTGAATGAAACTCCTATGCTTGGTGTCCTTGTGGCTGGCATCTAAAAGGTTTTTTACAAGAAAATATATTTAAAAGAAAACGGATCAGAGCTCGATAGTGAAAAACATTTTAAAATATAGCAAGTGTTTTAATGACATTAAAACAATGAATGCAAAATACATGTTAGGACGTGCGCTCACATGAAATACTCACCTCTCGACTATTTGTGCACTCCTAACGTACCCGTACCCATTTCTAGTTATTCCCATATTTAACTAATCCTAAATAAATTCTAACATTTATATACGATTCACGCTTTAATTCCAACATCATCAATTAAATAGAGAACTTTACATTAATTCTAGGTTTCCCAATTATTAGCAATACTAATATACTAGAGATCATCCATTTTATCTTTACATAACGTTGCTATAATTATACTCACATTTAATCATGACTGTCCATTTCAATTAATAGTATATTACTCTCATCATAAGTATACATTACTAGCACCCCGAGACTAGGTTGCGGTGCACACATACTCTGCTATCCAATCTAGGTACATTACTTACATAAGGACTACGTATTCCAAATCTCTCAGGAATCATTTTCAATAAACAACAATCACAAACAATGGAGGCGAACATAGTTCACATCCATGGGTCACGCACATACCTACGCCGCCATAATCAACATACTTATTAATTTCTCAATAACTCCTTCTCTGACCTATGTCCTCGAGGTACCAATCTAAATCCCCCCGTAGGCACACAAAGATTAGATGGCCCTGATCGAACGCAAACCTCCCATGATAGCAAGTATGGTAGGTATGTTATACACATAAAACCACATATACTAAGCATTCGCACATCTTAGATATCTCATATTATTAATATAGGTATACTTCTCGTTCTTATACCGTAATTTAATGTTATACGATTACAAGTCCCCATTTTTGCATATTAACGTTATCAACATTTCTCACATCGTAACTAGGTACTCGTTTCCTACTCCACAATTGACATCCGATTTTATTATAAGGTTCTAAGTTCTACTCCTCAACATACCCCAATTCTCACAATTATACCCACTAATCAACGAGGGAAGGTTAATACTCCAATTAAATAAGTCTACGGGACATTAGAAATGAAATCAGGCCAAAAAGGCCATTCTATCAACTCGTTAGAAGTCTCGTTCGAACGAGTTCGTTCGAACGAAAGGCTTCGAACGAACTACCAACTCGTTAGAAGGGACACTATCATCTCGTTAGAAGTTCGAACGACCTGGGCAGGTCTTCTAACGAGATGGCAGTTTCAGCCTAGAAATTCTCTACTTCGTTTTTCTCAATTTTTCTCTTCTCTAAACTCATCCAAAGATCATCCCAATAGTGTTTTAACGTTATTAAACTACTCTAAGTCCTCCTAGGTCACTCTTTAACATATATATGGGGTCAATGCTTCCTAAGTTAACATATAATCATCAAAATTCCCAAACCTTGTCCCAAACCCTATAATCATGAATCCAGAATTTAATGACTACAATTTCTGCTTATCAATCCGTTTCCACATCATCAAAAGATATATTTTGTATATGACATTCATCCAATAACATTCTACATGCAATCCCTATATCATATTATGAATCCTACCTCAAATTTCATGGGTTTTCATCAAACTTCCAATATAAGACAATTATTCAATTCTAAGCATGGAAGAAACATTCGCTTGAAATTAATATAATTAAACCACTTGCCTTAGATGTTCTGATTTGATGTTGAAGAATTGAATGTTGATTATCCTCCCTCTCTCTACAAATTTCTTCCAAAGATGGTGATGGTGGCTCGGGTTTCCTTTTTGGAACTTCTTCCAACTCCCCCCTATAACTCCCGTAGCCCTCTAACTTCCCAAATGCTGATAATGGCTTAGTGGGTTCTTTTCTAATATAAAAATAACCTCTAAAATTCGTGGGTTTTAATTCCACTATTTTTTAAAATTACCAAACTACCCTTTTGGGTTACCGGTGTGGCCTAAAAATGCCCCGGGACCCAAACTAAACCCCCGACTAGTGTTTTCTGAATATTTCGACCCTTCCGGACACCTTGGTGCACTCAAAATGACCATTTGGTTGGTAAAAATAAAATTTACTTTTTAATTCAATTAATTATGTTCCTGACGCGACTGACACACGTGTCCGAATTAAATTTCCAAATTGCCGTATATCTACCTCATGACCATTTAGATATCATCAATACTCATGTATTACCATACATACTAGGAAATAATAAATTTTTAACATCATAATCAAATACCAACTCACATCTCGTTAGTATTTATACCCGGATTAATTTCCAATTAATTATCATTTAATTTAATTAATCCCTTAAATATATATCAATAAAATTACGGGGTATTACATACTTCCCCCTAATAACAGAATTTCGTCTCGAAATTCAGAACTAAAGAGTACCTGGTAAAAACAGCTCTGGATAACGCTCGCGCATCTCATGCTCGCGTTCCCATGTGAACTCCTCGGCATTATGATGCCGCCACTGAACACGTACTAATGGTACTATCTTTGACATCAGTTTCCGCTCACTTTGGTCTAAATTAGCAATCGACCCCTCCTTGTAGGAACTATTTGGCTGAAGATCGATGTCCTCCAAAGCAATGTGGGTATGGGCCAAATCATCCCTAAGGTATCTCCTTAGCGAGGAAATATGGAACACATCATGAATCCTATGCAAGTGATCCGGTAACCTAAGTCTATACGCAACTGACCCAATTCGCTCGATGATAGGAAATGGCCCCACATATCTCGGTGCCAGTTTTCCCTTCTTCCCAAAATGCATAATCCCCTTCATAGGAGATACTCTGAGTAATACCTGGTCCCCCACCTTGAATTCTCTGAAGAACCTCTTGGCATCAACATAGCTCTTCTGTCGGTCCTGAGCTACCCGAATGCGACTCCGTATCAACTCAATCCTTGTCGAAGTGTCCTGAATCACTTTCGGTCCAAGGAGTTTGTTACCCCCCACCTCTAACCAACATGATGGGGAACGACAAGGTCTACCGTACAACGCCTCAAATGGAGCCATGCCAATGATGAACTGGTAGGAGTTATTATAAGCAAACTCCACCAGTGGAAGGTACTGCTCCCATCCACTTCCAAAGTCTATGAAGTGCATACACAACATGTCTTCCAACATCTGATTTGTATGCTCGGTTTGCCCATCAGTCTGCGGGTGATATGCCGTACTCAACCGCAACTCTGTACCCATGGCCTCCTGGAAACTCTCCCAAAATCGTGAAACAAATATCTTGTCTCGATCATACATGATATTTAGAGGCACACCGTGAAGTCTCACTATATCTTCAATGAAAATCTGGGCATACTGTCCCGTAGTGTAATCTGTCCTCACGGGTAGAAAATGAGAAACTTTGGTCAACCTATCCACAATTACCCATATGGAGTCGTGACCCCTCTGTGATGTAGGTAATCTAGTGATAAAGTCCATGGATATGCTCTCCCATATCCACGTCGGAACCTCTAATGGTTGTAGAAGTCCTATCGATTTCTGATGATCCACCTTTACTAGCTGACAAGTGGTGCATTTAAAAACGAACACGGCGATTTCTCTCTTCATCCCGCTCCACCAATACTGGCGTCTCATGTCTTGGTGCATCTTATCCCCACCAGGGTGTACAGCGAATCGTGAGCCGTGCGAATCTGCCATAACCTTGTGTCGCAAGTCTTCCCCTTCCGGAACAACCAGTCTCCCATTGAAGTGTAATCCCCCATCTGAACTAACGGTATAGGACTCGGCTCCCTCTGCTAGTAATCGGACTATCTGCTCCTGACAGAACGAGTCAATTGTCTGGGCCTTTATCACTCTCGTAACAATCTGCGGTGTAACAGTCATCACAGACATGAACGATCGGGCCACTGCATCTTGGTGCCCCAATTCCTTCCACTTGGCTTTCCACACCTCGGCCACCTCATCTACTATCCTACGGCTCAACGCGTCTGCTACCATGTTAGCCTTCCCCGGGTGATATTGGATATCAAACTGATAATCCTTCACAATCTCAAGCCACCGTCGTTGATGCATATTCAGTTCCTTTTGCGTGAAGAGGTATTGTAAAGACTTATGGTCCGTGAACAATCGAAATTTCTCCCCCATGAGATAGTAGTGTCTCCAAATCCGAAGATCAAATACGACTTCCGCCAACTCCAACTCATGGGTGGGGTAATTCCTCTCATGAGGATTAAGCTTACGGGAATCATAAGCTATGGCCTGACTCTCCTGGTGCAGCACACCTCCGAGTCCTTGTAAGGACGCATCGGTGTAAACTAAATACTCAACTCCCGATCTCGGAAATGCTAACATAGGTGTTGAGGTCAACTTGTCCTTCAACTCATCGAATTCCAACTGACAGGCATCGCTCCAGATGAATGGCACACCCTTGTGAGTCAAATGTGTCAAAGGACCCGCTATCTTTGAGAAACCCCGAATAAACCTCCTGTAGTATCCTACTAGGCCCAAGAAACTACAGATCTCAATCGGTGTCATAGGCTATCCCCACTCCCTCAGAGCGGGTACTTTCCCCGGATCAACAGATATCCCCCGATCTGAAATGATATGCCCCAAAAACTGGACCTCCTTTAGCCAAAACCCACACTTCTCATACTTTGCATAAAGCTCGTTCTGACGTAGCATCTACAAAACTTGTCTCAAATGATCGGCATAATCCTCTTCTGTCTGGGAGTATACCAGGATGTCATCAATAAAGACGATGACAAACTGGTCTAGAAACTCTCTAAACACCCTATTCATCAAGTCCACAAACACGACTGGAGCATTGGTCAACCCAAAAGGCATAACCCGAAACTTGTAGGAACCATATCTCGTTAAGAAAGTAGTCTTCGAGACGTCCTGTTCCCTAATACGCAACTAATGGTATCCCGATCGCAAATTAATATTTGAGAAGAAGGAAGCTCCTCTCAGCTGGTCGAATAAGTCATCGATTCGGGGTAACGGATACTTATTCCGTATCGTGACTTTATTTAACTCCCGGTAGTCTACACACAATCTCAATGATCCATCCCTCTTCTTTACGAACAACACAGGGGCACCCCATGGCGAAGTACTCCTTCGGATAAACCCCTAACCCAATACCTGCTCCATCTGATCCCGTAACTCTCTCATCTCTGTCGGAGCCATACAGTAAGGTGCGCGGGCAATCGACTGAGTGCCCAGCGTCAAATCGATCATGAAATATCTCTCTCTACTAGGTGGTAATCCAGGTATATCCTGAAATACGTCAGTAAAATCCCTCACAACTGGAATCGAATCGAGTGGTAGAACCACTTCCTTAGAGGTCTCCTCCTCTATATAGTACAAATGAGTGGACGATCCTCCCTCAGGGCGAGGCATCGCCACTAAAAACATCTCCTGCCCGGGAATGGCAAAAATGATACTCCTACTGAAATAATCAATCATGGCTCGGTACTTAACTAGCCAATCCATACTGACAATCGCATTATACTCAGTCATATCTAATACTAACATATCAGTGGGTAAAGTAAATCTCCCGATCTCTATACCCACACCTTTACAAATAAGCAAAGTCATAGAACCCCTACTCAACGGTGAATCTACACAAGTAACCATGCTCTCTGCGGTGTCTAATAACCCAATAGTGCGTGTAAATCTCATGGCAACGAAACAATGTGTGGCCCCCGTATCAAATAAAATACGCCCCAAAGTCCCCTGAATAGAGAACATACCCTCAATAGCAGACGGATCCTGTGGAACTGCGGCATGCTGGAACTGATACACTCTCCCATACTGAAGCTGTCCCTACTGGATTGGGACAGCTAGAATGGGTGGTAGTGCTGCCATCTGTGGTGGTGCTGGGAGGGCGGCGGGAAACATAGGCCTCTGTGGCTTGTGTCGAGCACCCTGCTGCTGCTGCTGCTTTGGGGCCCTGCCCCTATCAAGACAATCCTGGCATTTGTGGCCAGTCTTGCCACAAACGGAGCACTTCCCCGAGAAGTTTCCCCCTTGCTTCCCCTGCTGCCCACGACCCTGCTGGCCGTTACCATTCCTACCCTGACCATGCTGGCCCTGCTGAAACTGCCACTGCAGAACATTCTGACCCTGCTGGCCCTAATGGACGTTCTGACCCTGATGGCCATGTCTGAAACCTCCCCGACCATTCCTGAAACCCTCAGATCTAAATCTCTTATGATCCCCCTATTGTGAACCCTGGTAACCATGCCTGTGCTATCCCTGAGCAAATTGTGCATCGCTGGCACCATTTTCCCCCGATCCTGCCCTGATGGATGGACTCTCCTAATCTCTTGCTCTCAGATATGTGGAAGCGATGATCCTGGAAGTGAAGTAGTGCAGCGTTAACCACATCAGAATAAGTGGCCAATGAGAGATTCCCCAACAAGTGCTGACGGATCCTCTAAGTCAATCCATCCGTGAACTTCTGAATTTTCTTCTCCTCGGTTGGAATTTCATCCGGATTAATGTTCAAGAGATTGGTGAACTCAGCCTCATACTCGGCTACGGTGTTTCCTTCCTACTTGAGGTTCATCAACTTCCTCCTCATCTCAGTGTGAACAGCTGACGAAAAATATTTGCGATCGAATCGCACCCAGAACTCCTGATTAGTGAGAGCGTCCCTCTCCTCCACGGTGGTAATAGACTACCACCACTGCCATGCTGATCCTACTAGCTTAAAAGTAGCCAGTATCTACTTCTGAATATCTGTGCACTCGTACATCCTTAAGTGCCTCTGAATGTCCTTCCTCCACTCACTGGACACCACAACGTCGGAGCTACCTGCGAACTCCGGAGGGTGTGCTTTCTAAAAAGCATCACGGATGCGTTCCAAAGCAGACGGGAATGCATGAGCCTGAACTGGCGCTACTGCCGGCGCCTGAGGTGGTGCCTGCTGTACAACTGCGAGGGCAGCATTCACCGCTTGGGCTACAATGGCTGCAACCTCTGCAGCATTCATGGTGCCCGGAAATGGTGCAGGCTGTGGCTCGGGCTGTGCATCCCTAGGAACTCGTTGTGCACGTCGTGGAGGCATCTGAAATGAGAGTACAGTTTTATAAGTTCGCACTTATTATCTCAAAATAGCTGAAGAGCGAAACATACACAAAAGAATACAACAGTCCTAAAATATAGGGCTCTACATCAAAGAAAGCTCAGCGGAAAACATAATAAGTCGTACAGATCCTAAAGACACTAGAACCTGATGCTCTGATACCACCTGTGATACCCCAACTAATTAAATACCGGGTAGCTACTCCTTTATTAAATTAATACAAAATGCCAAGTTGGTTCAGTTTATAGCATCACTGTCGAAAACATTTTTAACAATTACTAGCCACCTAATATTTAAAAAGTGAGTTGTCAATTTTAATTAAATCCGATTAACATGCAATAATTAAATTATGAAATGCTAACATAACCACCATAACATAAAGAAAATGGAATAACCATAAAATAGTAATGAGTCTGGAGGGATGCTCCTCACAACAATCCAAATACAGGACTAAACAAATACTAAGTTTGCATCACCAAATTAATTACAACCCAAAAATATGATATAACTGGATAAATAAAGTATCTAACAGAAATGGGGCGACATGACCAACAGATGAGGAAAATCTAGTAACATAGAGTCAAGATCGAAAGTGGAGGCGTCTATTACCAAGGTCCTGTAACTTCCACAGCAGCTACAATACGTCACCTGAATGGAACTCCTATGCTTGGTGTCCTTGTAGCTGAGCACCTAAAAGGTTTTTTACAAAAAAATATATTTGAAAGAAAACGGGTCAGAGCCCGATAGTGAAAAACATTTTAAAATATAGCAAGTGTTTTAATGACATTAAAACAATGAATGCAAAATACATGTTAGGACGTGCGCTCACATGAAATACTCACCTCTCGACTATTTGTGCACTCCTAACGTACCCGTACCCATTTCTAGTTATTCCCATATTTAACTAGTCCTAAATAAATTCTAACATTTCTATACGATTCACAGTTTAATTCCAACATCATCAATTAAATAGAGAGCTTTACATTAATTCTCGGTTTCCCAATTATTAGCAATACTAATATACTAGAGATCATCCATTTTATCTTTACATAACGTTGCTAAAATTATACTCACATTTAATCATGGCTGTTCATTTCAATTAATAGTATATTATTCTCATCATAAGTATACATTACTAGCACCCCGAGACTAAGCTGCGGTGCACACATACTCTGCTATCTAATCCCAGTACATCACGTACATAAGGACTACGTATTCCGAATCTCTCAAGAATCGTTTTCCATAAACAACAATCACAAATAATGGAGGCGAACATAGTTCACATCACATGGGTCCCGCACATACCTACGCCCCCATGATCAGCAGACTTATTAACTTCTCAATAAGTCCTTCTCTGACCTATGTCCTCGAGGTACCAATATAAATCCCCCCGTAAGTACACAAAGATTATATGGCCCTAATCGAACGCAAACCTCCCATGATAGCAAGTATGGTAGGTATGTTATACTCATAAAACCAGATATACTAAGCATTCGCACATCTTAGATATCTCGTATTATTAATATAGGTATACTTCTCATTCTTATACCATAATTTAATGTTATACGATTACAAGTCCCCGTTTTTGCATATTAACGTTATCAACCTTTCTCACGTCGTAACTAGGTACTCGTTTCCTACTCCACAATTGACATACGATTTTATTATAAGGTTCTAAGTTCTACTCCTCAACGTACCCCAATTCTCACAATTATACCCACTAATCAACGAGGGAAGGTTAATACTCCAATTAAATAAGTTTACGGGACATTAGAAATGAAATCAGGCCAAAAAGGCCATTCTATCAACTCGTTAGAAATCTCATTCGAACGAGGTCGTTCGAACGAGTGCGTTTGAACACAAGGCTTCGAACGAACTACCAAATCGTTAGAAGGGACACTGTCATCTCGTTAGAAGCTCGTTCAAATGAGGTCGTTCGAACGACCCGGGCAGGTCTTCTAACGAGATGGCAGTTTCAGCCCAGAAATTCTCTACTTCATTTTTCTCAATTTTTCTCTTCTCTAAACTCATCCTAAGATCATCCCAATAGTATTTTAACGTTATTAAACTACTCTAAGTCCTCCTAGGTCACTTTTTAACATATATATAGGTTCAATGCTTCCTAAATTAACATATAATCATCAAAATTCTCAAACCTTATCCCAAACCCTATAATAACTAGAATTTAATGACTATAATTTCTCCTTATTAGTCCGTTTTCACATCATCAAAAGATATATTTTGTATATGACATTCATCCAATAACATTCTACATGCAATCCCTATATCATATTATGAATCCTACCTCAAATTTCATGGGTTTTCATCAAACTTCCAATATAAGACAATTATTCAATTCTAAGCATGGAAGAAACATTCACTTGAAATTAATGTAATTAAACCACTTGCCTTAGATGTTTTGATTTGATGTTGAAGAATTGAATGTTGATTCTCCCCCCTCTCTCTACAAATTTCTTCCAAAGATGGTGATGGTGGCTAGGGTTTCCTTTTTGGAACTTCTTCCAACTCCCCCCTATAACTCCCGTAGCCCTCTAACTTCCCAAATGATGATAATGGATTAGTGGGTTCTTTTCTAATATAAAAATAAACTCTAAAATTCGTGGGTTTTAATTCCCCTATTTTTTAAAATTACCAAACTACCCTTTTGAGTTGCCGGTGTGGCCTAAAAATGCTCCGGGATCCAAACTAAACCACCGGCTAGTGTTTTCTTACTATTTCGACCCTTTCGGACACGTTTGTGCACTCAAAATGACCATTTGGTTGGTAAAAATAAAATTCACTTTTTAATTCAATTAATTATGTTCCTGACGCGACTGCCACGCGTGTCCGAATTAAACTTCCAAATTGTCGTATATCTACCTCGTGACAATTTAGATATCATCAATACTCATGTATTACCATACATAATTGGAAATAATAAATTTTTAACATCATAATCAAATACCAACCCACATCTCGTTAGTATTTATACCCGGATTAATTTCCAATTAATTCTCATTTAATTTAATTAATCCCTTAAATAAATATCAATAAAATTACGGGGTATTACAACTCATAGCATATCTCACCGTCTTTTTTAGGGTACTCTCCTTTCATTTTTTCAAAACCTTTCTTGCACAATTTAATTTTTTTATCTTTCTCAAAACCTTTGCGTTTTTTGGAAGTATTTTCTTTTCTTGGTTTGAGAATTTTTTTAAATTTTTTTGCAAAGAGGGAAATATCATCTAGATAAAAAATCATTCCCAGAGTCAGATGAAACCACTTATTTATTTTTAGATTGAAATTTTGAAGCGATCCATCTTCCCTAGTTTTTAAGATTTTTGGGAACATGTCGATTTCATAAGTTTGAAGGTGTCGTTCGAGTTCTTCTAAACTATGTGTATCTAAGATTCCTAACGAGTTAAGGATGGTGACCTTAAGAATATAATGGGTTGGAAGTGATCTCAAAATATTTTTCACGACTCTAGTCTCAGGAATTCTCTCACCCTAATTAAAACTAAAGTTAATAATATCAGACAATCGTGCATAAAATTCAGTAAATGGTTCAGTCTCTAGCATGGTAATAGTATTAAACTGTATGGTGAGATTTTGTATATTAGAAGCTTTCACAGCATTGGTACCCTTGTGAGTGAGCTTGAGGGTATCCCAAGCCTCCTTAGATGTATTGCACGTCAGGGGGATGGATCCAGAAATGGAACTTAAATTGTGTGATTTAAAACTACTCCATTTCAATTCATCTTCTATCCAAGTAGTGATGGGTTTAGGACTAATGATATCGCCACTGGTCACAGTGGATGTTGTCCACCCTCTTTCACAAACAAGGCATACATGCTCATCAATCACTTTCAAAGCCGACCTTATTTGAGAATTAGACCCATAAAAAATAGGTAGTGTATTATGCAAATTATCCATTTGAACCCAAATTTAAAGATCACACAGTAATTTAGTGAAATGAGTTTTGACATCAGTTTATGAATTTAAGCTTCGTATCGATAGTCTGTATATTAGATTACGCACGCACAATATCCATTTTTTATCCAAATTAATATTTAAGTGTGCATGCAGTATAATATCCAAATTAACTATGATGAACCAAGCAAGCAATCAAACCAACCCAAACAAAGCAGAAGAAGAAACTCAGGAAAAATCCCTTTCAGGCAAAACGTAGATTTCAGTACTGTAAAGAATTCGATAGAATCGATTACTTATATACTACTTGTAGCTCCACTAAGTATAAAACAATAGCCTTATATTCTTCTACCAATATGGCACAGTCTGGAACCATCCACAGGAAGTAGCGCTTCCCTTGATATCCACCAATTAGCCTCAAGATATGATATCCTTTCTTCTTCATCCAGAGAGCCTCGACTCCACAAATTAGCAGTAGACTCTACAAGGGTTTGATGTATATGTATGGAACATGGTTTGAATAAACTCAACAAATCATATAGGGGATGTATGACTTGGAAAATAAAAGTATTTTTATAAAACACAAAGTGGAAAACTTTGGGTGCAAAGATAGAAATAATTTTCGCAAAAAGAGTTATAAAAAATTGACCAAAAGAATCCTTTTTTTTATAAGAAAATAGATTTTTCAAGGCGGTGGTCTCGTTTGGACGAAAATGAACTCTCATTCAAACGATAACTATAGTTTCGTTGAAACGAGGGAAGTCTCATTCAAACGAGATGCCTATTTTATACGATCGACCTTCCAACGAACTTCTAACAAGCATGTGTTAGTTAAATAGAGAAACTTTCATTAGATGTTTGTTAGAAGTCCGTTCTAACACAAATAACACATTGTTCCAATGAGAACAAGATCTTGTCATAATGAGATTGGAATCTCGTTCCAACGAAACAAAAAATTAAAAAAATTATTTTCAAAAGGAATTTATAAAAAGTGCATCGAGTAAAAAAACAAACGTACCAAAATATATTTGACTGAGAAATAAAAATGAAAAGTTATTATACATCCTTAAAATGTGTGTGTCCATTGTAACAACTTGAATCTTAGACATTAAGCTTGGTCACTAACACATCTTCAAATGATCATGGAGGGTAATGGGGATGAAGTGTTCTGTTTGAAACAATGGTTTGTAATGGGATATGCCAAAATAACTAATGTATCATCATTATAAAATCTTGTTCATACAGAAGGATATATCCGGGTCATCGTAGAAAGTATGATTGGGTCCATTACTGTGGTGAACAACAAAGTCAATGATAAAAAGTATGCTTTAAACCATGTAAACGATGAGCAAAGCGAGCTACAATTGCCATATTTCCGAAATCACAAAATCCCCGAAGGTCATATGAGAGCAAAGCTAGTGGGAGGGTCCCCACTAATTTTTGATGCCGCTACGTGTTAGAATGAGACATCCCCACCGAATCAACCATGGAAATGCCAGCTCTAGCCTCAATTAATGATTCTTGGAATGTCTTGGGAGTAGTGTAAGTTGGTTCAAACCCCTTAGTGAATATAATACCTTGTTCAAAATCATATTTCATAGGTCAAACATATAAGCTCTTACATGAACATTTGTAATATAAAAAACTGAGGAAAGTCTCCAATATTAAAGTTCAACTATCTGTGAGCTACATAACTTCGATGTAATCTCCATCTTTTCAAAAGTAGTCACCATTACAGGAACTCTGAAATTACATTTTGGATCTGCCTCTTGGTTTTGACCCATTGAACGAGCAATATAGTAGATCAATCATGCATCAATTAGTTGGGTATCACAAGGTACAATATGACCCTTCTGTACCACTTGAACATGAAATTAAATTTCCATTTTTCCTTTGTGATCTTAGATTACAAAAATATTTATTCCCTATATATGAAAAAAACTAATTTCTTCCTCTTGTATACATTATATTGTCCTAGAAATAACATGTTGCTTGCGAAGATGAACTAGGTGTGGTTTGAAGCTCCATTGAGTCAATACCACACCTTAGTGTGAGTTCTGTTATGCACTAGTTATGTTAATTCGCTACGTTACATGCTTTCCTCACTACATTTATTATCATCTCTATTTAGTTATTCTTAATGTTTGTTTTTTTACATACATATTATGATAAATCATTATGTTATATGCTTTTCTATCTATGGATTTAGATCATTGACAAAAATCTAGTCTTGTGCGAGAAAATACTCCCTATATATGGTCTTAGATATCATAATCAAGTTATTTTTTTTATTTTCGTGACACTAGTATGATTGTTGCATCTACCGCTTCTAAAGCAATGTTAATGACATGACAAAAAAATTCTGGTAAAATTTTGTTTACATATTTTTTTTGTTAAGTAATTGAATCAATAAAACAAACCCGCTTAAGGGGGCGAAAACCCGTATACAGGAAGTATACAAAACATAAAGCAAGCCCATAAGAGACTGAAAGAACCTAGAACTCCTCCAAGAACTCTAGGAGGTGGGATAGCGACAATACACGCCTTTTCTTGTACCAAGTAAGAAAAAGACTAAGGAAACTATACCGAATTTGAGCAAGGTCAAGATCTACCCCCTTGAAGCACCTCCTGTTCCACTCCTGCCAGACGGTCCAAAAAATACAATGAGGTACCAGCCCAAACCCTGGGCCTCCTCCAGGCTGCAAACAACTCAACCACCGTACGCGGCATAACCCATCGAATCTGGCAAATGGCAAAGATCAAATCCCACAGGCTCCTAGTCACCTGACAGTGTAGAAGAAGGTGATTGGTCGTGTCCTCCTCCTTCTTACATAACCAACATCTACTGACCATCCTCCTCCCTCTGCTTTGAAGCCCCTCAATAGTTAAGATAGTCTGTCTAGCAGCAGTCCATACGAATAAGCGAACCTTAGGAGGCACCTGACACTTCCAAATGTTCTTCCATGAGAAAGTCCCACCCCCGGCCCCTCAGCAAATAATAATAATTTTTAACTAAAAAACGACCATTATGCGTGCCCGCCCACTTTAGACCATCGACCCCAGAGGATAGGATTGGCGCCAAACGCAACCACTCATAGAACACCTCTGCCTCCTCCAACTCCCAATCTCGGAGACCCCTCCTAAACTTTGGGTCCCATACTACATGACCCCCTACCCTTCGCCTATGAACCTCAACTGACCCCTCTATGTCTCCCCCAATCTGAAACATCCCCGGAAAGAGATTCTGTAAAGATCCACCCTCTCCCAATTTATCCCTCCAGAATCTGATGCGCCTCCCATTCCACAGCTAGTAGGAAGTGAGTAAAGAGAACTCTCCCCACCTCCGAGAAATAAACCTCCACTATCCCACCCCATGAGCAGATCGCCCCACTATAGGCCCCCACCTAAGGCGACCTTCCCCAAACCTAGCCACCACCACTTTCCTCTAGAGTCTGTCTCCCTCCCTATGAAATCATCACAACCACTTCCCTAGTAAAGCCTGGTTAAAATGGGCTAAATTCCTCATCCCGGCCCCACCCACTTTCAGTGGCATACACACCTTATCCTAACTCACCAAACAATATTTGAATTCATCACCGTGGCCTCTCCACATGAAATCTCTCATCAACTTCTCTAGTCTCTTGCCAAAGGAAGTCGGTAAAGGAAGAACAGACATAAAATATGTCGAAAGGCTCGATAACACACTCTTGATCAACGTCAACTGACCGCCTTTGGAAAGATAACTATGATTCCAACCAGCTAACCTCCTTTTGAACCTCTCAAGAACTGGTTCCCACATCGAAGATGACTTAAACTTAGCCCCTAAAGGGAGACCAAGATAGGTAGATGGGAGAGATCTGACCCTACAACCAAGGATATTAGCCAAGAAGTCCATATTACCCACATCTCCCACGACAATCATCTCACTCTTCCTGATATTGCTATGCAAACCCGATACAACCTCAAAACACATCAGCAACATCCTCAAAGTTCTCACCTCAACCTTAGACGGCCCACAAAATATAATCGTGTCATTTGCAAATAGAAGATGAGAAACCTATACCGGATGGGTTCCACGACTCCCAATCAAAAATCCCAAGACCAGACCTCCCTCAACCGTACGGTTCATCATTAGAGAGAAAGCCTCCATGATCAAAATAAATAGGAATGGGGACAATGATTCGCCCTGTCGCAGGACACGACAGCTCGAGAAGAAGCCTTCCGGGACCCCATTAATAATGACTGAGAATTTGACAGAGGAAATACACCTCTTTATCCACCTGCACCACCTCTCTTCAAACCCCATCCTCTTGAGCAGATAACCAAGGAACTCCCAACTTACATGATCGTATGCCTTCTCAATATAAAATTTGCAAATATTACCAGAATCACCACCTCTCATTCTGGAATCTATGCACTCATTTGCCACCAAGGCCGCACTAAGGATCTGGATCCCCCCCCCCCCTCCACAAAGGCTCTCTGGGCATCCGAAATAAGAGTATCAATAACCTTTCTAAGTCTAACTGATAAAAACTTAGAGATGAGCTTATACACGCTGCTGACCAGGCTAATAGGCCTAAAATCCCTCACATCTGCTTCTCCTCCTTTCTTGGGGACCAACGTAATGAATGTGGCATTCAAACTTCTCAAAATTACCCCCTATAATATAACTCACTGAAAAAAACCATCACGTTCGTCCTGAGCACCACCCAGCAGTGCTGGTAAAAAGCCATAGTGAACCCGTCTGGACCAGGCGCCTTATCTCCGCACATCGACCTCAACAACTGAACCACCTCCTCCTCTATAAATAATCTTTCCAACTGATCCACCTCAGCCCTCAAAATACTCGGTACTGTAATCCCATCCATATTAGGACGCCAGGGCTCATCCTCCATATACAAAGGCTCATAAAACTGACTAATTTCCCTACGAACCTCGCTCTCCTCTATGAACTCCACCTCCCCTATAACCACTTTCCCGATATGGTTAAGGCGGCGATGAGAGTTAACCGCGGTATGGAAAAATTTAGTATTGTTTTCTCTTTCCCTAAGCCAAAGATCCATAGACTTTTGTTTCCACCTAATCTTTTCTGGAATCAATTTCGTCCCCACCTCCCTTTTCTTCTCTTCCCTAGACAATCTTTCGGCTCCCGCCTGACCCTTCTTTCTCATCGAGCACCCGGATATCCTCCATATACTTCTTAATCATATCCCCCACATTCTAAAAAACATCTATGTTCCACCTAATGATGTCCCCTTTGAGGCGAAACAATTTAGACGCCAATCTGAAGCTCACATTCCCTTCCACCTCATACCCCTGCCACCACTCCTGAGCCCTTTCCACAAAATCCTCCTCCTTTAGCCACATATTCTCTAATCTAAATGGAGTCCTCCCCCCGCCGCCCCCTCCACACTCCCGGAGGATAGGCGAGTGATCAAAAGTAATCCGAGGCAAGAAATATTTAATTTCCCTCGAAAAAAGCTCCTCCCACTCAATAGAAAGTAAAAAGCGATCAATCCAGGAGAGCGAGGGTTCATCCCTATGTCTAGACCATGTGAAGCCTCCTCCTTCCAAAGGAGGGTCAACTAATGCCAACTCATCGATGAACGTCAAGAAATCTCTCAAAAAAGAATTCGACCTCCCTCCACCGCTCCTCTCCGAGGGAAAACGAACGATGTTGTAATCCCCCCTATGCACCATGGAACATCCCACACACTCTTGATCCATGCCAATTCCTCCCATAGTTCCCAACGCATTGAGTCTTCTACTGGCCTGTAAACCCCAGAAAAGCACCACACGAGCCCATCCTCTATATTACTGAATAAACAGGAAAGAGACCAAGTACCCACTAAAGCATCAATTTTTTCCACCACTTTGTTATCCCACATTAAGACAATCCCTCATGACGCCCCCTCTGAATATAGGCAGCACCACTCTATCCTACGACCTCCCCATATAGACCGATCCATCTCATTATTCATAGACCCCAACTTCGTCTCTTGCAGGCAGACAATATCCGGTCTCCACCGCAAGAGAGCACCACTAACCACTCCTCGTTTCCCGAGATCATTCAAGCCCCTCACATTCTAAGTAATGAGTCGTTGCTTCATTATAAACTTCTTTAAAGACCTCCCTCCCCCCTCCTCACCCCTTCTGCTTTCTCCCTTCTCATCTCCTCTATGTTTCGAAACACCTTAAAGGTCTCCTGTTCATTCCCCATGAATGTAATCCCTAAAAATTTTCTAAACCCTCCTATAACACTAGAGACCCATTTTTCCTTCTCTCCATCAATGCCCCTCTCTGTTAACCTCCCCCCTAGTATCACCCCTTCCCCAGCCGATGCTCATAATTCAACCCATAACCTCGGGGACACTACACCAAATCTGCCCATTTGTCAAGGTCATTGACCTTGACAAATTCACCTTGTCAAGGTCAATGACCGTGACATTTCGAGGCGAGACAACTTTTTTTGTCACGGTCATTGACCTTGACACAAATCTCGCGTTTTGTGTCACGGTCGTGTCAAGGTCAATGATCGTGACACGTTTGTCACGGTCAATGACCGTGACAAAGCCGTGACCCTTAGTAAAAAAATTGTCACGGTCATTGACCGTGATAAGTCCCTGACAATTTTGTCACGGCCTTGTCACGGTCAATGACCGTGACAATTCTGGGCAGAATTAAAAAAAAACTGCTGGGCAGTATGGCCACTGCCACTGCCCAGCAGTATATTTGTACCTGTTATAGCAACGTTGTACCTGTTCCACACATCATATATCCGAACAAACTAAAGATAATGCAAATATATATTCAAATAAGAAACTATTTAAAAAGAAACAACATCACCATCATTTTATCTCAAATCTACAAACTATTTGCATGGAAAAGAGATTTTGTACCGCGACGCTCGGGAACACCTCCTTATCCTTCCCTTCTCGTCCGAATAGCGACATAAGTATAGAGCATATGTGGCCTACCCTTAGGGCCACTCCCTGTCCCCTGAATTGAAATAAAGTAAAATTAGTATCCGCCCCTCAAATATAGATAAATATAAATTGTAATTGAAATCGAAATCGAAATTGACATATAAATATAAATACATTACCTGTAGTGTCACTCAAACAGCTAACTTGAGCTCATATGGCACCTCCTTCCAACTAATGTACCCCGGGCAATCGTGTCAATTACAATTCTCTTCATATCTAAACACTAAGAAATACCATAATCCTATGGAGGTATGCGTTGCAAATTCCTTCCAACCGTTGTGTAGCCAAAAATCAGCAGTTGAAGTTGTCAACTCCACCTCTGAATGGGGTATGGAAAGTGGAATTGACAACTTCAACCGGTGATGTTTGGCTACATAACGGTTGGGAGGAATTTGCAGAGCATCGCTCCATAGGATTATGGCATTTCTTAGTGTTCGGATAGACGAAGAGATTCAGTCTCCTCTCCACAAATAGGACACCCCAAATAACTATGTACTAATCACCTATTAAAGGTAAGAAGCGTATATTCATGGATTAGTATAAACAAAACTTAGATGTAGTTGGAATATTTATGTATTAATCTCCTCTCCACACACGCACAGTACACAAGAGTGAAAATGATAAAGTGCAGATCAAGTAAAAGCATTAAAAATGGATGTTTCGGTACAAATTGAAATAATTATTACAAATTGAAAAATTGTTTCAAATTCGGGTTATCATAAAAAATGGATTGATATTCGGTAGGAGAAGCCAAGTCATCCACACTACTATTTAGACGCCTTGGCGCGTGTTGGACAATTGATCACGGCTCGTTGTTGATATACTCCGAGTAAAACACTTGCTTAACCTTTTGAAATGCAGAAACAAACGGCT
The DNA here is from genome assembly GCA_949130495.1 of Sambucus nigra. Classification (NCBI taxonomy): domain Eukaryota; kingdom Viridiplantae; phylum Streptophyta; class Magnoliopsida; order Dipsacales; family Adoxaceae; genus Sambucus; species Sambucus nigra. The sequence goes on along the minus strand of OX422213.1, from coordinate 261,212,156 downwards.
CATCGGTCACGTGGTCGTTGCTCTTCAACTTGGACAAGTCAACCATGATCAAATTGGTGACAGGATCAACTTTAGAAGCATTTTTATCCTCAACTCTTACCCATTCACAGTAAAATACAACCTCTTTGAAGCTTATATAATCCAATTCAAATATATTTTGAATTACACCATAGTAAGTCATTTCAGCTTCAACGAGGTTTTTATCTTTTGCGCTTGCTCGAAAGAAAGTAAGAGCCTTGTATGAAATACCCGAGTTCTGTAAATTTGTACTTTCCTCGTACACTTTAGCGCCGAAAATGTAACCGTTCAATCGATATTTTTTGTACTCTTGTGCCACGAACAAGGGTCCAGTGGCTATACGAGCAAGCCTTGATGTCGCATCACCCATCTTTAGGAGCTGAGAATATAGATAAATTAATTATATTAGTGGTAAAATATGAGTGTAATCTAACGTTATATAACGACTGTTTTCATTGTAATTACCTCTTGTGTCAACCATAGTCTAAATTCGCTGTCTGATTGTAACACTATTTTTCGTCTTTTATTGTTCTCACAGGCTTCATATTTACTGCATATTACAAAATTAATCATGTATAAAATAATCTAAAATAATGTTAAACATTATAATATTCGAAACTTACTTTTTCCATTCTTCGACATCTTCATGTGTGTCAAATAGATAATGAGCTACTTGTTCATGTTGCAAACTCATTAATTTCACTCGTTTTCCCATCACATTACCACCATCATCGAGGAATTCATCAGTGTCATCAACGCTGGTAGAGTCAGTCATATATTCCCGAGTATATATTGATGACTCCACGGTGATGTATTCCTCTGCAATTGATCCTGCAATATATCGCGTATTCTTGACGTAATCTTTAAAAACTTTCATCAATCTTTCAAACGGATACATCCACCGATATCTAACTGGACCACAAAGAAGTGCCTCGTCGCATAGGTGTACCAACAAGTGAACACTTATGTCAAAGAATGCTGGAGGAAAGTACTTCTCCAATACACAAATCGCTTCGTTCACATCCAATTTTGCGGCCACTATGTGTTCTCGATTCACTACCTTCTCACACAAGAGGGAGAAGGTAATAAAAATTTGCATAATAGCCCTACGCAAATCCTTGTGCTTGGAGAACAGTGCTTAAACAATAGAGGAACCAATTGCATGATCACATGCCAATCGTGGGACTTACACTTATGTAAATCATGGGTAGCATAATTCACAATCCTTTGCAAGTTGGACGAAAAAGTAGATGGGCCCTTCAAATTATATATTGTGTCTAGAAGCACCTTCCTTTCCTCACTCGTCAAAGTAAACGCACCAGGGGGAATTATTGTCCTTCCCCTACTATCTTCTTTCAACCATAGTTGTGGTTTAAGTTTTAACGTTTTAAGGTCTTTTCGTGCATTTTCTCCATCCTTCGAATGACTCCCCCCAAGGCAATTACCCACAATATGTTCAGCGAAGTTCTTCTCTGCATGCATCACATCCAATACATGGCGCACCTAGTTTTTCTTCCAATAAGGTAAGTCAAATAAAATTGACCTCCGAGACCATGCCTTTCTTATCTCAGTTTCATTCCCAGTTGGGGTCTTCTTATGCTTGACATTCTTAAATTTGGGATTCTTACCTGGCATATTTGGGCAACATTTAGAAGATTTACTTTCAATTTCTGAACCCGAAAGTTGTCTCGGTGGTAGCCTATGTTCAACTCCGCCCAATAAAAAATTGGAAGCTTTCTCAAATCTGAAACTATGAGCTGGGGGTAAAAACCTCCTGTGGCAATGGTATACATTTTTTAAGCTGGAGGATAGACGAAGAGATTCAGTCTCCTCTCCACAAATAGGACACCCCAAATAACCATGTACTACACATCCGGATAATGTCCCATAAGCTGGAAAATCATGAATTGCCCACATCAACATAGCTTTCAGCGTAAACTCTTCTTTTCTAAAAGAGTCAAATGATTGCACACCATCTTCCCACAACTCATTTAATTATTCTACCAAAGGAGCCAGGTAGATATCAATGTCTTCACTTGGTGCCTTTGGCCCAGGTATCAATAAAGCCATCATCGAAAATTCAGGTCTCATACACTGTGAAGGAGGGAGGTTGAGTGGGGCTAGGATCACTGGCCATACACTCTGATTGGTGCTTAGATTTCCAAATGGATTGAAACCATCTGTTGATATAGCCAAACGAATGTTGCGTTGTTCTCGAGCAAAATCGGGATACTCATAATTCATCCTCCGCCAGGCAGTAGAATCAATAGGATGACGCATGATATTACCCCCTACTTCTGCCCTAGCATGCCAAGTAATTGCCTCTGCAATCCATGGTACTGTGAAAAATCGCTTTAATCTAGGCCCAACGGGAAAATATTTCAATACTTTTTGAGGCACTTTTGAGCTTGTGCCTTCCTTACTAGTAGATTGGACATATCTAGGTTCATCGCATACCGGACAACGATCGAGATTTTCATACTCCTTTCGGTATAGTATGCAGTCATACACACAAGCATGAATCGATTTATACTTCATTCCCAAACCTTTCAAACTGTTCTTCATAACAAGATAGCTATTTGGAAGTGTATTCACCTTGGGTAATAAGCCCTTCACCCATTTCAGAATTCCCGTCACGCTATTTCCAGACAAACAGTACTGCGTCTTCAAACTGTGCAAACCAACCATGGCATGTAAAGTTGTTTGATCTTTCTCACAGCCAGAGTATAACGGTTGGGTCGCCTTAAATTTTAAACTTTGGTAGTCATCGTCAAGTTTTATCGTGTTATCTTCACGAGCACTTGAATCTTCTACATCATCAGTAACCTCATTCCCCTCAGCTTCATAAACTCCGTACGCATCATCAACTAAATCATCTAAGATATTATGATCTATGTCGTCCCCTTCTTCATCTATTCTACTTGTTGAAGGATGTTGTGAAGGTTGGTCAGGGACAAAAGGAACTTTCAATTCACCGTGAAAACTCCAAAATCGATAACTATCTTGCATACCCGATCTTAACAAATGTAGTTCAACTGTTTTCCACTCAAACACCTTACCATTCTTACACCTAGCACACGGACACGGAAACTCTTCATCATTACGACATCTCTTTGCATATTTCACAAATTCGTTAGCACCTCTGCGAAACACATCCCCCATTCTATTAGTCTCACCCATCCACTCTTTGTATTTCGGATATCCCATCACAGCTACCACAACTAAACACCTATTAAAGGTAAACAAAACTTAGATTTATAGTATGTTTTTTTAATTATCCCATCATTTAATTATCCTATTAAAGGGTATGTGGTCCTATCCCATTCAAGAATGCATTTTTCTATAATATACTTAACAGCTCATGCACATTGTTACGATTTGAAAAAAATTCGACAGCATATCCCCTTAGTTCTCCAAGTACACGACGTAGATTGGCAGGTGTGAGTGTTATTTCAATTGGTCAATTAAAATAACAGTCACACTTGTCAATCTAGTATGTACCCAGAGAACATTAAGATACGACTGCAGAACTTCCTCCAAAAGTAACAACTTTAAGCCAATAAGAATATTATAAAAAAATTATACAGTCTCAAACTGTCCAAACGGGACAATTCGAGAGATCTCATTACAGGGGTAATGACTCTCGAACGGGTCTAAGGGTTATTGAATGCGTACGCATAAGAACTAGAATGCTAGTATCTATGCGCACTATATTTAATTTCAAGTATGTTTCATATAATGGGTTAATTCAAATACACAAATAAATTCATGGGATAATTCAAATACAAAAATAAATTCATGGGATAATTCAAATACAAAAATAAATTCATGTATTGACCACATACACACACACACACACACTATCTAAGTTGTTCTATAGGTATAAAAACAATTATTATCCAATTATTATCCAACTATTATCAATTATTTATTTTGAATGTAAATAATATTCAAAACCTCACCCACCCCCGCCCCCACCCCCACCCCCTCGGATTAATTCAAGACATAAGACCCTAAAGGGAATCCAAATTATTTCTTGGACGTGAATTCCTCCAAATTATGATCTCATACCTATTCACACAATGATGGGGGAGGGGGTGGGGTGTGTGTGTGTCCGTAGGTGCGTAGGTGTGCGTGTGTGTCCGTAGGTGCGTAGGTGTGCGTGTGTGTGTGGCGTAGGTGTGCCCACCCCACCCCACCCCCTCCCCCCCTCCACTACCCCCTCCCCCACCCTGCCCCATCCCGCCCCACCCCCACCACACACCACCACACACACACACACACACCCACCCCACCCCACCCCACCCCCTCCCCCTGCCCCCCTCCACCACTCCCTCCCCCACCACACACCACCACACACACACACACACACCACTCTACCCCACCCCCTGCCCCCCTCCACCACCCCCTCCCCCCCTCCCCCAAAACACACCACCACACACTGCACCCCACCCCACCCCCTGCCCCATCCACCGCTCCCTGCCCCACCCTGCCCCACCCCGCCCCACCCCCTGCCCCCCTCCACCACCCCCTCCCCCACCCTGCCCCATCCCGCCCCACCCCCCACACACGCACACACATACACACACACATATATATATACACATACACACATAAATATACAAACAAATATATATATAAATGGAAGAGAGAGAGAGAGGGAGGTGACGGTGGGAGGGAAAAAAGAAGGGGGAAAGTGATTTTGCTGGAAAAGTTGTCACGGTCGTGTCAAGGTCATTGACCGTGACAAGACCGTGACAATTAAATTTGTCACGGGCTTGTCACGGTCAATGATCGTGACAATTCGTTGTCACGGTCGTGTCAAGGTCAATGACCGTGATATAAAATGCGTGTTTTTTTGTCACGGTCAATGACCTTGACAAGGCTGGCCAGCTGAAAGGTGACAATTTGCCCATTTTGGTGTAGTGGGACCTATTATCCAAATTACTGAATTTCTCCTGCCTGTACTCCACCGTCCCCGAGGTACCCGTAGAAGCCACCTCGTAATTTGAGGCTGCCCCATCATAGCAGCACTCACCTCTCGAGTCAACTCTATTACCCTTATCAACCACATATTTCTCCTTAAAATTACCCTGCACAACATCCACTCTATTTTTGAATTTTTTTCGTAATGCTCCATATTTAAGCACCTGTCCCGAGTTAAGTGAAGGCCCATTCATTTTCAAAAAGGATCGTTGTTTACAATTTTTAACTGCGCCAGCATTAGCTTGCACCCCCTTAGTTGTCACCCCTTTCTCCTTTTCTCCAGCATAAATATTAATGGCCACTTAACTGATATTTGATTTTGCCAAACCCACTGCCTCGGAGAATTTAATCCCCCCATCTATGCACTCTATTGGCCCCCCCATAATGACATTTGTTAACAACTTTTCTTCCTCCACTTGCTCTCTAATTTTATAATTGTGATTCAGTTTAATAGTTACCCACTTCTCCGGCTCACTCACATGCCCACATTTATTTCCACTAACATTTCCCTCCTCAAAATCCCCCACTGATTCCTTAAAAGTACTCACTTCTTACAGACATGCGTTGTTGCTTTCATGCTGGTCACTATTTTGTTTTTTTGTCCCTTCCATAACGTGTACCTGATGCTTTCTAGCCGACAAATTCCTTACTACTCCAGCCTTTCCCCTCGTGCCAGCACTAAAAAAAGAACTAGACTTGTCACTGTTTAAGAAGACTTCTGCCACCTGGGACAGCAACACAACATGCTCACCCACTTCCTTAAATTCTGTTATATCCCTTCATGAAATGCCTGCTGCACTTGTCCGCACATTCTCGGCACTAGCTGGAGCCTCACAACCCGTATCTCCACTAATAAAAATTTCCTCCTGCTCCCTATTAAAATCAGAACCCACTCCCCCATGCGCATGCTTGAAAATTCCTTTCACCGATAATGGGACATGAAACCATTCCTGTGACTGACAAACTGTCTTCTTCAATTCTATCCTATGGGGTTCCACCCATTGAAGGGAAGTCTGCGACTACACCGCAGCGACATCGTCCGCGGTGTGATCCTCCTTATCTCGTCGCAATTCTCAAACTGAGTGGAGGCGACTTCAGCCACTACCAGACTATGTTCTATGACAGCAACTGTCTGGGTCTCCGTCGACATCGTCGCCTTTGGGAGGGCCTGATCAGCCACCTTCTCTTCAATCATCGACAACCCACTGACAACTCCGACAGGCTTACATATCCGCATATCATCCCATACATATAGCTCGCAAGCCCAACCCCTCACCCCAATCTTGATTCTATCTGAAAGATATTTACTCTGCTTAACCAGAATCCGCGCCCATCTCAACTCTTCACCGGCCGAAGTTTCATCATCAGTTTTCAAAAAACCTCTACATTTCTCACCAATGTCTTCGAAAACTTCAAATCCTCATAAGTGAAGAGGTAGTTCCATGACTCTAATCCAACGATATTTATCCATGTTCGTAGCCCTTGAATACCTTGCCCATTGATGCCACTCGTGAACCCATATCACATCTTCATAGAAGGACCAGCTCTTTTCCCCTAAAACTCTCTTCGTCAATAGTTCAGAAGCAAGAACTACCAGAAAACAAGAGGAATAAAGTGGCCTAACCTCACTATTCCTCATGGAACCCCACTTTTTAGAAATCCATTATTTTAGCTTCTTCAGCGAAGGTGTCACTGAGTCCAAACTGCTAACCTATACAACCACAACCCTTTGGAAAAAGTCAACTCTGGACCTACTTCAGTTCTCCTCCACCACTATATCACACTCGTTTGAAGCCTCTTTAGTTATAATGTTTTTTGACAATGGCCACTTCTCAACTTTAGCTGCTTGGATAAACGTCCGTCCATCCGTCTTGTGGTCCACCTAACCCAGGTAGTCTCATGTTTACAACAAGAAACCACCTTCTCCATTCTTAGAAATACTCCTACCACCGTGTTCCACCTTATACCAACACCCTCCTCCGACCACTGAAAATGGACTCTACTGTCCTCCTTTCTAATCACAAGGTTAATCCAGACCTTTTGCCTTCTTACGCAAGTGAAATCAATAATTCTCCTTCCCTTGATTGTCCACATCTTAAGAAATCTTCTATGTCCCTTTGACGCTTCCCTGAAGCATTCCCTAACCATTTCACCTCTCCCATGACCAAAATTGCACCTCTGAGCTTCTCTTGCACTCTATCATATAAAAAGAATTGATACCGAAGATAAAGGAACTCTTTATCTGGGGAAAGCTCCTTACCATTCACAAGGAACAATGCTCTCTCTCTCTCTCCATCTCAGTTCTTTTATTTAATCACCCTAAGACTCTTTCATCTTCATGCACGGATCTAAGTGGAGCACACACATATTTTGACTATTATATATCTTTTAATCTACCTACTATCCGCTATATGGTTTTTATTTTAATATTCTTTGACCATATGATGTAGTTTCATTGGTAAGTTTATTGTATGGGATGATATTAAGGAAAAGTTTATGTGCTCTAGAATTGACCCTAAAATATATTCTCATATGCATTAAATATTTTTTGCTTATGGGTAATTTGAGTATGAAAGAATTTGCGATTTGGTGATGCGGTTTAAAATGTGTTAGAAATGTATTAGATAGTAAAACTCCGATTTAAAATGTGTTAGAAATGTATTAGACAATAAAACTCATTTTCACCTGTCTTGTCAAAATCGTAACTTTTGACACCACACAATTGTTTTCTTATGACAGACTCGTGTCCCTAATCCAAGCAATAATGTTTTTGGTTTGAACAAATGAACTTCGCCGATAATTTCTTCTTTGATCTTGCCAAGCGTTAAAATTCAAGTCAATGGTTATCCTACCATATGAATGGATAAGCGTTCAAATTCACATTGATAATCTTGGAGAGTCCCTTTGCTCGATATTGAACAACGCCTTGCTAAAATTCTCAAGTTTACGTTGATACTCTTGGAGAGTACCCTGCTCGATTAAAAACATCCCAAATGATAAGTTGCCCCTTTTCTCTATATATTTGCTGTAATCATTGAATATATTGGTTATCTTCCCCTTCCGATTGAAATGAAGACAAGTATTTTGATATTTGAATAATTAATTTTCTCTGTTGAGCCACTTGTTTGGATTTGAGGCACAAGAGTGTGAAAAATCCATTTTGATGTAGAGCTATTGGAACGACTTGATGGGGCCATGATAAACATCATCGGTATTGATAGCCCTATTAGCAGATCTTTGAGGTGTTGCCTTCATGGAAATATCCTGAAGCTGACGTGATGCGATGAAGGTAGTTGCTAGTTAACTTATGTTGGAAGGTCACTTTTTGGTTGACCCATGCAAAATCGATTTGGTATTATTATACCTGTTTGGAAATGACTTACGACTGTTGGTAATTAACAGTCATACCTGTTCGGAACTGACTTAAGATTGTTAATTCAACAGCCATGACTCTTGAAGACAAAACTTTTCATTATCTATAAATAAAGGCTGCCTAAAACGAAATTAGATTGATAACAAAAACCAGTTTCAGATTTCCAAACCCTGCTATTACTCTCTTATAATTTTTAGGAGATACAAATTCTCTTATTTTGTTTTGTGCACATAAACAGAATAAAAACTTGATTGACTGTTCTTCGCTGTTGCATCCAAGGGATGTCTTCAAATATACAAGTTGTAGGCAGTGCAAGTTGCTTCATTGCATCTTGAGTACGGATTTGTGGATTCCCATTTGTATATCGAAGTTATTCGTGTGGGGCAAATACTGTATTTAGGAAAGTGACATCACGCCTTGAAGATTCATAAAGTTACATTGTTGTATTAAAGTTGACATTGTTGTGATACAATAAAGAGTTCTATTTCGGTATTTGCTACATAATTTCCAACAACTTAGGCAATAAAAATGTTGGTAAAATCTTTTTGTCCTCACATGAAAACTATGTATGTTTTCTAAAATTTCTTAGACACTCAACTCATTACAAACCTTTCCATCATCTATTTGTTAGTAGGGTTATCCATTTCTCTGATACCAAATGATAGAACCCAGTGAAAAATGACATATGTTTTTATGGGGTAGAAACAAACCACAAGCAATTCCTTCTAGGCAAGACTAAAACAACAAAATATTTAGATTAGGTTTTTTTGGCCCCTCCCAGATAAAGCATAGTAGCATACATATATATAACCCACTCCTTGTAATTACCTCCTCAGACATATCCACTTACCCACTACCAGTAACTGTAATACTAATAACCAACCTAAATACATGGAACTAGCTAACCCACTACCTATATACATGTATCATACATTCAACCAACCTAGTGCTCCCACTTTGCTGATACCCACGTCTTGTATCAGAATATTTATAGTAGTGGGACCTATAATGTTGCAGTAATATTTTCATATCTACAACACTCGGTTCATATAAGACTTAATTTTAGAGGAAATGTTATTATACGAATTGGGGACATCACAATCAAACCACTATCGGTTCTTGTTCACTATCTAATATATATATAATGCTATTGTGCGGATTAGTCCTTATTTTAAGAGTGCGGACTGTACATGTGTCACCTGACGGTGAGCATAGAAATTTTTAGCTAAATTAAATTATAGGCACGCTCTCTCTTCTCTGAGCTCACCGATATGTGACACATGTCCTGTCCGTATATATATATACACTAGCGGTGACCCGTGCGATGCACGGGCGAGTGTAATTCATTTTGAAATATTTTATTCAAATATATATATTAAAATGTAATTATTATCGTTATTTTAAAAGATCGTACCCATAGCCATGAGTATGTAAAATTCTAAAGTGGAGGTTGTTCGTATCATTCCCAGCTAACGTGTCACGTGCTTTGCGAAACACTCCAACGTAAGGGTTCATTGAATCCAACATAAATTGCAACCATGCTAATGTATCCTCATCAATTTGATTATCCCCATTCAAATTGATACCCTGTAATCTATTGGATGTTTCATGCTCAGTTTTGTAGCTGTAAAGTTGGGCGAACTTAGGCGCATTTCCAGGTTCAGGGAGCAGTGATCCAATTCGATGGTAATTCACCCCACTAATTCAAAAAACATAGGACCCCTTCCATCTAGTACGGTGTGATTAATTTTTCCTCCTATTGACGTGAAAGACAACATTTAGTTATACGTTCGTATATGCTCTTTGAATCTAGCATTACAGAATTGAGCCTCAAGATACTTCGGTGTGTTGGGTAGGGAAGGTAGCATCACTTGGACGCCCTTACAACATAATATAAATTTAAGTCGCGATTTCGAGTTGTCTCGTGTTTTTTCTTCAATCCACATAACTGCATTGCAGTGGGTGCATGTTGATGTGGGTTGATCGAAAGATGATCGTGCAATAATATTGCGACACCTTGAACGTAATTGATATGTGTTTGTTGTAGAGAAGATATAAGATTAGTTCAGGTATCGAGTTTCATGTATATTGTTTGTATGTTTATCATATCTTATATCTTATGTAACTATCGTAACGCGATTACCTGTGAAAGTCTACCTATCCGTATGACGCAAGCTATTTGTTGTGACGTTTACATCTATGGATGTGCGAATAGTTGATTGATTCCCACAATTAACTGCAATGTAGCAAAATATTATTAAATATGAATGACAAGTAGATTAATTGTCAAATTCTTAGTGTTAAGGAAACGAATTTGTGCGTATAGATTTACCGTTGGATGGATGTAAACTGCTAGTTGAATGTATAGTAGTATCAATGATACTGGGTGCATGTGGTTGTTGAACACCTTGTAGTCGTCTAAGGCGCAATAAGTGAGAATCTAACATATTGCACCTCTATCTCAATGAATCAAAGACGACTTATGAAGGCTTGATCAGTACGATTTGAATTGCGTGAAATGAGAAGGCGTCACCACGTAGATAAGCGAGCATCCCGCTGTTCGTTTGAGCGTATGCTTGTAAAATTATCCATCTTGATTGAAATTTATTTTATAACAGGTATAATTCTAAATTTCTTAGTAGTAAAGGTTATAAAAAAAAATAGAATATGGTAATTTATTTATGTCATTGGCGCACTTTGTTATTTGATTAAAAGCATTGCATGACGCGTTGTAACTAATTCATCAGTATTATCATTTAATTTTGCTATTCTTAATATATTTCATTATTATTTATATTGTACTATAATAAAATATGGTTCAAGAAATTATAAAATGATTTTCAGCAATATCAAACTATCTTAAGCATATTATTTTATTTTCCAGCGAGTAAAAAATTATTTTCGACAATAATTTATTCCAGCAAATAAAAATATTTCTAGGAACAAAGAATGATTTTACAAAAATATAAAATATTTTCAGCTTATAGAAATTAGTTTTAGCAAATAAAAATTAAATTTTAGGAGCTCAAGGATATAAATATAATTTGAATCAAGTAAAAAATGTGGTAATTTATATGTCGTTGACGCAATTTATTATTTGATTAAAATTTAATGGGATGAGGCATTGTAACTAATTGATCAGTATTACCGTCTGTTATTTATGTTCTTATTTTAGTTCATTGTTATTTTGATTGTACTGTAAATAAGTGCGTCGTTTTATTTATGCCATTGAAGCATTTTATTATTTGACTATAAATTAATTGGCACGAGGCATTGTAAGTAATTAATCAAAAAGGGTATTACGTGCATGGGCGTGTGTTAAGCGTTTCGATCTCACTGTTTATATGTCGTACGGTTCATGCTTTATTTGTGTAAGTAATCTTCTTCAGTAAATTATTTAATTACATGAAATTTGTATTAATATAATTAAGTATGGTACTTTAATTATGTTATTGACACACTTTATTATGTTGATAAAATTTGAAGGCATGGGACATTGCATGTGACAATAAAATAACTAAATCTCATGAATCGTAAATGAAAAAGAAGCAGGTGTGTGAAAACAAAAATAGAATAAGTCAACACAATGTTTTCCAAAAAAAATTAGTACAACGCATAAAGATAAGCTATATATGTATATAAAACGTATTTATCTTATTCGGAAAATATTATAAATGATACGATCTTTATCTATATATGATCGAGGAGTGAGTAACATACTCGCGTCGAGAGAGACTATACGAAATATGGGTAGTACAATGCAATGGAAAAGAAGATGACACCCGCGTATAGAATTTTTTTATAAAAGATGTGTAGATAAAAACATTGGTAGGACATATTAGTTATTGTTAGGAAAAGACAAATGTTTTTCAGCAAATAAAAACAATTCGAAAATAATAAAATATTTATTAGCAAGTGAAAAAAGGGTTCAACCAATTCAAAATTGTTTTCACCATATAAATATAATTGTCAGTAAGTAAAAAACGATTATCACCCTATATGTGTATAAAACATATTTAGCTTGTTCGGGAAACATTACACATGCTACAATTTGTATCTATACATATTCGAGAAGTTAGTAACATACCTACAAAGGGAGAGATTGTACGGAAACTGGGATGTATCAAGTAGTAGAAAAGAAGATAACACCTGCATATAGAGCCAACAGATATAAAAAAATGTAGATAAAAACATTGCTAAGACATATTAATTATTTGCATGAATAAAAGAAATTTAGCAAATTAAAAATGAATTTTGAAAGTAATTAATTATTTTCAACAAATAAAAATTATTTATATGAATAGAAAAATGATTTTCAGCGAATAAAAATGAATTTTTGAGATAAAAAAATACTTCAATCAAATACTAAATATTTCCAGGAATAAAAAAATGATTTCGAGGAAATAATAAATTATTTCAAGGAAATAAAATATGGTTCAAGCAATTTAAAAATATTCTTCAGTAATATAAAGTTTTAATAGCATATAAATTTAATTTCCAGCAAACAAAAAATGATTTTTGACAATAATAATTATTTATAGAATATAAAAATGATTTTCAGTGAATAAACAATCACTTTTTGAGATAAAAAAACACTTCCAGCAAATACTAAATATTTCTAGGAATAAAAAGATGATTTCGAGGAAATAGAAAATTAGTTCAAGCAATTTAAAAATATGTTTCAACAATATAAAAGTTTTTGCGGCATATAAATTCAATTTCCAGCAAACATAAAATGTTTTTCGACAATAATAAAAAAAATAAGAAAATAAAAATTATTTGTAGGAATAAAAAATGATTTTTGAGCAATATGAATATACTTTCATCTTTTAAAAATGATTTTTAGCAAATGAAAAATGAATTTCAGAAATAATAAACTATTTCCAGTATAAATATAATTTTCAGCAAATAGGAAATGATTTTGAACAATAATATTTTTTTCTAGCGAACAAGATTATTTCTCGGTGTTAAGAAATGATTTTCAACAATATAAATTTATTTTAAGCATACAAAAGTGATTTGTAACAAATAAAAAATTGATTTCAGGAGTAGTAAATAATTTCCATAAAAAATTTAATTTTTTAACTACCAATAAAATGTTTGGAACAAATATGTTGATATATATTTCCATATATGTGTAGTGAACATTAATTTTAATTTTTTTTAAAAAATAAATATTTATTTTGGAACACTAAACATATATTTATAATAAATATTCAAAAAAATAATTTTTTTATTTATATTCGTTAAAATGGTTAAATACTATTTTTATATATATTCAAAAAATATCTGTTTTATCGGTTTTTAATATTTTATATATACTTATTAAAAAAAGATATGTAATCTTGAAAAAAAAGACAGATATAGAAATTTGTATTGAGTAAAATCTTCAAGTGTGTTCAAATAATTTTATGTTTTAATAAAAAAAAAATTAGGAATGGAAGATTGCATGCTTTAAAGACCCATCTTGGTTTTGAACCAAGCTTATAAGAACACACTCACGAAGACACCAAAAAAATAGTGTCATGCAAACAATGGATAAAGACTCACACACACAATACATATATATGCACATACATACTGAAAAGGAAAAGACACAGAATAAGCATTGACGACTAAGAAGAAAGTTATAGGTTTTATTTTCTTTTCATACCCATCTTGTCAGGCTAAGCTTAAAAAAGAACACTCGCACAAAACATGAACCCATGTACACATCGAAATACTAAAAATAAAAATTTAAACACATACCCATCCTTTTGTCAATCCATGTTTAAAAAGCATAATCTCAGATGGCCTATATAGTAAAGAAAAAAGCTTGTTAATTTTTCTGTCCTTGAGTTAAATTTGGGTATCAACCAAGCTCATAAAAGCACACACTCTCACAGTATATATATATATATATATGTGTGTGTGTATATATATATATATGTATAAAGTCCGGATCTCATGCGGATCGTTCTATGCGGATTAGCTACGTCCAATAAGTCTTAGGACCGCGTTGTCTTTTACGGACCGCCTAGGGACCACCTTCTCTTTCTAAGGTTTCTGGGAATATAAATTTCTACGCCAATGCTTTCTAAAGTCTTTTAAGCTTATTTTAACGCTTAATTTAATCTGGAAGTCTAGTATAGAAGTTTCAGGGCTACTGCTACTTCTCAAGCTTCTCCCGTCACTATCATACTGAAGTTATGAATAGCGAGGATTATCTATATAAATGGTTTCTTTAGGGAGTCTAGAAATTGAAATAGGTTTTGATGGAAAATATTCTAATCTTAAATACCTTATACAGTATCATGGGTTTACCAGTCTAGTCTCTTTATATATTTAATTAATAATATCAATTATATCGTTGTCTATAAATTCGTATAAATTATTATCACCATAAGATGACAAAAATCTACGGTATGTTCTAGGGGCAGCTGTCTCTACGTTTTTAAGAAGAGGGTGGATTCCTCTGGCTCTAATTAAAATAGCCTTTGTTTCAGCTAACCTTTTTCGTCTAATAATTTTAAATACGTCTACTGTCTTCAAGTATCCTAGTGTATTCTTGATATTTTTCAGGTCTTGATAGTTTTTCTGCAAAATCTCTAGTTCTTAATTTTTTTCTAAAGAGATCACGGATCCCTGTTATAATTATTTCTATTCTAGGTACTTCTCTTCCTAACCACTCAATAATCTGGTCTATATATTTAAAAGTACCACCTGCGTATATTAAAGAAGATTCTATAAGTTCTTTATCTTTAGTATCTGTAAGAGTCCAGTCTTGAATTTCTCTAGTTAAGTCTAAACTTGTTTGATTGACAAATTCTAAAAAGTCTGCAATGATTTGTAGGCTCATACGAGATTCTTATAAAACAATAATATGTAAAATAGTTAAGGGTTTGGTTCGAGTTATACCTTCCTTCTGGTATGCAATATCTTTATCTTCCTTTCGGTATGCAATATCTTTATCTTCCTTCCTTTTTCTCTTCACCCTTGCTACTATTCTTCTCCGGTCTCGGCCTCCTACAACTCCCTCTTTATGTGCCGCACATCAATCCACTATTTTGGCGTTGAACCCGTTTCCTTCCTGTACGCCTTCACGACTAACGCCCACCTGGCTAACGACTCACGGCTAATCCGCACCTGACGGCGGTTCACCAGTATAACACCTTGTGTGCTACACCAGAGGTTCCACACAATAGTCCTATATGAACATAAAGTTGGAGACAATTTGGAAAATAATAACAACTTAACATAAGAGATTTCTGGAAAAGAAAATACTTTTATTTCATAGCATAAGTAGTTACAACTCTCCCCTCTCCCCTAACTATGAGAGGTTTACTCACTCATATACAAATTATTCTCTACAAGCATACTCACTCTCTAACTGGAAGTCTAACAACTGATCACTCTCTAACCACTGATGTCAAACAATACAGCCTTAACGTCCCTTTTATAGCACAAGGGAGCATACATATGACCTACTATCGGAGGCTAAAAGCTAACCGGTTAAAGGGAAAAATAAATAATTAAAGTCTATAGCCTTATCTCTTCATAAAGTGATCCATTTTCTATGTCTGAATGGGACCGTCTAGTGGCCATGGTCCACAAGTCTGTCGTCTTGTGATAATGCAAGATAATCAAATAGCAAATGTCTTCGTCTTTTTATTAGTCTGGTGGCCCATATGGGGCAGGGATCTTTTTGCTTTATGGAAAGCAGAGTCTAGGTAAATAAGTCTTCCGTTTTCAATAATTCATCCACTACTGAGGGGCCCTTGTCGTGTCTGTGTCTTCTTCTGCCTTGTCCTGGCCTGGGAGAGCATTATTGAAAAATTCGTCAATGAGGCCCATAGTTCTAACGCTAGCTGGCAAAGCTATCTCTACCAAGTCCTTGGCTTCTTTCTTGAGACTTTCATTGAATGGCTCATCGGCTTGGATTATTAGGTCTTCTTTGTGGTAGGCAGTGTACCATCTGTCTTCGCCTGTTAATAATTCTATGATTTCTATTGTATCCATAACTTGAGCAATCTGGAGCTTGGACTTATCAACAATTGAATCTTTAGTCTCGTCTTCTGATAAAATCTCAATGTCTTCAAATATATAATTGGAAAATATAATAAGTCTAAATCCTTCAACTCTCATTCCTCTACAGGAACTTGGAGCAATCTGATAGATTCTAGAAAATAGAGGAAGGAAGTCTTTGTAATACCCCGTATTTTTATGCTATATTAATTTGGGAATTTATTAAATTTAATGTGAGTGATTTATTTAATAAAAATCCGGAAATTAATTATGTTATAATTATTAACGTGACGAGAGTTAGTAATTATGAGAAATTGGTTGAATATTACTAATGAGAAAAAGTAATATATTATATTGGTTATATTGAATGTCATGAGTGAGTTAAATGACAATTTCAGAAATTTAAGTCGGGACGTGCTCGTGTCGCGTCGGGACTAAATTTTGATAAAATAAAAGTGAATATTTAATAAGTTGCCCGTATGGTCATTCTGAGTGCGCCAACGCGTCCGGAAGGGTCGAGATAGTCAGAAAAGTGTACCCGTAGTGTAGTTTGGGTCTCGGGGCGTTTTTAGGCCTAATTAGTAACCCGGGAGGGCATTTTGGTCATTTTACATTTTTAGGTAATTAAACCCACGAAAATCAGCAACCTATATCAGCCATTTAGGTTAGTCATTTAGGGTTAGAATATTCAGAACCCTAGAACGGCCATTGGAGAAGAGAGGAGAGAGCTCTCAAGGCAATTCAAGGCCAAAAAGTCACCGGCTTGCACCGCCACCACCACCAACGCGTAGATCGCGAGAAGGGGAACGACAACCACACCAAAATCAGCCGCAATCCAGACTTCTGAAAATCCCACGCAAGTGTTTATCTTACTATTTTCGTTGGTACAATTTCCATATTAGTTTAGGAATGATTAGGGATGAAAAATATGGAAGAAAAACCCAAATTGTGATAGGAATTTGCATGTAGTAAAGACTTAAACCTTATTTTGCAAGTCTCTTGTGATGTAGAAAGATAACCCACGAAATTTTGGTGTAAATAAGAAGGAAATTCTGGGATTTAACAGATTAGAATCATGAGTTAGAGATTTTTAGGGTTCTTGAGTTTTAAATGAATTATGGCATGATAAGTCCATGTTTAGTGATGTAAATTGATATGTTTTATGTTGAATATACCTGATATGATGATATAAGGTTAGTAGTATTAATTCTGGGACGATTGGAATTTGAAAATATGGATTTGGTGTAAATTTGGAGATGAAACCCGTAACTGCAATTCTGCAGTTTTCGCAGACCTGTTTGATCGATCGATCGAGCCCAGAGCTTCAATCGATCGAAGGTTCGATCGATCGAGCCCCAAACCTCGATCGATCGACCCCTCCTGGCAGACTACTATTTCCCTTTGTAAATGATTTAAAAATCGAATTGTCGTGATATAATTCTTGGGCATTCTTAGTATAATGATTTGGGAGACTTGGAGGACCAGTGGGGCGTATGAATAAATGTTGGGATCATTAATATTCGACGAGAATGGTATTTATGGGATATTTACTTTAGTGTTAGTAAATTGATATATTAAAGGGTGAGGCGCGTAAGAGAGTTACGTTGAAACGTAATAATGACACCTACTGAATTTTGTACTTGGAAGAATAGAGTCCACGAGTGTCACGAAATAAGTGAGAAAACCCTTCGAGTTAAGGTTAGAGATGAAACCTTATAAGTAATACTAATAATGTGAAATTAAGGATAAATGTTGTAATTATGGGTGACGAGAGGAACCTATATTAATATGATAAAAGTGGTATATTTATATGATTGTGTATATATATATATTATATACATGTGAAAAACATACCGCGCTACTTGCTATCCTTGAGGTTACCGCGCTGGGACAGTCTTATCTCGATGGGACCTTTATGGGGGATATTGACTTGTACCCTAGAAGATAGATATCCTTGGTACAGGCTATCGAATCGATAGTTCAGACGGTCCTAAGAGACGCGAGTATGTGCCATCCTCTTAGAGACTTCGAATCTATGCTACACCTCGATATTGTTTGTGTATGTGTTAATACAGTTTGAGAGTGATTCCAAACTTGTATTCCCCTTGATATGAGTGGTATGGGGTTTGGATAGTAGAAGTATGCACGCACCATAGTTTTATTTGGGGTGCTGTTATTTTTATATATATTATACGAGTAGATAATATATATATGAGATTAGGAAATTTGAAACTGTCTACTGTGATTTGATAAGTAGGACATGGTAGATGACTCAAATAGTAAATACTTGTTTTGTGAAAGTATAATATGACACTAGAAAACTTTATAAATTAATAAAGCTAAAGCAAGAGTTGTGCTGCTAATTGGAAGTATTCTTTTTAAACAATGATATTGTTCGGTTTTGAAATCTTATGAGTAAGTTAAGATAAGATAAATTATTGGGAAGGTTAGTATGATAAAATGATAAGATAAACCGTGGGAAGGTTAGTATGATAGGCGTGCACATTAGAAGAGAGGTGAGAATTTCTCAAGAGAGTGTCGCTCTAATATGTTGTTGCATTGGCCTGTATCAATTTAAATACTTGCTAAACAAATTTTAAATCATACACACTATCGGGCTCTGACCCGTTTCTTTTTCTCTTTCTCTCTCTTGTATATATATGTATGTATTACAGGTGCCCAGCCACAGGGGCGTCTTGCTTAGGTTCTTTTAAAAGGAACACGCTGCAGCTTAGGTGGGAGTTGCAGGTCTCTTGATTAGATGACTTCGTTCATTCGGATCCACTCTTAGTACTTTCATCTAGTTGAGCATGTGTAGCTCTTTCTATTATTCTGTTGTTATTGGACATTTGTATTTCAGTTATTTCCAATATTCTTACTATGGGATTTATTCAGTTTGGATTTGTGACTTTAGATTTCGTATGTTGACGTTCGATTGACGAATGTATTATATTAATTGGACTTTGTTGCAGAATTTAATGTGGTGTGATTCTTACTTACTGAATGTTGTTAATAAAATAAATGATTTTTCTTTAAATAAAATTTGGAAAGTATGTATGAAAATGGTTTTGACACTTAGCTTAATTATTTAGGGTGTTAAATTGGAAAATTTATTTTTATCGACAGTGATGCTGAGAATGAACCAACTGTTTACCTTGATTTAATTTAATAAAGGAGTGATCGCCCAGTATTTAATTAGGCGGGGTGTCACCGGTGGTATCATAGCATCAGGTTCTAGTGTCCATAGGATCTGTACAACTTATTTCGCTTTCATCTTAACGTTGTTGCTATAGAGCCCTATTTTTAGGATTGTTGTATTCTTGCTTTTACGTTTAAGTCTTCAGCTATTTTAGATTTGATAATAATTGTAGACTAATAAACTTGTTCACATTTCAGATGCCTCTGAGACGTGCTCCGAAAGATAGGCGTGCCCAGGCCGAGCAGCCAGCAGTTTCGGCACAAGGCACAATGAATGCTAATGAAGTAGCCGCCATTGTTGCTCAGGCGGTGAATGCCGCACTAGCGGTGGTTCAGCAGGCTCCACCCCAGGTTCAGGCAGTGGCGCCAGTACCAGCGCAACTTCCATCTTCATGGGATAGGGTTCGTGATGCTTTTCAGAAAGCGCATCCCCCTGAGTTCTCTGGTAGCTCCGATATTGTCACAGTTAGCCAATGGAAGAAAGACATCCAGCGGCACCTCCGTATGTATGAGTGCACTGACGTGCAAAAGCAGTTATTGGCTTCCTTTAAGCTGGTGGGAGCCGCATTGCAGTGGTGGGAGTCCACTACCACTTTGGAGGAGAGGGACACGATCCCTATTCAGTTGTTCTGAGAGCGGTTTGACCGCAACTATTTTCCACCCGCCGTGCAGACTGAGATGAGGCAAAATTACTGAACCTGAAGTAGGAGAGTCTTACCGTAGCGGAGTATGAGGAGGAGTTCACGAGACTTCTAACCATTGTGCCAGATGAGGCACCTACTAAGAGCAAGAAGATTATGTTGTTTGTAGACGGGTTAGCATGGAGGATCCGTCAGTACCTTATTGGGAATCTATACATGAGTACGTTCACTGATGTACTCAATGCCGCGTTGTTACATTGCCAGGATCACCGCTTCCATCTGCAGGGAAGCAAGAGAGCAGGAGAGTCCAGCCAGCAGGGCAGGACCGGGGGTAATAGTGCCAGTGGGGCACCATCTCATGGACAGACTCGTCAGCACGAGCAGAGTTCCCATCAGGGGGACCCTGCTAAGCGATTCCATTCAGGTGATTCTAGGCAAGGATATGGGGGCTATAGGTAGGGCCAGCCTAATCATCAGGGCCAGTAGGGCCAACACCGACAGCAGGGCCAGCAACAGGGCCAGTAGGGCCAACACCGACAGCAGGGCCAGCAGCAGGGCCAGCAGCGTGCCCGTCAGGGCCAACAGGGCCAGTGGCGTGGAGGTAACGGCCAACCGGGCCGTGGACAACAGGGTCAGAGGGAAGGCAACTTCAAAGGCCGATGTTTTGGGTGCGGTAAACATGGCCATAGGCGCCAGGATTGCCCAGAGGGCGATAGGTCCCCACAGCAGCAGGGAGCCCATAATGAGCCACAGAGACCACTTTTTCCACCTGCCTTCCCAGCTCCAGCCCAGCTGCCAGCCCTACCAGCCATTCCAGCAGCTCTAGTGCAGTATGGGCAATTACAGTATGGACGTGTCTATAACGTCCACCAGGCAGCAGCTTCACAGGCACCACCCGTGATTGAGGGTATGTTTCCTATCCATGGTACTATGGGTCGGGTTTTGTTTGATACTGGGGCGACGCACTGTTTTATAGCTACGCATTTTGCGAAGTCCTTAGGGTTGTTAGCCACAGCAAAGAGCACCGTGACGTGTGTAGACTCACCACCGAAGAGTGGGTCCCTTATTTTCTTTATATGTCGGGGAGTGGGGGTAGAGATTGGTAGCTTAGTATTACCTGCAGACATGTTAGCTTTAGACATGCACGAGCATGATGTGATTATTGGTATGGATTGGCTCGCAGCTTATAGATCCATGATTGATTGCTTCGGTGAGAGCATTTTTTTTGCCATTCCGGGGCAAGAGATGCTTGTAGTGGCGATGCCTCGCCCAGAGGGAGGTTCGACCGCTCATTTGTATTACATAGAGGAGGATACCTCTAAGGAGGTTGTGATTCCCTTAGATTCAATCCCAGTTGTCAGGGAGTATTCCGATGTGTTTCAGGAGATACCAGGCCTACCCCCTAGTCGAGAGATAGACTTTGTTATAGATTTATTGCCAGATATGAGACCTATAGCACGCGCACCGTACCGTATGGCTCCGGCAAAAATGCGAGAGCTACGAGATCAGATAGAGCAGCTATTAGGTCAGGGCTTCATTCGTAGGAGTACCTCACCTTGGGGCGCTCCAGTCTTGTTTGTGAAGAAGAAAGATGGTTCAATGAGATTGTGTGTGGACTACCGGGAGCTGAACAAGGTAACGATACGAAATAAGTATCCGTTGCCTCGAATCGATGATCTGTTCGACCAGCTGAGGGGAGCTACTTTATTTTCGAAGATAGATCTGAGGTCGGGGTACCATCTGTTACGTATTAGAGAGAAGGATGTTTCAAAGACTGCCTTCTTGTCGAGATATGAGTCCTATGAGTTCAGGGTGATGCCGTTCGGACTCACAAATGCCCCAGCCGTTTTCATGGAATTGATGAACCGAGTATTCAGAGAGTTCTTGGATCAGTTTATCATCGTCTTCATAGATGACATCTTGATATATTCACACTCCGAGGAGGAGCATGCCGATAACTTGAGGCAGGTTCTTCAGACTCTACGAGAGCATTAGTTGTATGCTAAGTACGAGAAGTGTTGATTCTGGTTGCGAGAGGTAGAGTTCTTGGGGAATGTTGTTTCTGAGCAGGGGATAGCAGTTGACCCGAGTAAAGTGTCAGCGGTGAGGGAGTGGGGACAGCCCACGACACCAACGAAAGTGCGTAGTTTCTTGGGGTTAGCTGGTTACTACAGGAGATTCATTCAGGTATTCTCCAAAATAGCGGGTCCATTGACCAATCTGACTCGCAAGGGGGTACCATATGTTTGGGATGACGCTTGTCAGTTGGATTTCGACGAGCTGAAAGACAAGCTTACTTCAGCGCCAGTCCTTGCGTTACCGAAGCCGGGTGTGGAGTACCTCGTTTACACTGATGCCTCTTTGCGGGGACTTGGGGGAGTACTTCAGCAGGAGGGGAAAGCTATAGCTTTTGCCTCTCACAAGCTTAAGCCGCATGGGAAGAATTACCCCACCCACGACCTGGAGTTAGCAGCGGTCGTCTTTGCATTGAGGATATGGAGGCACTATTTGTTGGGAGAGAAATTCCGTTTGTTCACAGACCATAAGTCGTTGCGGTACCTGTTCACTCAGTGAGAGCTGAATATGCGTCAGCGCAGATGGCTGGAGTTTGTGAAGGACTACCAGTTCGACATATAGTATCATCCGGGAAAGGCCAACGTAGTTGCGGATGCGTTGAGTCGTAGACCGGTAGACGAAGTAGCAAACGTCTAGAAAGCAAAGTGGAAGGATTTGAGTCACCAGGACGCAATAGCATGTTCTTTCATATCCGTGATGTCAGTCACACCCGAGATTGTTACGAGGGTGATACAGGCACAGACCACAGACCCGTTTTGCCAGGAGCAGGTTGTGCGACTTCTAGCCGAGGGTGCTGAGTCCTATTCTATTAGTTCTGATGGAGGTTTGTGGTTTAATCGGATATTGGTGGTTCCATAAGGAGAAGAATTACGTCATACAGTGATGACTCATTCTCATGGGTCCCGATTTGCAGTACATCCAGGAGGCGATAAGATGTACCAGGATATGAGGCGACGATACTGGTGGAGTGGGATGAAGAAGGACATCGCCGAGTTCGTGTCCAAGTGTTCTACCTGCCAACTGGTAAAGGTGGACCACCAGAAACCGTCAGGATTGCTTCAGCCATTGGAAGTACCCGTGTAGAAGTGGGAGAGTATTTCCATGGATTTTATTACAGGGTTGCCTACATCACAGCGGGGACACGATTCTATCTGGGTGATTGTAGACCATTTGACCAAGGTGGCTCATTTTCTGCCAGTACGGACAAATTATACCACGGGTCAGTATGCTCAGTTGTTCATTTATGAGATTGTTAGATTACATGGGGTGCCCCTGAATATTGTGTCAAATAGAGACAAGATTTTTGTGTCATGTTTCTGGGAAAGATTTTAGGAGGCTATGGGTACTGAGTTGAGGTTGAGTTCAGCTTACCACCTATAGACAGATGGACAGACAGAGCGTACTAATCAGATGTTAGAGGATATGCTACGCATGTGTGTTCTCGATTTTGGAGGAGGTTGGGAGCCACATCTTCCACTGGTAGAGTTTTCTTATAATAACTCTTATCAGTTTACTATTAGTATGGCTCCATTCGAGGCTTTGTACGGCAGGCCTTATCATTCCCCAGCTTGTTGGCTCGAAGTGGGGGATAACAAGTTGCTAGGACCAGAGGTGATTCAGGAGACCTCCGCGAGGATTGAGATGATCAGGAGTCGCATTCGGGTAGCCCAGGACAGGCAAAAGAGCTACGCCAATGCGAAACGGTTCTTCCGAGAGTTTAGTGTGGGGAACTAAGTGTTATTGCGTGTATCTCCTATGAAGGGAGTGATGAGGTTCGGGAAGAAGGGGAAGTTGGCTCCGAGGTACGTGGGACCATTTCCCATCATCGAGAGGATTGGGTCGGTTGCATATAGGTTGGGACTGCCAGAAAATTTACATCGCATCCACGATGTATTCCACATCTCGTCGTTGAGACGATATCTTCGAGATGATATGGCCCATACTCACATTCTGATAGATGAGATTGACTTACAACCTGATAGCTCTTACGAGGAGAGACCGGTGGCTATCCTAGACTATAGTGAGAGGAGATTGAGGTCGAAGATAGTTCCACTTGTACGGGTCCAGTGGGAGCATCATAATGTGGAGGAATCCACTTGGGAGCGCGATGCAGATATGCGCGAAAGATATCCGGAGTTGTATTTACCAGGTATGCCTTATTTTCAGAATTTCGGGACGAAATTCCGTTATTAGGGGGGAAGTATGTAATACCCCGTATTTTTATGCTATATTAATTTGGGGATTTATTAAATTTAATGTGAGTGATTTATTTAATAAAAATTCGGAAATTAATTATGTTATAATTATTAACGTGACGAGAGTTAGTAATTATGGGAAATTGGTTGAATATTACTAATGAGCAAAGTAATATATTATATTGGTTATATTGAATGTCATGAGTGAGTTAAATGACAATTTCGGAAATTTAAGTTGGGACGTGCTCGTGTCGCATCGGGACTAAATTTTGATAAATAAAAAGTGAATATTTTAAAAGTTGTCCATATGGTCGTTTTGAGTGCGCTAACGCATCCGGAAGGGTCAAGATAGTCAGAAAAGTGTACCCGGGGGTGTAGTTTGGGTCTCGGGGCGTTTTTAGGCCTAATTAGTAACCCGGGAAGGCATTTTGGTCATTTTACATTTTTGGGTAATTAAACCCACGAAAATCAGCAACCTATATCATCCATTTAGGTTAGTCATTTAGGGTTAGAATATTCAGAACCCTAGAACGACCATTGGAGAAGAGAGGAGAGAGCTCTCAAGGCAATTCAAGGCCAAAAAGTCACCGGTTTGCACCGCCACCACCACCAACGCGTAGATCGCGAGAAGGGGAACGCAACCACACCAAAATCAGCCGCAATCCAGACTTCTGAAAATCCCATGCAAGTGTTTATCTTGCTATTTTCGTTGGTGCAATTTCCATATTAGTTTAGGAATGATTAGGGATGAAAAATATGGAAGAAAAACACAAATTGTGATAGGAATTTGCATGTAGTAAAGACTTAAGCCTTATTATGGTAGTCTCTTGTGATGTAGAAAGATAACCCACAAAATTTTGGTGTAAAGAAGAAGGAAATTCTGGGATTTAACAGATTAGAATCGTGAGTTAGAGATTTTTAGGGTTCTTGAGTTTTAAATGAATTATGGCATGATAAGTCCATGTTTAGTGATGTAAATTGATATGTTTTATGTTGAATATACTTGATATGATGATATAAGGTTAGTAATATTAATTCTGGGATGATTTGAATTTGAAAATATGGATTTGGTGTAAACTTGGAGATGAAACCCGTAACTGCAATTCTGCAGTTTTCGCAGACCTGCTTGGTCGATCGATCGAGCCCAGAGCTTCGATCGATCGAAGGTTTGATCGATCGAGCCCTAAACCTCGATCGATCGACCCCTCCTGGCAGACTACTATTTCCCTTTGTAAATGATTTAAAAATCGAATTGTCATGATATAATTCTTGGGCATTCTTAGTATAAAGATTTGGGAGACATGGAGGACCAGTAGGGCGTATGAATAAATGTTGGGATCATTAATATTCGACGAGAATGGTATTTATGGGATATTTACTTTAGTGTTAGTAAATTGATATATTAAAGCGTGAGGCGCGTAAGAGAGTTACGTTGAAACGTAATAATGACACCTACTGAATTTTCTACTTGGAAGAATAGAGTCCACGAGTGTCACGAAATAAGTGAGAAAACCCTTCGAGTTAAGATTAGAGATGAAACCTTATAAGTAATACTAATAATGTGAAATTAAGGATAAATGTTGTAATTATGGGTGACGAGAGGAACCTATATTAATATGATAAAAGTGGTATATTTATATGATTGTGTGTACATATATTATATACATGTGAAAAACATACCGCGCTACTTGCTATCCTTGAGGTTACCGCGCTGGGACAGTCTTATCTCGATGGGACCTTTATGGGGGATATTGACTTGTACCCTAGAAGATAGATATCCTTGGTACAGGCTATCGAATCGATAGTTCAGACGGTCCTAAGAGACACGAGTATGTGCCATCCTCTTAGAGACTTCGAATCTATGATTCGCCTCGATATTGTTTGTGTATGTGTTAATACAGTACGAGAGTGATTCCGAACTTGTATTCCCCTTTATATGAGTGGTATGGGGTTTGGATAGTAGAAGTATGCACGCACCATAGTTTTATTTGGGGTGCTACTATTTTTATATATATATTATACGAGTAGATAATATATATATGAGATTAGGAAATTTGAAACTGTCTACAGTGATTTGATAAGTAGGACATGGTACATGACTCAAATAGTAAATACTTGTTTTGTGAAAGTATAATATGACACTGGAAAACTTTATAAATTAATAAAGCTAAAACGAGAGTTGTGCTGCTAATTGGAAGTATTC
This sequence comes from Sambucus nigra, assembly GCA_949130495.1. Classification (NCBI taxonomy): domain Eukaryota; kingdom Viridiplantae; phylum Streptophyta; class Magnoliopsida; order Dipsacales; family Adoxaceae; genus Sambucus; species Sambucus nigra. The sequence continues at coordinate 261,185,462 of OX422213.1, read as the reverse complement.
TTTTTAAACAATGATATTGTTCGGTTTTGAAATCTTATGAGTAAGTTAAGATAAGATAAATTATTGGGAAGGTTAGTATGATAAAATGATAAGATAAACCGTGGGAAGGTTAGTATGATAGGCGTGCACATTAGAAGAGAGGTGAGAATTTCTCAAGAGAGTGTCGCTCTAATATGTTGTTGCATTGGCCTGTATCAATTTAAATACTTGCTAAAGTAATTTTAAATCATACACACTATCGGGCTCTGACCCGTTTCTTTTTCTCTTTCTTTCTCTCTCTTGTATATATATGTATGTATTACAGGTGCCAAACCACAGGGGCGTCTTGCTTAGGTTCTCTTGGAAGGAACGCGCTGCAGCTTAGGTGGGAGTTGCAGGTCTCTTGATTAGACGACTTCGTTCATTCGGATCCACTCTTAGTACTTTCATCTAGTTGAGCATGTGTAGCTATTTATATTATTCCGTTGTTATTGGACATTTGTATTTCAGTTATTTCCAGTATTGTTACTATGGGATTTATTCAGTTTGGATTTGTGACTTTAGATTTCGTATGTTGACATTCGATTGACGGATGTATTATATTAATTGAACTTTGTTGCAGAATTTAATTTGGTGTGATTCTTACTTACTGAATGTTGTTAATAAAATAAATGATTTTTCTTTAAATAAAATTTGGAAAGTATGTATGAAAATGGTTTTGACACTTAGCTTAATTATTTAGGGTGTTAAATCGGAAAATTTATTTTTAGCGACAGTGATGCTGAGAATGAACCAACTGTTTACCTTGATTTAATTTAATAAAGGAGTGATCGCCCGGTATTTAATTAGGCGGGGTGTCATAGTCTTCTACCTTCTTGACGTACTCATGGATTATTTTACCAAGAGCAACAGAGTCTTCGATTTTTTTTATCTAAACGAGTCCAATGAACCCATGGTCTGCAAGAGTTATATGAGCCATGTCTGATTTTCCAAAAAGATATATTTTTGGAATGTCTTTGAAGAAACCTTTAATCATTAAGGCATCTCCATTTAATTCTGATAATAACATATTAAAATGATAAATAATCTTATTAGTTTCTTTTTTAAAGTCTTTTGCTAATATGAGATTATTATGACCAAATGCTATAACAATCTTAGTCTTGAAAGTATTTTTCTGATAACAGAAATCAGTAGGTTTAGTTTTGGAGGTTTTTCCAAGAGTCTGAGCATAAGTTCGAGTCTGAGGTCTAGGCACAACAGTACCACTGAGCTGGGTAACTACAAGTCTTTGAGTCCTCATGAATCTGGCAATGACTACCAAATTTTGTTTAAACTCGATCCATAGTCTATTCTTCACATTCCACCATATGGCGTCTATAAGAATATTTTTGTCTTCTAAAACTTTTTGTCTAAATTTGATCAAGTCTGGGTATCTTTGATCGGGTATATATTGGGGAAAATACATCTTCCCATTGAGTTTATTTTGAGCAATAAAATATTGTCTAGATTTTCCTAGATGAATCAAGATATCATCAAAGTTCTTTAGGATGGGTCTATCTTAAGAGTCTTGAATATGAGTATGTCTTTGCGTTACAACAACATTTGGTCTTACGCATCTAAGATAGCCTGCAACGTCTTCCCTGTTCAGTCTATTCGTTCCAGAGGAACTCTTGTCTTCTAGGTTTTCTGTTTGCAACATAAAATATGAAATCATATTAGTATTAGCAAACATTGTCTCTCTTGATATAATGTCTCGAATGGTATTTTTACTTCCCTTAATATGTATAACAGAGAAGTCATAACCATTAAGCAATTGTTGCCATATAATTAGTCTATTAATCCTTGATTTGGACAAGTCTAAATCTCTAAATTTTACTGTATAAGAAGAGTCAGTATAAACAGTAAAATGTTTAGGTCTAAGGAATAACATATTTTTTTCTATTGCTATTACTATGGCTAAAACTTCTTTTTCATGGGCAGTATATCTTATTTTGGGTCTGTAAAGGTTCCAGAACCATGTCTACAAAGTTTCTTCTTTTTTGTCTGATGATCAATGGCAAAGTATATCGCTCCCCATTACTTATAAGAGGCATTTGTTTCTACTATAAACTGGTCTTCTGCATTAGGCAGTTCAAGTAAAGAAATATTCTTGACTGCATCTTTAATTTGTCTTATGACTTCAAAATCATCTTTAGTCCAATAAAAGGGATTGGTTTTGTCTATTCCCTTTAATTTGGCAGTTAAGCTTTGTATTTTTGAAGCAAGGTCTTTAATAAAGTCTGCAGCACAATTAAACAATCCTAAAAATGATTGTAATTGTTTTCTATCTTTAAGTTGGTCTGGAAACTCTAGAATCTTTTTGGTTATGTGTTATGCCAAGGATAATTTTCCTTTATTAATATTAATTCCCACAAAGTCTATTTCAGTCTGAAATAATTGCATTTTTCTTTCGAAAATAACAATACCATGTCTGTCTAATTCTAAAATAATCTTTTTAAGATGATCTACATGCTCTATCTCAGTCTTACTGGCTACAAGAATATCATCTATGTAAACAAGACAAAATTCTGAATAAGGTCTAAATATATTATTCATTCTTCTTTGGAAAACTTGAGGAACATTCAAGTATCCAAATGACATTACTAGCCATTCGTATTTTCCTTGGGGCACACTAAAGGCTGTCCAAGTAATACTGTCCGGATGCATATTAATTTGCTAGAAGCCTGATTTGCAATCAAACTTACTGAATATAATTTTATCTTCAATCAAATTGATTAAATTATTCTTATCTAGTATCTTATAAGAATAGAATTCACAATTCTTATTTAATTGTTTATAATCTATAACCATACGTCTTTTTCCTCTTTTACGTTCAGATTCATTTTGAATATAGAGAGCTAGGCTATTATGTCTACTTCTACTTTCTGTAATAATGCCTAATTTACTCTGTCTTCTTGTGAATATCCTTTTTTATAGGTTCCACCATTAATAATGGCATCTGGGTTAATAGGGATGATTTCACAATAACTTTGGTCTTTATCCCACTTAGCGATGGGATTTTCTCCTAAAGTAGGCTCTGCTAGTTGCCTAATCTTTTCCTTTTCTACTTCTATATCCGTTTTCTTGTGTTTGGATATAGCTTGAACCTGTAATAAGGTATGCTGGGCTTGATTTAAATGTCTTGTTGTATAAGCGTTATTTTAACACTTTTGGTCTGGACACTTACATTCTTTTTTTAAGGGTTTGGTTATTTCTAAGGCTTCTTGTTGGGTTGTAGGTCTAGGTCCACCATGCTCAGCTGAAGAACTCTGATGTTTTATGGGTCTATAAGTTGGTTTGACCTGGATAAGGTCAAAGGCAGTCTTGTGATCTATTAGAGGGGCTTTAATATTAAATTCCTCTTTATCACTAATTAATATCTTATCGTTATACTGAGTATAAGGATGATATTTACTAATAAAATCTTGTCCTAAAATAATGTTTCCTGTGAAACTAGGACGAGGATCCATTATCCAAAATCGATGATTAACGGTTTTGTTGGTCTAATTTTCCAATTTAAAATAAATAGGAATAGTCTGGAAATATAAGTTAAATGGATCTCCATTAGCCACTTTACCATAGATTTCTTGATTACTTTCTAAAAAATAGTCTTCAAGGAAGGAATTAGCCTTGCAAGTACTCTGAGAGCATCCTGTATCTATAAAAGCTGAAAGTCTTTTAGGATAGTCTTTGTGTTGAACAAATAATTCTACAAAACAAGCATGTGGTTTAGTAGAGATTCCTAAATTGTTTTTTTTTCTAAAATAAATATTCCTTTTTGGGTTTATCTATAAAATCTAAGGGCATTTGGTCTTCTGAACTGCTATCAGAATGGTATTTTTCTAAATCATAGGAAATTCCCTTTCTTTTGAAGTCTTCATTTTCTTTTGGCAATATTTCTATCAATGTCTTGATAATATATTTTAATATCTAAGTCTATTTGAGTGTCATACTGGCTAGTATAAATTGCTCTAAATCTAGTTCTCCAACAGCCTTTATGGTAGTGTAATTGACAAATAACACAAACCATAAACAATTTTGTTTGTATAGTCTCAAAGCATTTTACGCATCTAAAGTCTTTCTTGCTACATTTCATTTCAAATGTGTAATAATGTCTTTCATCAAAGTATCATCTATGTATATAAGTTAGTAACTCAGGATTACTAACTGTCCATCTTTACTTTAAAAAGCGGCTTAATATACACTTATACCAAGCTATTTCAAAGTCTATATATTCATTATCTAAATTGTCTTGATTAGTTTGCATCAGATACAAGTCTAAAGTATCCTAAGAGTCTTCGTACCCATCAGTATCACTATTATAGTCTTCTCAGTCACTATCTGTATATGAACTATAGATACTAGTATTGTCATCATCTTCTATGTCTGATATTTCTATAGCATATAGGATATCTAACTATTCTTTATCAGCATAATCTAATATTGTATTAATAATCTTAATACTTTCTTTATCTTTCTTATTAGGACAGTCTTTAGTAAAGTGTCCTTCCTTGTCGTAAGTCCAACATTCTTTGATAGTAGTCTTAGATTGAGCTATATCTTTGTCTTTCCTATAATTAGGAACCTTCTTATATTTACTAGTATTCTTTTTAAAGTATCTTATTTGGTTAAATCTATTTTTCTTAGTCTTAGGATTCTTTTCTCTAAAGGTAGTAGATCGTCTAAATTTATACTTCTTTGGAAATCCTAAAGGTCTAGTCTTAAACTTCCTATGCTTTCATTCCAATTTCTTTTTGAATTTCTTAGAGTCACTTCCACATCCCCATTGGATTGGAGCGATATCTCTTTCATCTTTGATTGGAGGGATTTGTTTGAAAGTTTCTTCTATTAATTTTCATTGGGTTATATCACATCTCTTTGATATGATATAGTTTTTGGTGAAATTGATTCTTTCACTAAGGGACTTGTTCTTAACTCCATCTACTCCTGGCCAATTACTTTATTCATTAATTAGGATTTGTCCTATGGCTGGTATCTTTCTAAAGTATTCATCTTCTATAATCTCCCCAAATTCTTTAATTTGGTAATATAGTTGTTCATAATTATTGCTATATTCATTTATCTTATCTAATTTGCAAATGCTAAGGAGGGCTAACTTAGTTTTTTCTAGGACTTATTCATTGATTTGAGCTAGATGTCCAGCTCCAATGAATTCTGATGTGAACAATTGAATATATTCTTTAATCGATCTTTCTTCTAAGTTTTCTTTCATCTTTTCAACCTTAGCTAAGGAGTCTTCATCTGTAGCCTTCCCTAAACTATCTAAGTAATCTTTTGCAATACCTATAATGGATTACTCATCATACTGTTTACATGAACTTGCATCCCATTGTTCATTAGATGCAAAACACATGTTCATCTGATTACGCCATTCGCCTAAGGACTTCTTCCTATCTCGCACATTGTCTAAGTTAAGGTATATACCTACTGGATTTATGGCTTGGCTTTCCATAGCCTTAACATGAGTGAAACTCTTGTTACTAGTTGTAAAGTCTTTTATATAATCAGGTGTAGTCTTAACTATGATGCTTGAGTATATAGAAATATTTATTCCTATTGGTTTACTAAAAAGTTTAGGAGCATCTTTTAGCCTACTACTACTTCCTATCTCTTGTTTACTAGGATTTACTTGTGTAGCTGTCATTAGTCTTTGTTCTCCTTCTTCAATTAGTCTTAGGTTTCTAAGAAGTTCCTTAGTATTCTTAGATTCTTTTAATTTTAATATACGCTCTTGAGCTATCATATTTAATCTTTCTCTTTCTTGAAATCTAACATAATGACTTTTATTAATGTGATCTTTAAATGTCTTCATGTCCAATTCTGAGGGTTCCTGTCCAATGTTTTGGATCCTAGATTTTTCTTTAATTAAGTCTTTTTGTTCAAATGATCTTTTAGGTCTAATTATTGGGGCTTGTCTTAGTAAACTAGCACTAGTCTTACTACTACATTCTCCTTATGAAGGATCATTGATTATGACTTCTCCCATATTCCTAAATCTAATTTCTTCGGTCTGGATATTCTTATTGACAATCTTAGGAGGACCAAACTGGATGGTAACATTTCAGTGACGTCGTCTTGATTAATAAACAAATGTTTATTTTGTATAGTCTTAGTTTCTTGAAATTTTGGAAATTGCCAGAGGGTCTTATCTTTTTCTTTCATAGGTCCAGTATTCCTAATACTATAAGTATGATTATAGTATGAAACATTGGTTCTAACTAAGATTTCTTCATTAAATCTATCGCTAGGAATTCCCGATTTATTTCCTTCATAAGGAAATTTGGAGAACTTCACATAGATTTGGAATTCTATATTTATATTAGCATCTGGGATAATATAGTCTTCATAGCCACTATTATATAAGATTAACTTAAGATGTTTGGTTGTGTCTACGGTTACTGTAAATGCCATAATGACATTAAAGTATCCTATATTGTCTGATATTTCTAATTGGGCTATCCCAATGTGGATTTTCTCAAAATCTTTCCATCTTTTATCTACTAAACAACATAATATGTTGAAATTATTTTGAGGTCTATGTAATCCTTGGATTCTTGCTTGAAAGAGTCCAAAGGTTAGGAATTGGAACTTCCTATCAGTTCCTCTAGATCTAAGCCATTCTGAGTCAAATACTTGGAGCTCAGTATAAGATTTGTCTAACACATGATTCCTACAATGGTAAGTCATATTATAATTAGGATTCTTAGGAGTGGCACCTTCTTTAAATAAGTCTATGTATCTAACGGCTGGAAGTTGTCCATTATGAATGGAATCTTCAACAATCTTCTAGTCAACTTCACCCCATTCTTTCCACTGGAGAGGATTGGTGAAATTTCTTTCTTTCCACCATGTCCTAATATTGAAGGATGAATCCTTAAGTCTTTGGAGCATATGATTACTCTGTCCAATATTTGGGATAGAGCTAACTATCTTACTAGTCTTATCTAATCCGTCATTTATGACTCTTCTACCTATGGTATTCTTTTCTCTAGTTTCTATAGGAGGTAATTCTCTAAATTTACAGGTGGTTACCTGTTTTTGTTCAAGTCCGTTTTCAATTCTTTATAAGAAGTCTGAATAATCTTTTTGTCTCTTTATTTGACTAAGGTTTTCTTCTTTAAAATTCTTATTCACTTTTCTTGTCTTCTCAGAAATTTCTTCACCATGTCTAGCTAGAGAATTAACTAGGGATTTTGCAAAATTCATAATATAGTCTTTTACTTCATTTTCTTTTTCTTGTTGTTTCACAGATCTAGCTTCTATAGATTCTCAATCCTTTTTATTTTATCTAATCGAGTTAGAATAAAAAGAGAGTCTATTTCTGCTTGGGAAGGTTTATTATATACGGCTGCAATTCCATTTATAATTTCTTCGTATATTTCTTCTACTTGGGCCATGTCTAGTCTAAGTTTATTAATGATACTATCCATTTTGGATAGGTTATGGCTTTCCATATTATTAAGATAATTTGCTAAATTTTGTTGGAATTTAACTCTGTGTAGAAGGTGGTTAATCCTTCTGTCTTATCCTTTAAATCTAAATGCAAGTCTTTAACAAAGCTACTGTTTTAGTCTTGGGTAGCTGTTATGGATGTAGAAATTAAATTTAATCTTTCTAATATAATTCTAGTAGCTTTAGCATTGGCAATCTCATTTTCATTTATCTTATAATAAAATCTATCATCATTTATCTTTTCTAAAATTCTTTGATAAAAGTCTGATAAAGTCTGAATGGAGAGGTCTCTTGGTACCTTATTCCAATTTGGTCTAACTATCTCCATTAGGAAGATAACTATCTAGTCTAGGGATAAGCTTATCTTGTTCTTTAGTAAGTTTGATTAACTGACTGTCTTAATTTTTAATTACAGTTTTAATTTCTAAAATGTCTTTGTTAAGGACTTCTATATGATTAGTCTTAATATTTATTTCTTGTAAAACATGGACTAAGTCTATTGCGATTTGATTATCTATTTCTAGTAGTCTTTTAGAGATATTTTTATCTATGTCTATAAGGTTTGAGTATCTTTTATTAATTGTCTTAATATAAGGAGTATACACTTATTTTGGTCTATTATGCTATTAATAGCACTTAGTAGTAACTTGTCTACTTTCTGCGTGCTTGGCTGGGATGTGTTCAGAGTGTGAACAACCGTCTATGTGAGAGGTTAAACAACCTACAATGTCTAAATCAGTTATGGGCATATGTTAGTAGTCTGGCTTGGCTCCAAAAATATCTTGGTAAATGTGAGGGATAAATCCCAAGGGCATTAAAGTCCTTTTACTAAAAGTCTACAAGGAGCGTTTTATGGCTCTGATACCAAGGGTTTGGTCGGAATTCGGTGAGTTTCTAAAATCTTTAAGGTCTTGATACCAATTTGGTCTTAAACTATAAATCTTTTAAATACCTAGTCTTAAAATAAGGGTTTCATATAAAACAAGAGGGGGGCCATCTAAAGATAATAACAAAATGTCTTTAGGGACCACAAGGGGACCACGTGAGGAGCATGGCAAAGTCCGCACCGGGTGCGCACGATTTGGTCCGCACCTGAGACTATCCCTATATATATATATATATATATATATATATATATATATATATATATATATATATATATATATATATATTAATTCAAACACCTTAACTAACCAACACAAATTAACACACATGCACGTATCAGTGGAACATCATTTATATTTTTTTCACAAAAAAACATGCCATCACTTATGGTGAATTTGTGCACGATAGACAAGGAGGATATAACATATGTAGGTAGTGTTGAAGGATAACTGTTGGTTAAGAGGTAGGTATATATAAAGAATAAAACAGGTGTCTTTCGCTCTAAACTCCGAAGAACACATGTTTCACAATTTACAAATCACAGTTTCCCTGTCACATGCACTCTCTCCCCCACTCTTTCAAACTCTTGACATCCTTGTAAATGAGTCGCAAAAAAAAAGAAAAAAAATAAGTAGAGACTTTTGACATTTGAACAGTTATGGGTTTTTATGTTTTTAGAATGTAGGTCGTTGGTTTGGTTTTTAAAACAAAACACGTATGTCTTTAAACCTCATAACCGTCCCATGAATATGGGGGGCTATGTGTTCACCTGAATTTTTTTATTTAAAAATTTATAAATTCTAAGAAATTAGGGATGGAGTTTTGGAGAGTTCCTAAAGAAGGACTACATATATATATATATATATATATATATATATATATATATATATATATATATATATATATATATATATCAATGTGTGTGTGAGTGTGTGCGTGCGTGTGTGCATGTTGTGAAACCTTTATCTGTTATGTTTAGTTTAGTTATGCTTCGCATGTACTGATTGCTCGGTGTTCATTCTTTTGCATATTTGGTGTTCATTATGTACCAAAAAATAGTATTATTTAAAAAATTTAGGTAACCCCACAAAACAAATTATCTCCATGTTACGTTTTTTATAATAAAACTTAATCCTCTATTCGAACTAAACTCACCAAGCCACCACATTGTCATTCTTCTGTATTTCTCTCACTTTAACAAAATGTACAACCTTAGGCTTATTAACAGTTGTCACTTACTTCTCTTATCATTAATCTACTTGTTTTAATATGTAAATGTGAGTATATATTTTATTACAAACTTGGAATCTATATTTAACTATAAATGTTTTGTTACTTTTTTTATTTCCCCCATTCACATGTCTGTATTAAAAACGTATATACATTTGTTCTTGTGTAATTGCAGGTTGGTATTAGAGGAGATAAGCCATTCACACCCCAATCCTATCTAATATGATGTTGGAATAAAAATATTTCAAATGACTTACCCCAACCCTTATTTTGCATCAATAAAGGCTTACCACTAAATGCCATTGAATCTGCAACATTCACCAAATTCGCCACATAAAAACCCTCTCACCTAACTAGTATAACCACACTCTTTTAAAAAGGGATTGTATATTTGTTGAAAATCTCCTATGGAAAGAATGAATAATTAATTAATTTATACAAGGCAAGTTCTGGGAACGCTATCTTTTAGACAAAATTTCTCCCAATCCGGTTGAGAAAGAACCGCGAGTACACTATGGGTTTAATTGAATCTACCTTCAGGATATAATGCAGTGTATGAACAATTGTTTGATTCAAACTATGTACTGTTTGATCAAACCGAGAACACTCTGAATTTGTAATCTTATAATGCCAAAATATAGAGGACGGAGAGAGAAGAAATTAGCAATTTTAAGTGTCCAAAACAGATGCATGGAACTCTTTTTATAGCCATTTATGTGACTATTCGTTAACAGTCACAACTTTTCATGTAGCGACTCAACAGCCGTTGGATCGCGTCTGTTTGGAATAGCTTTGATCTAATGGTTCAGATTAGGTGTCCTATCGTAAGCGAATGGACACCCCTACACGAAACGCTATGAGTTCATCTAATGGCTTAGATCAAGTCGTTTCGAATTTTAAACCTCTTGATCAGATCGTGCGAAGTGCCAAGTACGCGTCAAAGCACGCAATGCGCCCTAAGTCGCCCAATCACCCTTTCATGCGCCGCGCTTCACCCTTACGCGTGTCGCGATTGGTGGTGCTTAAACGCACCGAAATGCGTGGGGTCCAAACCCTTTATTTGACTTGTTAACTAAGAAGCTTCGTTTTCCTTTAGTTGATATACCACCACTTTTTTTGGTAATCTTCCAATGTGGGATAATGTGGGATTTTGAGCACTCCCATATCTTTCACACCCATTTGCTCATGTTTCTTCTTTCTAAAATAAAGCCCAACCTATGTTTAAAATAAAACACCAATTAATATAATAAAATTAACAACTAAATATTATATTATATTATATTATATTATATTATATTATATTATATTATATTATATTATATTATATTATATTATATTATATTATATTATATTATATTATATTATATTATATTATATTATATTTTATTAATGTTGAAATTTATCCAATATTCCCCCTCCAATTTCAATATACACAAGAGAGGACACAAATGATCGATTACACAAAACAAAAAGACAACAATAGAGAACTTTTGGCACTATCCCTAAAATCTAGTACATAAATGAGAAGTGTCTTTCGGACTTGAACTTCCATATAGTGTAAACAATTCAAAGCTTCATCAAGGTGCTGTAGTGAACATATCTTGAACCAAAGACCTTTTGAGACGAGCAGTAACTATCACACATACCGATTTCTGAGTTTATAAGTGTTCTTCTAGCATGCACATTTATGGACTTGTGCTAATTCTGATTTCACGAGCGCTTTAGGATCGATCTTGATTCCATAGAAACCGGTCACACTTTCGGCACTCATATAGGTAAATCAACTTTAGTTATTCTGCGAGTGACACTTATATAATTTATTAATAAGTAACCTTCACCCTCTAACATGCAAAAAACCAACACTAGGCACATAGGAATGGAACTTTTGTATAAAATTCCTTGTGTTCCATAACTATAATTTAACTTGTTTATACCACATTCAACTCTATCTATATTTTTAAGATATGAGTTGGGTTCCCATTAAATATAGTTGTGTTATTTAATAGCCCTTAGTCCCATTCCTTTTGAGGTGATATATATCATCTCCCTAACAAGACATTTAGTCAAAGGATGTGCTAAATTCTTGTTCGTTTTAACATAGTTGACTGTAATTACTCCTTCCTTGAGTACTTTTCTTATAATTTAATGCCTTAGACTAATGAGTCTAGATTTTTCTTTGTAAGTTTTGTTCGAAACTTTATAAATTTTGGCTTGGTTATCACAACTTATCATAATATAAGGAGATGGCCTTTTCTATAAAGGAACACATTTCCATGCCATTCTGCTTCTTTACACGCATCTACTAGGGCTATAAATTCAGATTGCATTGTTGAATCTGAGACACATGTTATTTCTTGGATCCCCAAGAGATAGCTGCGCCTTCTAGTGTAAAAATTCAACCATTAGTTGACTTGGATTTTTATTCAAGATTATTCCAACTTGAATCACTATATCCTTCTAAAACAGATGGATATCCTACATAATGTAAGTCATAATCCAAAGTCCTCTTCAGGTATCTAAGCACCCTAGAAATTGCATTCCACTGCTCTTGTCCTGGATTACTTGTAAATCTACACAAGACACTCACTGCATAAGCAATGTCTAGTCTAGTGCAATGCATGACATACATTAGACTTTCAATAATACTAGCATATTTAAGTTGGTCCATAGCACGCCCAGTATTTTTCATTAATTTGATACTAGGATCCACTAGCATAGCAACTGGCTTAAGTTCAAAATGATTATATCTTTTAAGAACCTTTTCTATATAATGAGATTGATATAATGCTAAAGAATTATTCTTTCTCGTAATTTTGATTCCTAAAATCACATCAGCTTCTCCAAGATCTTTCATATCAAATTTTGATGATAGAAGCCTTTTGGTTTCTTCAACATATTTGAGACTAGACTCAAATATTAACATGCCATCCACATACAAGCAAATAATAACACCAACATCAATTTCAAATTTACTATATATACATTTGTTGGCATCATTAACTTTAAATCCATGGGATATTACAATATTATCAAACTTCTCATGTCATTGCGTAGGAGCTTCTTTAAGGCCATAAAGAGATTTAACCAATTTACATACTTTCTTTTCTTGGCCAGGTAAAACAAACCCTTTGGGTTGTTCCATATAAATATCTTCTTCTAAATCACCATTTAGTAAAGTGGTTTTGACATCCATTTGATGAATTACTAAATTATGAATGGAAGCAAGAGATATTAATATCCTAGTGGAAGTGATTCGATCAACAAGAGCATATGTATCAAAGTAATTAATTCCATATTTTTTCATATAGACCTTAGCAACTAATTTTGCCTTAAATTTATTTATAGAACGTTTGGATTTAATTTCATTTTAAATATCCATTTTCACCCAATAGGTTTAGCTCTGGGGGGGAGATTAGAAATAACCCGAGTGTGATTTGACAAAATTGAGTTCATTTCATCATTGATTACTTATTTCCAAAAAACAACATTCCTAGATGTTACCTCTTCATGAAATTTTGTCGTTTCATCTTCTATATTAAGAATAAATTTTATTTTATACTTAGTTTCATTTAAATCCCCTTCAACCAAATAGATAACAAAGTCGGGCCCGTATGTTTTTTCAGTTCTTTGTCTTTTACTTCTTCGCATTTCAACATCATTTATTATTTCTGAAGAAGATATTGTTTGTGATTTTTCTTCTGAAGGTGACGAGTCAATAGCCGAATTATTATTTTCTAAACCTTGATTCAAAGTACTAAACTTTGTTAAGAGTTCAAAGAATTGCACATTTACTGATTCAATGATTTATTGAGTTTCAAAATTTAAAAATCTATAAGTCGTACTGTTACTATAGTATCCAGTAAAAATACATTTGTAAGACCTATTTCCTAGTTTAGTTCTTTTAGGTTCGAGTTTTCTTACATAAGCAAGACATCCCAAAACTTTAAGACGTCTAAAATTAGGCTTATGATTAAACCATAGTTCGTATGGTGTAATAACCTTATTTTTCAATGGAACTCTATTTAAAATATAACATGTGGATATAACCTCTTCTCCCCACATCGACAAAGGTAAACCAGAACTGATTAACATTGCATTTATCATTTCAACTAAAGTCCTATTTTCCCTTTATGCCGTTCCATTTTTTTGTGGCGTATAAGGTTCCGTAACTTGATGGATTATTCCATGAGTATTACAAAATTGTATAAACTTAATCGGGTAATATTCACCACCCCTATCGTATTGTAGGACTTTAATTTTCCTATTTTGTTGAGTTTCAACTTCTGCTTTAAAAATAAAAAAAATCTCAAAAACTTCATCTTTACTTTTAATCAAATATGTGTATGCATACTTAAGAGTAATCATTAATAAAAGTTAAGAAATATTTATTTCCACCACAAGTCATATTACTCTTCATATCACATACATCACTATGAATAAGATCAAGCATTTCAGATTTCCTCTCAACAGATTTAAATGACTTTCTAATTATCTTCGATTAAGCACAAGTTTCACATTTAGCTATGTTATCAAATTTACAATCCAAGATTAAAGCAATATTAGTCATATTTTTAATACTTTTATAATTTACATGACCTAATATACTATGCCACAAAGAAATAGACTCAACCATATAAGCAAAACTAATATAATTAATTACATTAATTTTGATCATGCCGTTACAAGAGTACCCTTTGCCAATAAATTGGACATTCTTGGACAAGACAAATTTATTAGACTCATACATAAGTTTGAAACCTCTCTTATTGAGATGGTCCCCAGACACAAGATTTTTACACATATCAGGTATATGAAGTACATCAATTAGAGTAAGAGTCTTTCCAGAAGTTAATTTCAGTTCCATTGTGCCTTTCCCAACTACATTGATGCGAATATTATTTCCATCTTCACTTCTTTTCCATCAATTTATTGATATGTTTTGAATGAATAACGGTCTTTGTATATGTGGACCATTGCGACGGTATCCAGACACCATCCACTTTCACTTTCAATTGAATTTGCATCGCATACAGTAGCAATAAGATCTACAACATTGTTGGTTTCCTTCGACCCTTGTTTTTCCTTAAATGCCTTCTTTTTAAGATCACATTCTCGAGAATAATGGTCGGGTTTGTCACAGAAGAAATATTTGCCCTTCCTTTTCTTATTTGTAGCTTGGTTCTTAATTTTTAATCATTCTTTGCTTTAAATTTTGAGTCTTTGGTATTCTTGGATTTTTTTATCCTCAACCATATTAGCTTTTGAATGACCCTCACCTTGTTCATCCTTCTTTTCTCAAATACGAGTATCAACTTCAATACGAAGGTGACGAAGAAGGGATTCCACTATATAAGTCTTTTCATCATGATTAATTTTCTTCTTAAAGTCGTTCCAAGAGGATAAAAGTTTTGAAACAATCACCCCTACTTGAAATTCATCTTGAAGATTAATTACAGCAACTTTAAGGTCACCAATAATCTGTTAGAGTTCATGTTCTTGTGCAACGACAGATTTATCATTACTCATTCTAAAATTCATATAGTTTGAAATAAGAAACTTACGGTTGCTCGCTTCCTCGTTTTAATACTTTGTTTCTAATGCCTTACATAATTCATTTACCGTCGAAATCATTCGATGAGCTCTATAAACAATTTGAGACAAAGCATTGAGGATGTGTCCTCGACACATAAATTCGTCTTCTTTCCTCTTCACACGGTTTTGTTTTATTTCTTCGGTGTCTTTGGGTGTGGTCTTGGGAATATTTTCAAGGTTGTCATCTAGAATGTATGCTAGTTTAAGTGATGTGAGGAAGAATATAACTTTCTCTTGCCAACGAGTGAAATTTTTTCCATCAAAATAGTCAAGTCGGATTAAGTCTTGACTCGTGACTTGGATAGATTGTGCCATTGTTCCTTCCATTGGAGTAATAAGAAAATAATTTTCCTAAAACTGTTAGAAATCTTCTTTGGAAAGAATGAATAATTAATTAATTTCTATAAGGAACATACTGGGAATGCTATCTTTTAGGCAAAATTTTTCCCAATCCGGTTGAGAAAGAACCATGAGTACACTATGGGTTTAGTTGAATATGCCTTTAGGATGCAATGCAGTGTATGGATAGTTGTTTGATTCAAATTATATACCGTTTGATCAAACTGATAACATTTTAAATTTGTAATCTGATAATGTCAAAATATAAAGGATGGAGAGAGGAGAAATCAACAATTTTCGGTGTCCAAAATAGATGCCTGAAACTCTTTTTATAGCCATTTCTATGACTGTTCTTTAATAGTCACATCCTTTCATATAGCAACTTAGCAGCCATTAGATTTTTTTTTTTGGAATAACTTTGATCTAACGATTCAGATTAAGCATCCTATCATAAGCGAATGGACACCCCCAAAATGAAACGCTACAAGTTCATCTAACGGCTCAGATCAAGTCGTTTTGGATTTTAAACTTCTTGATCAGATTGTTTAATCATATCCGTTGAACTATTTTACTTTGTCAAAACTTTAGGCTCTCATGCTCCAAGCGACGATGTGCACGTGCGAAGTGCCAAGTGAGCATCAAAGCGCGTAATGCGCCATAAGTCACCCAATTACTTGGTTGTCCTTTAGTTGATATACCACCACTTTTTATGGTAATCTTCCAATGTGGGACAATGTGGAATTTGGAGCACTCACATATCTTTCACACCCATTTGCCTCATGTTTCTTCTATCTAAAATAAAACCCAAACTATGTTTAAAATAAAATATTAATTAATATAATAAAATTAACAACAAAATATTATATTATATTATATTATATTAATGTTGAAATTTATCCAACAATATATTGAAGATAGGAAACAAAAAAGAAATACCTTCACCAAGGTACTCAAAAAAAGGTTATTTTGAGAAGGGAAATAAATTAATTTCTATGAATGCGCCTTTGCTTATGGGAACAAAAATAGGTTACGAGCATACACAAATTTCTTGCCAAATTTTGTTTTCTTGGTGGGTTTCACATATGTACTTCGATCGTTTATTATTTCCTATTATTTTTTTATGTTTATGGGACATTTTAATATCTTGAATTGGTTTGTGGCTTTTATCTCAGTCATCTATTTAGATAATTGATGCTTTCTTTGTGGGACATTTGAATATCTTGGATTCCTAACAACTATAAAGGAACCACAAGGTCTTTTATTTTCATTTCGAATTCATTCACCACCCACTATAAAATGTCTAAATTTTAATATTGTGAAGAGGTGTACATATGTTTAAATTCTTATTTTGTATTTTTGAAAGGTGACCCAAATTGAGTTTATAAAATATCTTGTATTATTATTTGGTCATGCACATAATTCATGGACAATAAAGTGGGGTAGATGGTCTTTAAAGATGGTCCCGTGTCTTTCAAAGCTTAATTGATAACATAGACAAGTCGTCAACTGTTATCTTTTTTTTTTTAATCATTCTTTAATTGTAAAGAAACCTACAAGTACATTTAATTTTTTGTATTTTTGTTATTTAGCGTTATATAAGTTAACAAAAAATTGCAGTTTAGACTGTGTCCTAAACGTAGAACAAGTCGATGAGCTTATTAAGCTTTCCTTGAAACAACCCCTGTATATCTCGGCTGACCCGTCCATGAAGAGTCTAGCAATATTGACAAAAGAATATGTCCTTATAATTTATCTAAGATGTTAATGATTTATCCTTTGGGTGGACCTTCTTATACTAAAGGTTTTATGTTTTATAATTCAAACTAGTTTGCTTAGCAATGATATCCTTGACCTATTAAGTTTATGTCGCAGTAGTGTTAAAATTTTGAGGTGGTGGAGTGTTGATTATATTTGGTACCATTTGCAAAATATTTTTTTTTATTCCCTGTGATCACCTAATTGCTTCATCTTACTAATTCTATTAAATTTACTCTAACAACTTTTGGTAAAGTGGTAGCTGGTGGTTAATTTTGTAGCGATTGAATAAAAATCAGTGCCTCATTTCAATGGTAATATCTAATTATTTCATTTGTGTAACTCTCAAGGTTGTGATTTTGTTAAGGCTTATGTTGCACTCAGGGTGGGATTATGTATTTTAAAATTTGATTATGTGTATGCCTTTTTCTTAATTTTGACGATATGAATTCTTATATATATGTCGATTGGATTTGCTGGGAGTGGAGATATGGTTGCATAATATGGTATTTAGGCTTTATATATAATTTATGTAATTTAATTTTGCTATCCATGTTAGATATGAAGCGTGTTAATTTTACTGAGTGTGGAGATAAGATTTCTTAACTAATTTAGTAATTTGGTTGATAAATTAACATTTCAACCATCTTTGTTTGTTATTTTTTCTCAAGGATACACTCATCACTTATAGTAATTTAGGAATCTAGGAAAGAATACTACTCATAATTTTTTGGCTAATCTTACAGTTGTTGAGACTTATGTTTTGTGTTTTATGTCTTGGTCTTTTTTTACATGTTTTGTTGTTATATGTTTATGCATTTATGTTCTTAGTTTAGTAGATTAGGTTGGGTTGTTTGTTTTTGTTCGGGATCTATTTGTCAATGTTCTTGTTTTTGGCTTTTGTTGTTTCCCGGTTTAGTCCTTTTAAGGTAGTATAAATAGTTCTTATTGTTACGGATGACACATTTGACTCAGTTTATAATTTTTGATTTATCAATCTAACAACTGAATTAATGGGGTTTCTATAGGTTCGATTATTTGACAATGTGTCATATCAAAAAGCATTTAGAGTTATAGATGCATGGGTGGTGATTGGATGGATTTCTTGCTGCCAAACACATGTCTAGTGTTCCAGTGACTGTTCAAAAATTCAAAGCTTCATGGGTCCCTAGGATATGTGCCTCCATAGTTTTTTTCACCAAGAAATGGAACACCTAAGATGGCAACACCAAAATCGAACATTTATGGCTTTGGAGTTATACGCTTAGAGATAATTACGGGTAAAAATCCTTTTGTATCTTATTTCTTTTAAGAATAAAATGCATTTTCACACAATATTGATTTGCAAAAACTAGAATTTCTATGTCGTATTTGTAATACCCCATATTTATGAGGATATAGAATTTTAATTAAATTGGTGATTTGGAGCATGTATTTATTTTGGAGAATTTATTTAATTTGGAGAATCTATTTAATTTGGAAAATTTATTAAATACGATGATTTAGATTTAATTAATTTAGGTTATTATTTATTTTCATGTTGAACATACTTTGAAGTGAAATAATAAAAGTTGTATACAGTGACTCGAATGACAATTTATAGGTCACAATTGATTCCGAATAGGTCAAGATAGTTGGAACCAAGTACCCGGGGTAGCAATGGAGTCTCGAGACATTTTTCGGTATAGCCGATGGCTCACACGTGGGTGTTCGGATCATTTGGGCTTGGCCCATCGGACTAAAAATGGGATTAGCATTTTTAACCTAATTTATATGAATTAGTGGAAGCCATAACTCATTTTGCAAACCCTAGATCTGCAGAGAAGAAAAGAGGGAGAAAGAAGGGTGATTTTTGGGAGCCAAACCAAGAAGGATTGAGGATGTTCTTCGTCAAATCACCGCCTATGTCAAAGGACCAGACCCTACGAATCAATAAAGGTAAGTGGTTAATTTTTCTTTCAATGTAAATCCATTTTTGGGAGGGGTTTGATATCAAATTGGGTTTTTAATAATTAGAGTAGAACGTGTAGATTAATTACTCAATTGATGATGGACTATTATATAAGTTTATTTGTATCCAATTTTTCATTCGAAACCCAATAGTTAAACTCGTGTAATTTGGATTGTTAGAATTGAATCGAGGATAAGATTCGTATAAACTTTTATAAACCCGATTCGGGAAGTATTGGGGTAAGATATAAATTAATGATGTTTGATGATCAATAAGATGTTTAGAACTTGTTTGGAGGGTAAAAATATGTTGGGAGAAATCAATTGAGTTCTAGCTTGAGAATCAAAAATCTTAAGAGTGTAACAATGGAGAAAAAAATGAGTTGGAGAAGATAGTTCTGTTAACAGGTACAACGAACTGGTTCGGGGGGGTCAGTTTTTTGAAGTGACTCTTAGGGTTAAAAATGGAGGGTGGGTTCCAATGTAAATTGTTAAATGTAAGGGATAGAAAACTTGATAAAAACATGCAGTTTATTCTCGGGGTTAAAGGGAGATGTTTCTAATAGAAATTTCAATCGTAGGAATGAGAAGATTTGCAGGTAAGATTTGGGTAGAGTTATTTTACCTCGATTTGAGTAGGTAATTTGGGGGAGAAATTATTATGATGTGAGAATAATTTAGTAAATGATATTATTGATAAATATACTACCTATGAGACATATACTATGGGTTGAGTGTATACCTTTACTGATGATATATATAAATATGTACATAGGTTGTATGAATACTTATTGTGTGAATTCTTATGTGCGTACATACCAAGGCTACTTGCTATCACGGGAGGTGTTCGCGTCGTGAACAATCTTATCCTGATGAGACCATTGGGAGATTTTGACTTGTACCCCAGAACATAGAATTTAGGTACGTGCTATCCGAGTGTATGATAGTTTCGACAGTCAATTAGGCAAGTTTGGTGTGTGCGTGACCCATTGACTTGGAACTATGTTCACCTACAAAATGTGTGATTTGAATTTATGGTTTGAGGGTGATATGCGAACCAAGGTCCTTATTTAGTACATGATATACCAGGACTTGATAACAGAGTATGATCGCATCGCAGGTCTCCGCCTAGGGATGTCGTATACGTATATATTATCATAGTGATGTATTTATATATATGTATATATACGTGTGATTTATTCTACAACGATTGTTTTATTAGACATTGCTGATGGTGACATCTAAATTCATCTCAGTATGTGTGAACTTTATAATTAATTGGTGACTCTAAATAAATAATAAGGGATTGGAAATTTGGTATTGTATTGTATGGGCAATACGGGTGGGCACAAAAAAATATTAGACGGGGAAAAGGCTTAAGTCTGCGACTGTTATATAGTTCTATAAAAAATGATTAATTAAGTTAATGTGATAAATAACATATGATGGACTATTATATAAGACTGTTTGAATATAATTTTTCATTCCAAACGTAGTAGTTAAACTCGTGAAATTTGGATGCGTAGAATTGAATTGAGGATAAGATTTGTATAAACTGTTAGAAACCCGACTCAGGAAGTATTGGGGAAAGATATAAATTAATAATGTTTGATGATCAATAGGATGCTTAGAACTTTCTTGGAGGGTAGAAATATGTTGGGAGAAATCGATTAAGTTCTGGGTTGGGAATAAAAAAGCTTAAGGGTGTAACAATGGAGAAAAAAACGAGTTAAAGAATGAGGTTATGTTCCCAGATAAAGCGAACCGGTTCAGGGGGTCAGTTTGCCGAAGTGACTCTTAGGGTTAAAAATGGAGGGTTTTAATGTAAATTGTTAACTGTAAGGATTGAAAACTTGCTAAAAACATTCAGTTTATTCTCGGGGTTTAAAGGGAGAGGTTTCTAATAGAAATTTCAATCATAGGAATGAGAAGATTTGCTAGAAAGAGGGTAAAGTTGTTTTACCTCGATTCGAGTAGGGAATTTGGGAGAGAAATTATTATAATGTGAGAATACATTAGTTGTTGATATTATTAACGAATATACTTCGTAATGAGACATATAATGTAGGTTGAGTGTATACATATACTGATGATATATATAAATATATATACAGGTTATATGAATACCTATTGTGTGAATTCTTATGCGTATACATACCTCGCCTACTTGCTATCACGAGAGGTCTTCGTGCCGTGGACAATCTTATCCTGATAGGCCCATTGGGGGGATTTTGACTTGTACCCCTGAATATAGAAACTATGTATGTGATATCTGAGTGTATGATAGTTTTGACGGTTAATTGGGCACGTTTGGTGTGTGCATGAACCATAGACTTGGAACTATGTTCGCCTCCAAAATTTGTGATTTGATTTTATGGTTCAAGGGTGATATCCAAACCGAGGTCCTTATTTAGTACGCGATTTACCTGGACTTGATAGTAGAGTATGCTTTTATTGCAGGTCTCCACCTAGGAATGTCGTATATATACATATATATATATATATATATATATATACAGTGACATCCAAATGTGTGATTTATTCTACTACGGGTGTTTTAGTAGACACTGTAGATATTGACATCTAAATTAATCTCAGTATGTGTGAGATTTATAATTAATTGGTGACTCTAAATAAATAATAAGGGATTATAAATTTGGTATCGTATTGTATGGGCAATATAATTGGGCACATAAAAATATTAGACCAGGAAAAGGCTTAAGTCTGAGACTGTTATATTGTTCTATAAAAAATAATTAATTAAGTTAATACGATAACTAACGTATGGATCAATAGTAAGATTACTCGGATTAGCGTAGTGTGTCGAGAAGTGTGCATAACAAGGCTAGTTAGACAGTGTAGTACAACTAGGAGGGTTAGGAAGAAGCGTTAGGTGTGCACTTTAGATGAGGGGTGAGAATTGTCTCAAGGGAGTGTGACTCTAACTTAAATATGAAGAACATTCATGCATTTTATTTACTGCAACGTTAGTCATATGTTAAATATTTTTCAAATATTTTGGGTTCTTACCCTTGCTGCAAATATTTTCAAAACCTTTTAGGTGTCCAGCCATAGGGATGCCAGACTTGATTATTTATTCCTAAGATACGCAGCTACATCATATGTGGATGCATGCAGGAATTAGAGTAGACGCTTCTTTTATTTCATTCCTAGATTAGGAGTCTTATCTCAGTATTTTATTTTGGGTGTGTTGCCTTCAGGACTTATTTAGATTATTTCAGTTCAAAGTTTGTATTGAGATTTATTATTTGCGGTTAGATATTTTGGTTTTGGATTTTGTAGCTGATGGTTTATTCGGCAAGTAATTTATTATTCAGTATCTTTTGAAACAATGATTGTGTGTATTGTTAAGTTTATTTTATTTCTGCATATTATTATCTGTTTAATCAAAGATAAAAATTTGACACTTGCTTAATTAATCATTAGGTGATTAGTAACTAATATAGTTTCCGACAGTGATGCTAAGAATGAACCAAATAAGTAACCTATTTTAATTTAATAAATGGCTGATCACCCGATATTTAATTACGCGGGATGTATGAGTATTTTACGTTTCACTAGAGATTAATATATGTTATTTTTAATTTATGTATGAAAATTTACTTAGAGGCATGTAAAGGTGTATCATTGTCGGACAACATGATCGTGAACGTAAGTAGGAAGAGGAATTTGGTGCATTGTTGCCTAAATCCATGAAGTGATTATTACTACCGAGGAACACTTAATTTTGATAGAAGAATCAAATTTGGTTAATTTAGTGTTTTTTTTATGTTAGACGAAAAACATGTTGGTGGAAGTGTTGTTTTATCTCTAGGCTAAATAATATAATCTATAATGTATCTATTGTAATATTAAATGTTGAATAAATAATTCTACGCCTTTTGATTTGTATTTTGGTTTATTTGTCAGCTATGATTTGAATATTAGTTGCTTAAAATTATTTTTTTATATTATAAATTTTAGTTTTGACATTTTATATTAAACCATCATGATATGAAATATTTTACATGACAGTTTTTAACACATGAAATTTATTTGTCCCTACAGTTTTTAGAAATCATATATGACAGCTTTTAGATCATATATGACAGTTTTAATGTGTAAATTTGTTTGTCGTGATAGTTTTTAGATCACATATGATAATTTTATATGATTATTTGGTGGTTTAATGATAGGTTTGAAAAAAATACCCATATCTAATACTTATATAATATGATAGTTTTTACTCATATAAATTACGACACCCAAACTTATGACTGATTTTACCAATTAAAAAAAGTCATAAACATCTTTTTATGACAGTTTTTAATAGTCATAAAATACCTTTTTTCTTGTAGTGATTGTTGAAACAATAGATGTTAAAAGAAAAATAAGGTTGTGGTAAATGAGAATTTCAAGAGGGTGTGAGAATACTTAGGAAAAGTAAAACACAATTAAGAGACATTATGGTATGATATGTTAATAACAGAGTAACCTATAGGTTCCGTGAGGGTAAAGTGTATCGGTATAAGCCGTTTTAAAGTAAAGGACATATAGGAAAATTAGTCTAGTTTGTCTTAACAACTATCTAATTTAGATATAAAGGACTTCCCACTCATGGATGCTAGAGAGGGTAGGAGTTCGTAATTTAGGAGGTATTAGATAACTAGTTATTCTTAAGTAATATGTAGTTAATCCATGATTATTGTAGAAACTCGATAACTGTTCGACCTAGACAGAAGTGTATTAAGGGGGGTCCTTTTTTGGATTTCATCTTATGAGATGTCTCAAGCACGAGGTCTAGGAAAGATCAGGAATTGAGAGTTTTAGGATGTTTAAATACTTGTATAAATTTATTTAGGCATATCTGATAGTGCGGGTATAATGTCGATTGACTATGTAATAATTGTACGTGCATGGCATATACCGACTGACTACTTTGATGGTTATGTGAAAAGGTGATTATGTTGTCTCATTTTTGACTCATTCTTGCATGAGGAGATGATTTTTGACTCATTCTTATATAAGGATATGATTTTGACTCATTCTTATAGGAGGAGATGATATTTTATTCATTCGTATATAAGGAGATGATTTTGACTCATTTATATATAAGGAGATATAATGAGATGATTTTTGACTCATTTGTATACGAGGATATGATTTTGACTCATTCTTATACAAGGAGATGATTTTGACTCATTATAATATAAGGAAATGATTTTAACTCATTCGCATGTGAGGAGATGATTTTGACTCATTTTATGTGAGGAGATAGTCTGACTCATTCGATACAAGGATATATTTTCTAACTCATTTTTAATGAGGTAATATGATTGCTAGCTCAAGTAACTAAGGGATTTATTATGAATATTTAGGATTTATTAAGGAGAAGATTCTAATACCCATAAATTTAAAAGAATTTACTTAATTAAAACAATTAGTTAAATTTCTTGGAATTTAATAGGATTTAAAAAAAATGTTTTCGAAAATTTTAAGAGAATTTCACATAATTATTTTAAGTGAAAAATAAAATTTATAATTACTTAAGTGAAAAATAAAGTTTTATAAGAATCTTTGAAATTTATTTACAAAAGAATGGAATTTAAAATATCTAATTACGATTTAATTTAACTAGGTGGATGGATGGGGTTAATTAGGTTATTGAAGCATACGTAGAGAGAAAATTAGGGTTAAGGAAAAAAGGGTAAAAATATAAGAAGGAGAAAATTAATTAAGAACTTAAATAACACCCTACTACTTACAAAACTCACAATCCAACTTCTAACCTTCATACAAAATACTTATTTTAACCCACAAATTATCCCCTTATATTCTGAAAAAAATCCTACAGTTCTGAACTTGGTTTTGAGAAAACATATGCCCAATGATTCGTACAGAATATTGCATATTTCTACCCTCGAACCTATGCATTTTAGCCTCCTCGGGTGCCTTAATCTCTATATTTAAGCCCGTTAAGCAGACAACCTCGAATTTATATTGGTAACAGGTTATATGAGGTATAATTGGGCTTTTGTAGGTATTTAGGTACTAAGTATGGAGTTTGGATGCATTTCGGCTAAGTTTCGTACATATCCGCATGCGCAAGGGCAAGTCGGTCAATTTACAGTTTGGTCACCTGGCCCGACATCTGCACGAAAGTTGTAGCTCTCCTCGCAAGCTTCACGTGGGCACAAATGGTGCGTGATTCTGAGTCCGAATGAAGAAGTTACGACGATTTTAGCGGAAGAGAAATACAAATGAACCAAAACAGGGGGGGAGCATTGTGCAGACTTGCTTGATTGATCGATCGACCAAAAGGGTCGATTGATCAACCCTTTAGAAAATTTCCTTTGAGCTTTAAGTGTGGGCAAATATCTGCTTGACCAATCGATCGACCTCAGCTTTTTCTATTTACAAGTTTGCCATTTTGGGGGTTTTGTATAAATACTCATTTCTCTCATTTGGGAGAAATATCTACATTTTTGTCTTAGATTTTAGGGTTTTTAGAGAGAGCTATGCCCTACTGTTGATGCAAAAAAACTAGATTATCTCTAATTAATTAATCACAGATAAAGAAATTAATAAGACAAAGGATTTTTAAAGTGGTTCAGCCTGATTAAAATGGCCTACGTCCACTATTTTTGTATTGCTGACTGTTTATTTGGAATCTCGATAATAGGTTTAACAAGAGTTCCAAAGTCCCCTTCTTATGAGGAAGTTACAATGTATTTATAGCCTTGAGGCTGTACATATAAAAGGATAATGCGCTGTTATCTAGTAGACATATACATCTGTACGATAGTAATGTGCATTTAATGCGTAGTTGTCTTTTCATTATGATGCTCTTCATGCTAAGTAGCTCGAACTGCTTGAGTTGCTCGGTACGCTTAAGTTGCTCGGGGCGCCTGAGTTGCTTGGTACGCTTAAGTTGCTCGGGGCGCCTGAGTTGCGTGGTACACTTAAGTTTCTCGGTACGCTTGAGTTGCTCGGTGATAGTATGTTGTTCGTCTAAAGTATTTGTATTTGCCATGTAGGTTGACACGTGTCTTCAAGTGATTATTCCACATCAACAGACTAAATTTGGTATCAACAGAATCCCCCAATGTTTCACAGTTGAGGTTGATGGAGAGTGCGGAACATTTTGCTTGAAAACTTCTTGGATTACTGATCTTCATGGATTTTAGGAAAATTTTCAATATATATAATTCCTTTTTGTGTGTATAATATCAAGATTCATAAATATTTTAAATTTTCACGATCAGTTCGATATTTGTGCCTTTTTCTTCTTTTAGCCGTCGTAAACGCAGACGTCTTTCATTGTAATCATTATTTTTCTCTATTCCCGAGGTAAAGTATTTAAGTGTGACAGAAATCCTATCATTTTTCACTTTTCAAATTTATATCTCTGAACCCTTCATCTTCTCTCTATCTTGTGCCTTCGTTCTTTCCATCGTTCATTGACAACTAATCTCTATTTCCTCTGTAAGATTTTCTTCCTCCTTCTTTATTTTCTTTATTCACTATGGTTTATCTTGTTGAATCGTTAGACAAATTTTGGTCTGAGTTTTCAATCCCTTCGTGGGTTATTTTGGAAGAACTTTCGTATCCTTATGATTTACTTTCTTTGGCTAAGGGACACTGGTTCCCAAGTCTTTTTGTAGATGAGTGTGGTTTTTATTTCCCACCAAATCCCCTGTGTTTGGAGTTTTGCAAATATTTCTATATTGTACCTGGAAGAGTAGCTCCAAATACATGGAGGGTAGTTAATGGCGTACATAGGTTGAATCAACTTCATAGAACACGTTTGGGAATTCTAGAAATTATGTATTGCTATAGATGGATCACTAGTGACAATAATTTCTATTTAAAAACTAGGTTTTCGAATAGAGTGTTAGTTGTCAATCTTCCCGATGCCAATAGGGATTATTTTGATCATGGGGTTGTGATGAAAAATTTGCAACACCCTCCATTAAGTGGAGATGACGTGTACCAAGGTCCCAGGTGTCCGCTTTATGGCAATGGGATAGATTATTTTTATTTTTGAAATCTTATTTTCTTTGTATTCGATGAAATGCACCACTGAAATTTGATTTTGTTTGTTGCAGTTGACAGTAAAAGAAAACCTCCAAAAGAAATCGAGGTTAATATAAAGCATTTAAAACTTATATGGGGCTTGCATCAATCTGTCACTGGGGAGCATATTAGATCTGCTTCTTATTTGTTGCAATACAGAAGCTACACCTCGTCTTTCATTGCTCGTCCTCGTCCTGTGGTAGTTGATCTTGATCAGGTACCAATCTCTGAGACCAGTGTGGAAGGTTCTTCTTCTGACTTGAGTATTCCTATTACTGATCTAATGAATAAGAGGAAAGCTACTGCCTTTTTTGACAAGTCTGCCTTTGCCACTGACGAGGTAAAGAAGAATAAACAAGATATCCCATATGAAGGGATAAAAAATACAGATGTACCCCCTTCTATTGCTGCCAAGGAAGCTGGCAAGAAGCCCCCTGTGCCTCTGAGTAAGACTGTTGTCATCTCACCTTCGAGTGAGACTGTTGTCATTCCACCAACAGAGACAACTCCTGCTCCTCTGAGGAGCTTAAAAAGAAGTTCTTTTGAGAGACCTATTGAACCTATCTCTCAACCTTCAAATGTTGAAGGTAATGTTCCAGCTCTTGCTCTTCCGAGCTCTGCTGTGGATTTGATAAGATCCTGGACTGTTCCATAATTACAAGGTGTTGAAGACACCTTTTCTCGTATGAGACTTACCACATTAGCTGCTCAACACATTACTTCAGTAAGTATCTTTAGTATGAGTCCTTTATTTCTAGTACTATGTTCATATATTGACTTAAAATTCTATCTTATTTTTTTTTTCCAGCTTGTGACTGGCTTCAATAGTATTTTGAAGAGGGATGAAGCCATCAGGGCTTCCGGCTTCTCGAGTGGGGTAGAAGAATCTTTTGCTGGACTAACCCAGTCTTTGAGGGAATCTCATCAGAAGTACGAGGAAGACAAAGATGCTTGGGAGAAGCAATTCCAGTCTGTTGAAGCAAACCGAGATCAAGCTGTGACTGCCTCCAAAGAGCTGGAGAAGAAATTAAAGGAGGTCGAACAACATAATAGTGATCTTGAAGTCAAGCTTAAGTCTGCTGAAGAAAATGTCGTCAAGATCCAAGATGCTGAGCGACATAAGATAGAGTTAGAAGAAAAATTAAAGTCTGCCGAGGAGCTCCTTAGAGAAAGGACCTCCTCAAAAAAAGCTAAAAGGAAGGTTGCTGTTAAAAAATCCTTTAGTGCTTGTTGGGACAAGGGTTGGAACAAGGTCCTGGATATCATGTCTTCTCAAAGGGAGTATGCCAGTGTCAAATATTTTAGGGATGGATGGGTAGCATCCTTGAAGGAGTTGAAGGTTGCTGAGAATTCTGAGTTGTTCTAGCAACATACTCATGGCCCTCCTCCCTCTCCCGGAGAAGAAGAAGAAGATGAAGCAACTTCATATGAGTCTTCCTTGATGACAGGAGAGTAGATCCTTATTGTTGCTGTTTCCCAACCCTCAGAGCAAGTCCAACAAGCTAGAACATGTACCGAGCAGTTTCCTTTGCCCTTCGAGCAACCAACCACTTCCTCCAAAGCCTCTGAAGAAGTCGTAGGAAACAAGGAGAAGGTATAAAGTTGTTCGGGTCTTTTATTTTGATATTTTCATGAATGTAACCTTGAACTATGTTTTCCTTTATTATGATGAATAAAATTTGAACTTCTGTTATTCGTATGGAATTTCTCTGTTACTTGCTCTGTTCGTACCATTGTTGATTTTTTTTATTCTTCTCTTTGCTAGTTTATGGCCAGGATGGAGCTCTTATCGGCTCATGATACCGAGTTGATGAAGAAATGCAATGACTATTTCAAAGTTTGTCATGCAGACCTTAATGAGGCCCAGATAACTGATATCCTCGGATAAGGTGCTTCTGACCGAGCAGTTGATTCTTACCAATACTGGAAGTGCTTACTTGATCGTGTTGTAGCCAACAATGTGGCCTACTATGAGATGATTGAAGATCTTCAAGGAACGATCGAGGAGCTTCAACATAAGTACAAAGAATCTACAACACTTTTACTTCAAGGTTATAAGAAAAAGTACCATCAATTGAGTGTTGACAAGGGATATGACAAGTTCATTTCTTCTCATGAGAATAAGGAGAGCGTGTTAAAGCTTGAAATTGAAGAGCACATACATATTGCCAAGATGCTGGAGCAGGAGAACATCGTTTTGCAAGAGGAAATGAAATAACTCAAATCTGCTTCTTCTTCTTCGGGAGCCTTGGTCCCCGTTAATGATGATGGTTTTTCTTTTTTGGAAGTAGTAATGATAACTTACGGGATGAGTTAGAAACTTTGAAACTAGCAGGATCTTCCACACCTGCTCATGATAGAGTAAGATCTTCTTCTCATGGTCGGGTTACCATTGAAGAAGTGAGAACTCAGTCAGTCTTAGAGAATCAAGTCTTTTAGTTGATGGCGAAGAACCAAGCCTTGGCAAAGATGTCTAAGAAGATTCTGAATTTCACCGACCAACTCTCCACCCAGAGTTTTGCTCTAGAAAGTAAAAAAAATTAGTTAAGAAGCCCCACGAGCAACTTAAGAGATTGACTTATTAATTTCACAAGCAGCCCAGGGAATTTTGGATGGCTGGGTATAATGAAGCTCTGTATCACCTTGATGCTCGTTTACAACAGTCGAACAATGAAGGATACAAGCAGGGGTGGTTAAATCCCTTATGTGTCTTGAAGGTGGATCAAGGTCATTTCTTATGGGATTATTATGATATTGGAGTTCTTGATTTGCCTGTGCCTCCCTTCAAGCTTGATCTTAATTGGATTCCAGCCCGTGTTATTCCTCGAATTTTGATCTCCAAGTATCTCGATGACTACAGCCTTCATTCAAATTTTGAGATATCTCATCCAGAACACTTGCTCGATCGTCCATCCATAATGAATGTCAGAATGCTACGAGATATGAACTTTATAAATTCTCCTTATGCATTAGATGATCCTCCAGCTGGGGTTGAACCTGTTTCAAAAGCAGAGGGGAAGAAACCCATAGAATAGGATATGTTTATGTAATGTATCAAACTTCATATGATATGTAATCTACTTAATTTTAATGAAGAAATTTTTAGTCTTTGACAATTTCATTTTTCTTCGAAATAATTTGTAGAATGTCCTTGTTTGTTGGCTAGTGAATATGTGTATATATATATATATATATATATATATTCCATTTGTTGTTTGATTATAGTGACTTGTCACTCTTTGGGCCTAAGAAATGGAATGATTTTTATCCCATGTTCCTGCTTAGTTATAGTAATCTCGTATGGATTACCTGGTTTCCTAGATAGTGGACGCCCCAGGAGGTCGTCCAGCTTCTTGCCTAGTTTGGTACCAACCAATCGGAGTTGGTGGTAATGAAATGCCGACCAACCGGAGTTGGTGGTATTGAGTTACCGACCAACCGGAGTTAGTGGTAATGAGATGCCGATCAACCATAGTTGGTGCGATTGAGTAACCGACCAACCGGATTTGGTGATAATGAGATGCCGACCAACCGTAGTTGGTGGTATTGAGTTACCGACCAATCGTAGTTGGTGGTATTGAGTTACCGACCAACTAGAGTTGGTGGTAATGAGATGCCGACCAACCGAAGTTGGTGGTATTGAGTTATCGACCAATCGGAGTTGGGGGTCATGAGTTCTCGACCAACTGGAGTTGGTGATAATTGAATTGCCGACCAACCGAAGTTGGTGGTAATTGAATTATCGACGAACCGGAGTTGGTGGTGTTTGCTTTGATTTAGGGTTTGTGTAGTGTGTAACACTAATATTCAGAAAAATTTCAATAAAGAAGGAAATATGGGCGAAACATCACTTTATTCATATTGAAGAAACTGTATTATATAGGAATTTCAATTACTGATAGTACTTGCGCAGGTGTTCTGCATTCCATGCATTCCTGAATTCTTCTCCCTCCAAAGTTTCAATTCTGTATGTCCCTGGACGAACAACTTCTGTTACTCTATAAGGTCCATGCCACTTGGCTTCTAGTTTGTTATGCTTTTGGATCACTTTCTTCAGCACATAATCCCCTTCTTTTAAATCACACTTCTTCACTCTTTTGTTGTATAATAAAGCTGTTCGTTGTTGATATGCAGCATTCCTGATTACTGCTTCTTCCCTAACTTCTTTGAGCATATCCAGATCTAATCGTCTCATCAAGTCACTGACAGGAGAACTGAAATTAAGCACCCTATGTGTGGGTAGACCCAATTCAGCAGGTATGATAGCCTCACTCCCAAATGTCAGCATGTACCGAGACTCCCCAGTTGCTGTTCGTGGTGTGGTGCGATAAGCCCACAATATAGAGTGTATCTCATTGATCCAATTTCCCTTTGCATCATCCAGCCATTTTTTCAAACCATTCAGTAGGGTTCTGTTCGTCACTTCAGTTTGCCCATTGCTCTAGGGATGGCCTGGCGTGGAGTGGATTTTCTGTACATTGGATTGATGACAATATGCAGCGAATTCCTCGTTGTCAAAATGAGTTCCATGGTTAGTAATGAATGCGTGAGGAGACCATATCTGCAAATAATACTCTTCTAAATAAATTGTTAGACCTTGTCATATGTCATCTCAATGAGAGGTTCAACTTCCACCCATTTGGTAAAATAATCCACTGCAACCACAAGGTATTTGCATCTTCCCCTGGTCGTTGGAAGTGGTCCAACCAAGTCTATCCCCCACATAGAGAATGGCCAAGGGGGCGTAATGGGTGTTAATAATGCTTGGGGAGTTCTTCGGATGGAAGAGAAACGTTGGAATTTATCGCACTTTTTAGCGTAAGCTGCACAGTCAGCTCTCATCGTTGGCCAGTAATACCCTTGCGTTGTTATTCTCTGCAAAAGCGTCTGACCTGCTACATGGGATCCATAGGAACCTTCATGAACCTCTTAAATCAAGTCCATAACTTCGGAGGGATGGACACATCTCTGTAGTGCGGCTATAACTCCACTTCTATACAAAATGCCATTGGTCAATACGTAACGAGCAACTTTAAACTTTAGTTTCTTGGCTGCGAGTTTATCAATTAACAAAGCCCACTCTTCAATATAGGCCCTGATGGGGTCCATCCAAGATGGTCCCAAGTCGAGGGCAATGAATTCATCATCAAATCTTCGTCTATGATTTGACCATCCATGATTTCTATTGGGATTGTTCTTCATAGCTCGGTACGTGTGGCTGATGCTTGCCGAGCTAGGGCATCTGCTCTTGCATTCTTTAATCTTGGTATTCTAATCACCTAAACTGCAGTAAAACTCGATACAACCTCCATTGCTTTTGCATGATACTTGACCATTAATTCTCCCTTTGCTGCATATACTCCCAGAATTTGGTTTACGATTAACTGTGAATCACTGAATACAACGACCTGCTCTGCCTTCATGGTTTTGGACAGACTTAGACCCACGACCATTGCTTCATATTCAGCCTCATTATTAGAAGCCTTAAATTAAAAGCACAGAGCATACTCCATATCAATATCATTCGGACTGTTTATAACAATTCCTACTCCACTACCTGTAGTGCACGAAGAGCCATCCACATACAAATTCCATACAGGTACATCATTATCAAACTATTGATCGGACAGAGTTCCTCGGTGGAATATTTGATGCCTCTTTTTGTCTTTCCCCAGCTCTTCTCGCTGCTCATTGATTATCTTCTCTTGATCGTCCACAAGTAAAAGTTAGTCGGGGGTTAAATTTGATAATCCCGTAACATCCACGGGTTGGTCTGTATTAAACTCCTATTCTTCGGAGGTATCTTCCTGAGTAAACTCTGCGATAAAATCAGCTACTGCCTGCCCCTTAAGCGACGACCTAGACTCATAAACTATGTCATATTCACCAAGTTCTACTGCCTAGTACATCAAACTTCTTGATTTCTTCGGTTTATGTAGGGCTTGTCTTAATGTCATATCAGTCTACACCACTATAGTATGGGCTTGGAAGTATGGTCTCATCCTTCTGCTCTCTTCGATTAGTGCCAATGCTAATTTTTCCAACCTTGGATATCTGATCTCTGATCCTCGAAAAGCCTTACTGGTGTAATAGACTGGTTTTTGTACTCCATCTTCCACTCTTCTCAATGTCGAGCTAACTGCATTCTCTGAAACTGCCAGATACAAGTATAATTTTTCTCCCATCATGGTCTAGATAATAATGGATGAGTCCCCAAATATTTCTTTAACTCTTGAAAGGCCTCCTCGCATTCATCATTCCACTAAAATGTTTTTTGAAGTGTTTTAAAGAATGGGAGGCATTTGTCTGTTTCTCGTGAGACAAATCTGTTTAGTGCTGCAACTCGCCCTGTGAGATTTTTCACTTCCTTCTTCGTAGTTAGAGATCGTAGCTCCAACAGAGCCTTGATCTTTTCAGGGTTCGCCTCGATACCTCGTTGATTAATAATATATCCGAGAAACATACCTTCTCGCACTCCAAAGATGCATTTGGTGGGATTCAACTTCATTTGATATTTCTTTAGTTGATCAAAGGTCTGACCTAGGTTAACTAGATGATGAGCAACTTTTTTGCTCTTCGTCAGCATATCGTCGATGTAAACCTCCATATTATGACTGATTTGCTCTGCAAACACCTTGTTCATCAGTCGCTGATATGTTGCACTTGCATTTTTAAGTCCGAAAGGCATAACATTATAACAATAAGTTCCCCTTAGGGTGATAAAAGAAGTACTTTCCCTGTCCTCAGGCTTCATTTTAATCTGGTTGTAGCCAGAGTAAGCATCCATGAAACTCAATAATTCATGCCCCGAGGTATCATCCACCAGCTGATCGATTCGAGTCAAGGGAAAATGATCCTTTGGGCATGCTTTATTAAGATCAATGAAGTCCACACACATCCTCCACTTATTAGTTTTCTTCTTTACCATCACCACATTTTCTAGCCAATCAGGATATTTGACATCCTCAATAAAAAAGGCTTTCTGTAGTTTCTCTACTTCTTCCTGTATAGCTTGATTCTTTTCAGGGCTAAACACCCTTCTTCGATGCTTTACTGGCTTGACCTCCTAGTTCACGTTGAGCTCGTGGCACAGGAAACTCAGGTCTATCCCTGGCATGTCTTCATGACTCCATGCAAAAGTCTATTTTTTGCGCCTTAGAAATTCCATCAGTTCCTTTTTTTATTGATTCATCCAGTGACACACCAATTTGAGTTGTTCGTTCTGGGTGTTCATCGTCTAGAACAATACTTTCACTGGCTTCCATGACCTGGCCCTTCACAAGCTGAGACTCGTCTCTAGGGTCTAATGTTTCAATCTTCGCATATTCTATTTCATCCACTTGATAAGTAGTAGTCTTCTTCCTGGATTCTTCGCGTTCCTCTTGTTCAATAGATGAATAATCTCATTCTCGAGCTACTTTCTAGTCGCCTTTCACCACTCCCACTCCAAAATTGGTTGGGAATTTTAAACATTGAAGTACAGTAGATGGTACTGCTTTGAACTTCTTTAGACCTACCCTTCCCATGATGATATTGTAAGCTGATTGGACATTTTTATCCATTATGAAAAAGCGTACTCTTTCTGTTCGACAAGCAGGCCATGTACCAATAAGCATATCCAACTTGATCGTCCCACGTGGAAAAACCTTTTCGCCAGTAAAACCAAGGAGGGGTCTTTGATAGGGCTCCAACTGGGCTAACTTCAGGTTCAAACTATCAAAGCATGGGTAGAACATGATGTCTGCAGAGCTACTATTGTCCACCAGCACCCGTGAAATCACCACTTTCGTTTATTCTCATCTTGATCACCAATGGGTCATCATGAGGATATAGTACACCTGCCAGGTCGCTTTTAGAGAAACCAATGACCAATTTATCCTTATTTACCATCCTCGAACGATCATCTTCAACCAAGTTTATTCGTTGTATGTACGAGCAAGCTTGAGCCTCATTGAGGTAAGCTTTTCTCTTCGCAGTAAGATCTCCACCTCCAGCATCTCCACCTGTAATAACATTACATTCAAATGATCCAAAATGGATTGAAAATACCTCACGCTCCGGCTGTCTTAGTCGTTTAGGAAGGTCGGGATCATCTTATGGATCATCTTCGTGATCTTTCTTCTTATCTTCTTTTGCTCGACGAGGGGATTTAGATCTTTGCTTTCTTCGGTCGCTGGTCTTTCCACCATTTTGGCGATAAGCATACTTTGCCAATTTTCCTCACCTGATGAGTGCTTCAATTTCATTCTGGAGAGTTATGCAACGTTTGGTCGTGCGACCATAGTCTTTGTGGAATTCATAATATTTGGACTTGTCCCTTTTATCAGGATTCTCCTTCATTTTCCCTAGCCAGGCTAACTCCTCGCTGTTCTTGATTTCTTCCAGAATGTGATTTATATCTACCTTCAAGGGAGTATAATTTCCAAATTTGCTCATCTACTACAGTGCCTGCTTTCCTTTTGACGTCCTATTGCCACCATTGTTCTTCTGATCCTTCTTCTCGATTTTACCAGCTTTAACCTTGATCTCCTTAGTTTCTGTATTCTTCTTCACAGCCATGGCTTCCTCAGTATTCATGATTTTGGCTACCTTTTCCATTAGTTCTTCCATAGTCCTAGGAGGATCTTTGGCCAGAGTAGCGTACAACTTGTCTGGTAACAGTCCACTCATCAGAGTAGTAATTGTTGTCTTTTCCTCATAATCAATTACTTCATGCTTCTCATTATTGAAAAGGGTAATATAGTCCCTAGTACTTTTTTCTGGCTTCTGTCTAACACTCAGTAAGTGTGATACTCGTTTAACTGGTTTTTCTCCAAAATAGAAATTCCCTATGAACAATTATGCCAGTTGAAGGAAAGTCGCAATCTTCTCCCGAGGAAGGTTGTTGTACCATATTGGGCTGAACCGGTGAGAGTTCCTGATAACACTCTACATCTCATCTCATTTGAAACCGCATAGATGTTGGCAGCAGCTTGGTATTATTCTATATGAAGGACATGGTCAATTTTTCCATCGTATTTAGGCATCACCATGGGAGCTTTGAATTTTGATGGTGTGGAAAAGTCCATAATTGCCTGTACGAATGGTGTCCGGTTGACAAAAGTTCTTTGTAGAGGATTCTTGGCCTTAGCCATTTCCCTTAATCTATCCTCTAACCTTTGAATAAAGCCTTTCCATTCATCGTTTCCTACCTCAAGCCTATTTGTTCGAGCAACTGATCGCGTCGAGTTTTCCTCTTCGGATCTTTCATTACGGGCAATTGGGCGTGATTGGGAAGAGCCTTCCCTTAGATTAGATGGTCGTGGAGAGTTCCTCGATGCAATCCTAGGGGGACTTATATTCCTCCTAGGGCCCAAACGATCAAAAGGAGAAACTCTACTCAACCTTTCTAGAGCACTAGTCCTTTCTGGAGTGAGAGTGACATTTCGGTGGGAATCAGTAGCTCGTACTGATGAAGTCCAGCCAGGTTGATACGAAGGATCACTAGATCTCTCAGTACGATACGAGTCAGTACGTCTAGATTGAGAGATCTCCAGGAATAATGTTCTTTTAGTTCTCGAAGATGGCAAATGGGTATCTCTCTGCACACTTCGTTGTCTTGATTGGGCCGGCACTCCACCTTGAACAGTCTGTATAAGTTGACGCATTGTTTCTTGCATGGCCATTTGGCCTTGGGCTAAATTAGCCATTATGCCAGCCAGATCTTGAATATTTGGGGGAGTAGAAGGGTTTGGAGGGACCCCAGTATTTCGATTACTAGATTTCGGATAATCAGCCATAGATGATGAATTATTTTGGTGAAAAATGTTAAATACAGTCGTTTCCCACAGACGGCGCCAATCTGTTGATGTAAAAAACTAGATTATCTCTAATTAATCAATCACAGATAAAGAAATTAATAAGATAAAGGATTCTTAAAGTGGTTCAGCCTGATGAAAATGGGCTACGTCTACTGTTTTTATATTGCTGACTGTTTATTTGGAATCTTGATAATAGGTTTAACAAGAGATCCAAAGTCCCCTTCTTATGAGGAAGTTACAATGTATTTATAGACTTGAGGTTGTACATATGAAAGGATAATGCGTTGTTATCTAGTAGACATATACATCTGTACGATAATAATGTGCATTTAATGCGTAGCTGTCTTTTCATTCTGATGCTCTGCACACTAAGTAGCTTGGACCGCTTGAGTTTCTCGATATACTTAAGTTTCTCGGGGCCCCTGAGTTGCTCGGTACGCTTAAGTTGCTCGGTACGCTTGAGTTTCTCGGTGACAGTATAATGTTCGTCTATTTGTATTTGCCACGTAGGTTGACACATGTCTTCAAGTGATTGGGCCACGTCAGCATACTAAATTCGGTATAAACATCTACTCTCCTTTTTCCATTTCTATGTAAGTTTCTTTGTGCATTATTCATTGTTTCCTTAATATAGTTGTTGTATTTCATTTATTTCCATTGCTGTAGTTTAATTTCATGCTTAGATAATTAGTTGTATTTCTTGCTATTTCTTGCTTTCATAATTAGGTTTACTTTCTTTCTTTCATTATATGTCATTTGCCATGCTTTCTAGCTAAGTTAGTCTAGGTTGTGTCAGATTGAACTCAACTCGGGTTTACATGTTTATTTGCTTTGGTGATGGAGTTTACAGGTCTATTTCGAGTGCGTTGTCGTAGTTATTATTCCTAGGAGATTTGATGGGGTATATCATATATGCTCCGTGCTTACGACTTTGTGTGCGTAATTTTTGGGGTATTTGTTGACGCCAAAATCTTATTCGGCTTTTATGCAAATTTAGGGGTGTGACTACTCTTGATTTAATTAACCATGGAAACGAGACGCAATATTAATAACTCGTCGACCCATGTAACCATTTTATACTAATTAACTCGCGTGAGGGATATTCGACGCAACCTATAATTTTTACCGCTTTTGTTAATCTAGTATATTTACACTCGCCTAGATTAATATTTCTCTTTATGCATCTTTTCCCTTTTTGTGTATAATTATCTTTTACCTTTTATTGAGAAGTACTAAATCGATAATATTCTAGCAACTCGTCTTTATGGATTTTCGATACCCGAACTTGGCCTCTATACTCACCTGTTGAGTGTAGTCATAAGTTTAGGTTTTTTGCATTCAGGCGGTGAATAGAAAACAACGACCGACATCTTAACACGCGCCGCTTTTCACCCTCGATCACCCAATTATAAAAATAAAAGGATTTGAGGTATTCGATTCATCATTCATGGAAAGATAATTGTACTATATCCTCTCAGGATGGGAATAATGATTTATACCTAAATAAGGCTTTACAAATTATAAAAATTGTGTATAAATAATTGTTATTATTAAATGTATTGAAAAATAATGACTATTTTAAATAAATGAATGATCCCAATTCTTAAAACTTTATGCTTAGTTTAAATTAGTTTAATTGAACTAGGTTAGAGAGTATTGTATTCATATCAGATGTTCTTACTTAAGTAGAATTATGTGATAGACTACTCCTTTACATGTATTTAGATATCTCCCTTCAAATTTTAATGTAGCAATTGGACATGAAATTATCTGTTGAAATCTCACATATTAATCTGGGAAATTGGGGTTTTAAGTAAGGATAGAATTTAATAACTATCTTAGACCATATTTGGAGGGTAATGGGGGCGTAGAACACCGTTTGTGAAAGAAAATGGCAATTCTTAGTTCTGGGCATGTGATAGAGGACGTATGTTGAACACAAATCTGTTTATGGGCAATTTTAGTTCCATGCATTGTGCGAACGTCTATGGTTTTTACCATGCAAATAACTGTGTTTTTACCATGCGAATGTAGCATGAGCATGGATCTAGTAGAGTTTATAAATTAGTGAAATTTAAATATCTCTATGATATTTCACTTTTAATAATTGAACTTTATTTATATGGGAAATGGCGGGGTTTTAAAATATAGTAATTGAAAATAGTAATACTTTTAACATTTTAGACGTGAATGAAATATTGAGTTAGACATTGTGGATAATATATGCATTATTAACCTTATACGTAAGGGGGGGAGATATAATGCTTAATGGATTAAAGAAACAATTTGGATACTTTTAGGCTACTCACTATGGCCCTATTATGAATTTATAAATAATACTGCATGATTCAACTCCGAGACATGAGTTTTGTATACTCAATGTAGACAAAGAGAAGGATGTAACATTACATGTATAAATATTAGATCTATATGGATAATAGTTAACCTAATAACTGTTGAGTTTGCTATTTACTTTAATGATTGATAGTTTTACACTCGAATGCGTAGATATTATCTAGTTAATGTGGGCCAAACCCCTCGCATTTTACAGTTGCTCCCGTGTATCCGATTTAGTTTTTTATGCGAGCACACTGTCTTCCATCCCATTCATTACCGTCCTTTGAAGATCCAGGGGTTTTCCCTACTTTTAGATTGACTTCATTTATTTTGAGATATGTAAGGTTTACTTTATCCCTTGTATTTGTACTTAATTATAAAAGATAAGTTGAATGTGAGAGGATTGGTGTGTATCAGTTGATGATGCTAAGGTTTAGCACCACCGGATAAGTGATAGTGAGCTCAAACAGTAGCAGCCATGGCAGCCATAGAGATGTATAAGTGAATAAGTATGTAGAAGGGGATGAGTATAAGAGGGAATAAGACAATGATGTATAGTGGTTCATCCAATCTAGCCTACCTCCACTGTGAGTGTGTGATCCACTAAGTATGGGCACTAATGGCCTTGGATACAATGCACATCAGCCTCTCTCTCTCTCTCTCTCTACTGTGTGTACAAGCAGAGTTTTAGCTAGGGTTACAGTCAATTGATCGATCCCCTGTAGGGTTGTAGGTGACAAGTATATATAGGTCTTAGGGGGTGTAGTGTACCCCCCAAGTATGCATGGTGCATGTGAATCATGATCTAGCCAATCCCCTATTGACACTTGTAGATGCCAAATGATGACATAATATTCCCTCACGTGAGGGTGTGATTTTGTTATAACGGTCTCCCCTATGCCATGTCAGCCTCACGCGCACTGTTCCACGAGTCTCCCAAACCACGCGTTGTGATGATGTCACCCTCGGCCTATGAGTCGAGGCCGAGGGCAAAGTTTCTTCCAGTAGTGAGTCTGGCCCAATTCTGGCCTCGTACTCTCGGCCCCTCGTAGGGTCGTCTGGAGAGTGGTGAAGGGTCGGCCCCTCATAGGGTCGGCTGGAGTCTGGCGAAGGGTCGGACCTTCTGAGGGGTCGTATGGAGCCCGTTGGAGGGGTCAGCCCCTCGTAGGGTCGTCTGGAGCCTGATGAAGGGTCGGATCCTCTGAGGGGTCGTCTTGAGCCTGATGAAGGGTCGGCCCCTGAGGGGTCGTCCGTTTGGAGGTAATCCTCAGCCAGGCTGAGGATATAAATCGGTATATCAATCACCCCCAACCCTTAGCCATAGGTGCTGTTGAGATGGCTGAGGGATAGTGTTGTAAATGAGATGCGTGTATGATCAGTTAGGTGAGTGACACCTGGGCAGATACTCATTGCTATTCCAGTTTCCAAGGCATGGTGGCTGCACGCTTATCTTGGGGCTTTGTGTCCTAATGATGCCTTCCTCGTGGGCTGTGTCCCGCCTTGGTCAATGGGACCACTCATTACTAAGGTATCTAATGGATTTTTGAATTCTCTCACTCTTCTTCTTCTTCGCGCCCAAGCTCTCTCTCTCTAGCCTTTTACCAGTTTTCATCGCCATTTCTGCAGCCTTCAACCCTTCAAGCTTAGCGACTTGGGCAGTTCTTGCTCTCTCTTTATCAGGTAATCCTTCAGCGCTCTCTTTTACCTTCATTTCTGTTTGCTTTTTAGGCTCGTAGGGCTGCATTTTCCTTACGTTGTCTTAGAGCTTTTTTCGGTGTCTTCTCCGGCAACTGTTTCTTGAATGTTCTTGAGTGCTCTTGAGTGTTCTTGAGTGAAAACCATCAATTCTTTTTTAATTCAAAAGTCTAACTTGGTCAACTGCAAACTTGTTTGTAGTTAAGTTCCCCAAATTTCTCCAAGTGTAGGGTCTTCCCTTTTAATGCTTAGGAAACTTTATAGTTTAGCTTCTGAATTCACATCCTTGAGAGGAAGCTCTTTGCAGAGATCAGACGAGTGGAGGAAGAGGAAGAGAGGAGACGAGGGGCCGACCCTAATTGGGTACGACCCATCTTTCCCATTCTTCTTGCCACAATAAAACCATTTGAACCGTCTGAGTCTTGTGGGTCATCCCATCGTCCAGTCGAGAGTCATTCAAGTCAGATGGACGAGAGAGCGTTGTCACCAACTGGCGCTGGACCTTTTGGGAGAAAAGAGACATCTGACCTAGGCCCAGCCGAGAGGCCGAGGGTATGGTTCCCTCCGAGGCTGTCCCTGTGATAACCCTATCTCCCCATGCCTTTCAGATGGCCTTCCCCCAAGGGCCTCTGGAAGATGATGATGCCGAGGGAGAGGGGAATGAGGATGAGGGCGATGATACAGATGACCAAATTGATACCTCCCATGCCTCGTCCTATATTTCCTCTGTTAGGGATCGCAACCTCTTGATATGGAGGCATGCCTATGGAGTGCCCCCCAGCATAACTATGAGGGTTCCCTCTGAGTCTGAGAGGGTTTTTGATTGTGAAGAGGGAGAGGTTGTAGTCTACGAACAAATGTTCAAGGTTTGAGTCAGATTCCCTCTGCATCCTGCCATCGTAGATATCCTGTCTGCCCTTAGTGTTGCCCCCTCTCAACTTCCTCCCAACTCTTGGAGGATGATCCTGGGCTATATCTCCTTGTGGAAGAATGCTTTCACCGATGAGCCCTCGGCCGAACTATTCTTGGGTTGCTACAACATCACCTCCTCGTCCAAACAGTCTGGATACTATCATCTGGGGGCGAGGAGGTCTGAGAAGAAACTCCTCCACGTGGCACAAACTTCCAACCACGATTGGAAAAAGAGATTCTTCTTTATCTCTGGGGAGTGGGAGTCCACCGCCTATGGTCCGAGGGTCCCCAGAAGATGGTCTAACCCTTCCATGAAGGCCAAGTCAGACCCTGGACTTAGTCTGGAGGAGAAGGACATCGTTGAATATCTGAGAGGACGAGGGAGAGAGGGTGAACTTCCAAAATTTAAAGACCCGATGACCCCCCGATTCCTCAAAGAAGCTGGTCTAAGGGTCGGCCATCTAACAGAACTATGTGAGTTATACTGAACGCTCTCAATTCTTTACTTATTTTTGAAGTGTTTCCTCTTTTTCTCTGCATTTTTCTGACGTGTCGTCCTCTTATCAGGTCGCCCCGCAGGTATATCAGACCAACTTTGGGAAATGACTGCTCCGAGCCTGCTGTCTGGTCTGAGCAAGAAGAAAGGGAAGGAGCCTCAGTAGGCTCCGAGGAAGACGAGGGCCGCCGGGCCGACGGTGGTGGAGCCGACCACCGATAGCAATAAAAGAAAGGAGCTTGAGGCCCCTATTGACCCTCGTCCTGATTCTCGGACGAGGGCCAGGGTCGAAGTCTCTGAGGGGACGGCCTCTTTATCCAGCATGGGGGCCTTCTAGTCTCAAAACCTGGCACATCTGAGGTCCGAGCCCTCATCACTTATTGCAAACTTGAGGGCAGCCAAGGCCTCAATGTTTTCGGCACCCTCGACAGCTGACTATGAGTTCTTGTCCAAAATTCCTCCTGCCAAAGTGTACGACTATGGTCTGTACACCCTTGCACAGGTATTGGTCTTGACCCGCTTTTTAAATTTCATTCTTTCAATAACACTTTCCTCGGCCTCTTGACATGTGTTCATTCTTTCAATAACTGTTTCCTCGGCCTCTTGACATGTGTTTATTTTTCTATGCAGTCCGTCTGTGCCTTCACCTCGTCCACAAAGTGGATGGCTAAAAATCAGGCAAAGTTCCATGAGGCCGAAAGGGCCATTCAGCATGAGGCCGACCTGCAGACAGAGCTCGAGACTGCGAGGGCTGAACTGAGAGTGCTAGGACTGAGCATGCCAGGGTCTTAGACGAACTGACGAGGCAGCACGATGCCGACCAGCTGGCCAAGGACTTGCTCATAAAGGAGAAGGATGAGGCTTTACTCAACTTGGGGGTTCAGCATAAGGCCGATCTGGAAGCAGCTGTCAAGAAAGCCAAGGCCGATGTTGTGGAGGCCTACAAACTCTCATACGAGTTTTAAGGCTTCGGCCTTGAATACTTGGAGAGAGGAATTAAGACGGCCTGTTGATGGGTGGTCTTAAAGTTCGCTGATGCAGTGTCGTCTGTTCAACCTTCTCCTGAAGCAGTTCAGCTGGACGATCCCCTCATTGCTGAAGCCTTGGCTCAAGTGGAGTCTCAGCGTGTCGAAGGCATGGGCACGTCTGAGGGTCAGCCTATCATACTCCTAGAAGATCCTCCCATTGACGTCGAGGCCTTGCCCTCTGATCTTGCTCAATAGGGTTGTTGTTTGTAGCCGATACCCTCTTTGTGTAATCAACATTTTTGTATTTTACTTTGCAAAACACTTGATATTTTGTATAACTGGCATTTCATTAATACCATCGTCTTCTTTACTGTCTTCCATATTTTCTTCTTGTATGGTTTACTTTGTCTTTATTAATGCCACTAACCTCTCCCTCGTCTTTCTTGAGGGTGAACAAGGGGTGATCCCCTGCGTTGGCCCTCATTATAGCCGAGGAGTCAAAT
The DNA here is from genome assembly GCA_949130495.1 of Sambucus nigra. Lineage (NCBI taxonomy): Eukaryota > Viridiplantae > Streptophyta > Magnoliopsida > Dipsacales > Adoxaceae > Sambucus > Sambucus nigra. The sequence continues at coordinate 261,141,433 of OX422213.1, read as the reverse complement.
TACCAAACTGGTTTTTAATAAAGTTTTCCCTCGTCTTTCTTGAGGACAGTGGTGGGTTCGTCCCCTCCACTGGCCCTCATTATAGCCGAGGGATCAGGTTACCAAATTAATGGTTTTAATGAAGTTTTCCCTCATCTTTCTTGAGGACAGTGGTGGGGTCGTCCCCTCCACTGGTCCCCATTATAGCCGAGGGATAAAATTACCAATTTAATGGTTTTTAACAAAGTCTTCCCTCGTCTTTCTTGAGGACAGTGGTGGAGTCGTCCCCTCCACTGGCCCTCATTATAGCCAAGGGATCAACTTTCCAAATTAATGGATTTAATAAGCTCTTCCCTTGTCTTTCTTGAGGACAGTGGTGGGGTCGTCCCTTCCACTGGCCGTCATTATAGCCGAGGTATCAACTTACCAAATTAATGGTTTTTAACAAAGTCTTCCCTCATCTTTCTTGAGGACATTGGTGGGGTCGTCCCCTCCACTGGTTCCCATTATAGTCGAGGGATCAACATACCAATTTAATGGTTTTTAACAAAGTCTTCCCTCGTCCTTCTTGAGGACAGTGGTGGGGTCGTCCCCATTATAGCCGAGGTATCAACTTACCAATTTAATGGTTTTTAAAAAAGTCTTCCCTCGTCTTTCTTGAGGACAGTGGTGGGGTCATCCCCTCCACTGGTCCCCATTATAGCCGAGGGATCAACTTACCAATTTAATGGTTTTTAACAAAGTCTTCCCTCGTTTTTCTTGAGGACACTGGTGGGGTCGTCCCCTCCACTGGTCCCCATTATAGCCGAGGGATCAACTTACCAATTTAATGGTTTTTGACAAAGTCTTCCCTCGTCTTTCTTGAGGATAGTGGTGGGGTCGTCCCCTCCACTGGTCCCCATTATAGCCGAGGGATCAACATACCAATTTAATGGTTTTTAACAAAGTCTTCCCTCGTCTTTTTTAAGGATAGTGGTGGGGTCGTCCCCTCCACTGGCCCTCATTATAGACGAGGGTGGTTCTCTGTAGATGTTTCCATGCGTGCTAGAACTGATAACCACGGGATGAGGGGAAACACAGATATTTCTCATTAATTTTCAAAGTGTTTTGTTGGAGAAACTCTTATTACAATCATGGCCTATCAAGACCTTACAACACTACTGATAGTATTTCTTCAAATGATCTGCATTCCAAGGGTTGGAAAAAGGTTCCCCCTCTAGGTTTTCTAGTCTGTAGGTCCCAGGGACGACTTCATCGATGACCCTATATGGGCCATGCCAATTAGGATGAAGCTTGTTGGGCTTTTGCCAAGTATTCTTGAGGACCAAGTCCCCCAGTGCGATAGGCCTCTGTTTCACCCTCTGATTGTAGAACCTTGCGGTCCTCTGCTGGTAGGCGGCCTGCCTTATCTCAGCGTCCTCCATCCTTTCCTCAATCAGGTCCAAGTCGAGTCTCCTCTCTTTCGCATTTTTCTGGGGGTCATACACCCGGAGTCTATGCGTAGGAAACTCAATCTCGGTGGGGATGACGGCTTCTGATCCATAAGCTAGCATGAATAGGGTCTCTCCGGTAGAGGTCCTCACTGTCGTCCTGTATGCCCATAGCACGGCATATAACTCCTCGACCCATTTTCCTTTTACCTCCTCAAGCCTCTTCTTGATTCCATATAGGATTGTCCTGCTTGTAACTTCTGTTTGCCCATTGGCCTGAGGTCGGCCAGGGGTGGAGAAAAATTGTTTGATACTCACCCTTTCACAGTACTTCTGTAGAGAGGCATTCTTGAACTGAGTCCTGTTATCCGATATGAGGGTGTTGGGGAGACCATATCTACATATAATATTTTTCCAGATGAACTGGAAGGTCTTCTGCTCTATGATCGTCACCATCAGCTCCGCTTCCACCCATTTGAAAAATAGTCAATGGCTACGATGAGGAATCGATAGTTATTGATGGCCCTAGGCAAGGGTCCTACTAGGTCGATCCCCCACACTACAAATGGCCATGGGGATGTAATGGAAGTAAGAGGCTGATGGGGCTAGTGAGGGATGGTGGAAAATCTTTGACATTTATCGCACTTTTTTACATATGCCGCTGCGTCTTTCCCCAAGGTCGGCCACCATTACCCCTGGGTGATCACCCTCTTCGCTAAGGATCTTCCCCTGATGTGGCTTGAGCACGATCCTTCGTGCACATCTTGCAAAATGGAAGGGACTTCTGAGGGATGCACACACCTAAGTAAGGGGAGAAAATACCCCTTTTTGTACAAGGTGTCTCCGATGACAGTGAATTTTGCAGACCTGTGCCTCAGCTTCTTCCTTTCTTTCCTTGCTTCTGGCATGTCACCCTCTTTAATGTATCTGATCAAAGGGTTCATCCACGAAGCTTCCTGAGAAACATTTAGGCAGCCAAGTGTTCCCTCGGCGTCTTCAATAGTTGACTGAAGCAAAATTTCTACTGGGACCGTCCTCCTGATGTCTGTCCTATTTGCCGAGGCCAACCTCGCAAGGGCATCAGCACGACCATTGTCGAGCCTAGGTATCCTCTTTACTTTCACTTCTCTGAAGCCCTTCAGTAATGACCTCACCTTCTCAAGGTACCTAGCCATCCTCTCATCCTTAGCCTCGTAGGCTCCTAGTATTTGATTCACTACTAGCCTTGAATCACTATGGACCAAAATCTGGCCGACACTAAGAGACTTGGCCAAGGAGAGGCCTGCTACTAAGGTCTCATATTCAGCCTCATTGTTGGAGGCTTTGAAGTTGAACCTCAGGGCGTACTCAATATCTGTGCCGTCGAGTGATGATACTATTAACCCAGCTCCGCTCCCGCTTTCGCAAGAGGACCCATCGACGAAAAGACTCCACACGGTGCATTCTTCTGAGAAACTTCCCTCGGAGAGGGATACCTATCTAAAGATGTATCTTCCCTCTTCATTTTCATCCGCTTTCCTTCTAGCGGCGCTTGTCTCAGCCCTATCTGCGGGTGTGCCAGTGGGTCTGTCTTGTTGTGTATCTGTCTTCCCGAGGGTCTCACCCTTGCCTTCATCATCTTCCCAAGTGAACTCAGCTACGAAGTCTGCCAATGCCTGCCCCTTAATGGCCGTCCTAGGCTGATAAATAATGTCAAACTCCCCCAGCTCTATAGCCCAGGCCATCAACCTACCTGATTTTTTTGGCTTGTGTAGGACCTTCCTAAGAGGAGAGTCGGTGAGGATGACCATTATATGGGACTGGAAGTACGGCTTCATCTTCCTCGAGGCATAGATCAAGGTGTAAGCCAACTTCTCCATCCTCTGGTATCTTTGCTCTGCCCCCTGGAGTGCCTTGCTGTTAAAATACATAGGCTTCTGTATCCCGTCTTCGTCTCTCATAATGGATGCACTGATGGCCGACTCTGAGACGGCGAGGTACACATAAATTCGTTCACCCTACACGGGTCGTGATAGCAGCAAGGGAGACCCTAAGTATGACTTTAGGTCCCTGAAAGCCTCATCACATTCTTCACTCCATTCGAAGGCCTTCCTAAGGATCTTGAAGAATGGAAAACACTTGTTTGTGGCCCTAGACACGAACTTGTTCAAGGCAACAACTCTCCTCGTGAGCCTCTGAATGTCTTTAATGGACTTGGGGGTCTTCATTTTAACAAGGGCCTTTATCTTTTCAAGATTGGCCTCGATGCCTCTTTGATTGACAATGAACCCCAAGAACTTCCCTTCTCCGACCCCGAAGACACACTTGGCCGGATTAAGCTTCATCTTGTATTTGTCCATCGTATTAAAGGTCCTCTCTAGGTCTGCCACATGATCCTCGGCCATTAGACTCTTAGTCAGCATGTCATCTACGTAGACCTCCATAGACTTACCAATTTGGTCTTCAAACATTTTATTTACGAGGCGCTGGTACATTGCCCCCCGCATTTTTTAGGCCAAAGGGCATGACCCTGTAACAGTATGTCCCCTTTTCGGTGATGAAGGCTATCCTCTCCGAGTCTTCAGGGTTCATGAAGATCTGGTTATACCCTGAATAGGCATCCATGAAGCTCATGAGCTCATGGCCTGCGGTGGCGTATACCATCTGGTCAATGCGGGGGAGAGGGAAGTTGTCTTTGGGACAGTGCTTGTTGAGGTCTGTGAAGTCCACGCACATTCTCCACTTCCCGTTGGCCTTTGGGACAATGACTGCATTGGACAGCCATTCAGGGTAGATGACCTCTCTGATAAATTCAGCGTCTTCTAATTTTTTGATTTCGTCCCTAATGACCTCATATTTTTCTCTGGAGTAAATTCTCCTCTTCTGCTTCACCGGCTTCGTTCCCTCTACCACATTGAGCTTGTGGCACATGATTTCAGGGTCAATCCCCGGCATGTCTACATGACTCCATGCGAAGACGCTTCGCCTTCTCCTCAACAGTTTAACGAGGTCTTCCTTGATATTGGGCTTCAGAGACTTGTCGACTTGGACGGTTTTTCCGTGTCATCCTCATCGAGGATGATGGATTCTACCTCTTCCGCGACCTCTCCTTTCTTCAGCTTCGTCTCATCCCTGGGGTCTAGGGTATCAATATTGTAAGTGGTCGTAGCCCTCTTGAGTGTATCCTTTTCTTTAGCGGAGTTTTAGTAACATTCTCACCCTGTCGTTTGGTCTCCCTGAACTTCCCCCACCCCATAAGGGGTAGGAAATTTGATCATCTGATGGACCGTAGACGACACAGCTTCAAACCTCTTGAGGGCCACACACCCCAGTATGATGTTGTAGGCCGAAAACACATGCTCGTCCATCACAAAGAAACTGACCTTCTTGGTGAGCCATCTCGTCCACTCGTCCCCCATCCTCACATCGGCCTCATATACCCCAAGGGGATGAACCTTTTCCCCACTGAACCCAATCAATGGATGATGGTAGGGGACGAGTCTAGCACGGCTGAGACCCAAGGCTTTGAAGCATGGCCAAAACATCACATCTGCAGAGCTACCCCCATCTACCAAGATCCTCGGCACCTCGCATCCGTGCACCCTGGTAGTGACGACGAGAGGGTCATCATGTGGGGCTAAGAGGCCTTTTAAGTCCATTCTTGAAAATCCCACTATCAGTGTGTCCATATCAACCTTCTTCCTCTTTTCTGACTTGACCTCCAGGGAGGTTGCGTGTACCGTCTTCGTCACTGCCTTGGCCTCAGCCACATGGGCCTTCCTGTCGGCGACCTCAGACCCTCCTCCTGCAAGACCCCCGGAGATCATTCCCACTCCGAGCGAGATCATATTAAGCCTCTTGACAGGGCCGTGGTCGTCTCTCGGCGGGAGGTCAGAGTCGTCCTCATCATCAGAAGGGTCGTCCCCTCTTTTTTGAGGACCTTCTCTACATGCATCACCTCGCTTCTTTCTGGGGTCATCCCCTCGGCCCCTCTTGAAGGCGCCTTTGTCGATGTACTTTTTGATCTTCCCTTCCTTCAACATCTTCTCAATCTCATCTTTCGGAGAAAAGCATTTGTCCGTTACGTGGCCGTGGTCTTGGTGAAATTCACACCATAGGTTCTTATTCCTCTTGCCGGGGGCTGCCCTCAGCTTCTCAGGCCACTTCGGGGACCGGTCACTCTTTATCTCATTGAGAATCTGTTCACAGCTGACCGTCAGAGGGGTGTACCCAGTGAACTTGTCATCCGTGGACCTCTTCTTCCCCTCTTTGTTCTTCTTAGGGTATTTACTCCCACTAGCACCTCCTCTTTCGTCTTCATATTTTGTAGCCATCTCCTCTTCGGCATTCATCACCTTTCCTGCTATTGACAACAGTTCATCCATCGTTCTCGGAGGGTCTTTGGCAAGCTTCGATAACAGCTTCCCCTTTTGGAGTCCTCCAATTAGGTCTGTCATAACTATGATCTCCTCATAGTCTTCCACCTCTAGCTTCTCCTTATTGAATCTGGCTATTTAGTCCCTCAGACTCTCACTCTTCCCTTGCTTAACATAGAGCAGGTGGGTGGTCTTCTTCTGTGGCCTCACCCCAAAGCAGAAGTTATGGATGAACAGGTCTGCCAACTGCTTAAAGTTTTCAATGGAATTTTTTGGAAGATACGTATACCAGACATGCGGAACCCCTGTCAAGGTACCAGAGAAGGCACGACACCTCATCTCATCTGAGATAGAGTATATGTATGCTGCTGACTGATACATCTCCACGTGGTGGACGGGGTTGGTGCTCCTGTCATACCTTGGGGTGACCACGGGTGGCTTGAACTTTGACGGCGTGGGGAAGTTGACTATCTTTGCCACAAAGGGTGAGCCTATGGTGTACCCCCTCTGAAGAGGGTCTCGGCTCTTCAGCATATCACCGATCTTATCCTATAACCGCTGGATTGAGTCATTCCAGGGCCTCACAGGGTCGTCTTGGCCGATGTTATCCCCTGCTGCCTCTCCGAGGTGGACGGAGGGTTCTGCTGCAGCAGGCCTGCGTCGGCTGTCCACTTCCCTTTGGCTGTCATCTCGTCCTCGCGGTCGGCCATCTGTTGCCTCCCTCCTGGATCTCGCAGCACTTCTTGGCCTGGACAACTGTTCCCGCAGGTCATTTACTGGTCCTAGCCTCTCAAAGGCCGACCCCCTGCTCAAGCGATCAAAAGCAGAGCCCCTAGGGCGATCATCAGGGTTTGGTCTCCCACACTTTCCTCTACTATCCTGGAGAGGTCATACAGTATTGTTGGAGACCTCATAGGGTTCCCAACACTCTATAGGGGCCTCCTCTCCCTCCGGATCGTCATACCTATCCTCAGGGCAAGGGTTTCCTTGCCTCCCCAGGCGTAGACGCCGGGGGTCAGCAACATCCCTACGCCGCTGAGGGGGTGGCAGGTCTTTGCGTGGTGCCTGGGGTGGTCCCCTGGCCTCATACTGTCCTGGAGCTGCTGCCGGAGTAATCATCTCAGGTGAAATCCCTGGTGCCCTTAGTATGTTCTGTCTTAGAGCTGTGAACTGCTCCTGCATCATCCACTGGCTTGCTGCCAGAGACTTTAAGGCTGCCGCTACATCATCCATCTCAGACTGAGGCGGCGGCTGACTGGAACTAGGTCTTCCCCCCTCATCTGGCGGGGGAAGTGGTGGTGGTGGCATCTCAGGTGCCATGTGCTTGATCTATGAGAAGTTGAACTGAAGAAAAGACTGGTGAGCTTGGGAACCTTAGTGGGCCTCTTTCAATGGTGAAACACCTCCTCTCAGGGGGAGTGTTGGTTCACCACCAGAGTGCCCAGTGAGGTCAATCTGTACAAAGGAAGAGTTGTCTTCTCGTTCCCACAGACGGCGCCAAACTGATGATGCTAAGATTTATCACCACCGGATAAGTGATAGTGAGCTCAAACAGTAGCAGCCATGGCAGCCATAGAGATGTATAAGTGAATAAGTATGTATAAGGGGATGAGTATAAGAGGAAATAAGACAATGATGTATAGTGGTTCAGCCAATCTGGCCTACCTCCACTGTGAGTGTCTGATCCACTAAGTATGGGCACTAATGGCCTTGGATACAATGCACATCAGCCTCTCTCTCTCTCTCTACTGTGTGTACAAGCAGAGTTTTATCTAGGGTTACAGTCAATTGATCGATCCCCTGTAGGGTTGTAGGTGACAAGTATATATAGGTCTTGTGGGGTTTAGTGTACCCCCAAGTATGCATGGTGCATGTGAATCATGATCTAGCCAATCCCCTGTTGACACCTGTAGATGCCAAATGATGACATAATATTCCCCCACGTGAGGGTGTGATTTTGTTATAACGGTCTCCCTTGTGCCATGTCAGCCTCACGCGCACTGTTCCACGCGTCTCCGAAACCACGCGCTGTGATAATGTCACCCTCGGCCTATGAGCCGAGGCCGAGGGCAAAGTTTCTTCCAGTAGTGAGTCTGGCCCAATTCTGGCCTCGTACTCTCGGCCCCTCGTAGGGTCGTCTGGAGAGTGGTGAAGGGTCGGCCCCTCGTAGGGTCGGCTGGAGTCTGGCGAAGGGTCGGCCCTTCTGAGGGGTCTTATGGAGCCCGTTGGAGGGGTCGGCCCCTCGTAGGGTCGTCTGGAGCCTGATGAAGGGTCGGCTCCTCTGAGGGGCCGTCTTGAGCCTGATGAAGGGTCGGCCCCTGAGGGGTCGTCCGTTTGGAGGTAATCCTCAGCCAGGCCGAGGATATAAACGGGTATATCATCAGTTGTTGCATTATAGGTTTTACTTGGTGATGTAAGTAACTCCTGTTTATTATATATCAGTAATTGAAGATTTTTCATATCGATATTTACTTTGATTTATCGTTGATCTTCATTTCTCACTTTATGCTAAGGATGGTATTTAAATTATTTTGACAAACTGTAATAATTAATAAATAGACTTGATCAACCTAATTATTAAAATCACGAAGTGTAACAATAATTTTATATTAAAAGATATAATGAAATGTTATGTTACACAATGATAATAATACAATATAAGAATTAATAATGAGTTTCATGAATAAATATAGATTTATTAAGAGTTCATCCACATTTTTCATTATAGGTGATATAATAAAAAGAATTATTATTCATGAATATTCATTATATTTACTTGAGGTGTAAGGTAATATGTTGGTTGGAGTTTGGTTATGTTAGTTAATCAATGGGAACTCATAAAATGATTATCGATACAAAGAAATGATAAATAAATTGAATATATAATGAAAAGAAAGATATAAGCGATAAAGAGAAAACATAAATGAAAAGATGATCAGAGAAGTTAATATTTTTTTAGTCCTGAAAAAGAGAGTTGATACAATTTATAATATAATAGTAAGAAAAATAACCTTTAATGAATGATATTTGGATTGTCAAATAATCCTCCAAAATGAGAAGGACCATTCCAAGTGTTTAAAGTATTCCAAGGTGGATCTTATCACTTTGAAGATCTAAATGGTCATATTCACACGGGGAAAACTAATTCCAAATTTTTAAAACCATATCATCCAATGATATGGGAAGCAATGCAAAAAATAAATCACAAGACAAATGAAAACATTTCATTTATTTGTCACTAAAATGTTAGAATCCAAAGGATCTCAAATTCATCCAAAAGGTAGCATGATAAGAAGAAAAGTTAACACAGCTTGTTTAGAAGAAACATAATGGGTCGGTGAGAAAGCTAGAGAAATACAAAAATACCGGGCCTAAATTATATTATACAAAAAAATATAGAAATCAAAACGGAGTCGGAATAATAGCAGTTGAGAAACTTAAGGGTTATATCGTAACTTTGGTGACAGTTAATCTCAACACAAACTATAAGCAAATGTGATCATTAGAAAATATACAGAACATAAAATATGCGTAATCACACACAACACGAAATATACGTGGTTCGACACAAAGGCCTACGTCCACAGTGGTGCTCTCTGATTTCTACTTCTCTTTACTATAGGGGAGTGTCTACAATTGCCTCCTTTTTTCCCCAGGCTGAGGGTTTAATATATACATGTCATTTTTCGGAGAGTGGGGGTGTTGGACTCCTCCACGTTAGCTTATAATCCCTAGAATATCTCTTAAGAGATTTTTAGGAGTTGAATAGGTCATAATTGAATCAGTTATTCATGAGAGCTTTAGATTTTGGGTCGGACTTAATTGGGCTACTCATCTGGGCCAAAATAGTTAATCAATGTACCCGCAATTGCCCCTAAAATTTTGGGGTCACAACTTGGGCTCAAATTTTTTAAATAATAGCCTTAATGGTATTTTTTTAATCGCGTAGTACTTTGGTACCGAATAGTATTTCTTGAGTAGATTCAGGTGGCAGACTTGCTTCATTTCTCATGTGTTAGATTGAGAGAGTTTAAACTTGTTCTGAAGAAGTTACTTCTAGTGTCGTTTCACAAACTTTTGAATTCTCAAGATATCTCTTGCTTCTTACTTCATTTTCTCATCTCCAAGTCTCTTTCTTCGTCTTCGTGTTCTCCTTTATCTTCCCATGTCCTCTGGTTGTGGCTTTGCATCGGCTCAAGCTGAATCTTACTTCATAAGTTCTTCAAACTCCTTCTTCTTTGTTTTTTTTTTTTGGAATTTCTTTATTATCATTGCTAGGGTTTCTCTTTTCTGATGGAAAAAATAGGCAATAGATCGATAGTTGACTTTAGGAAGTTATACAATATTCCAAACTGGGTAGATATTGAATGTGCCCCTGTTCCTTGTAATGTTAGAGATATTGAGGACGATCATTGGATACATGTTCTTCTGTTTTCTCAGGGGGGGTCTTACTTTTCCCCCAAATCTCTTATTGTTGCATTTAATTAGTTATTTCTACATAGTTCCCGCATAGTGTTCGCAAAATATTTATAAGATTGTTAATGGTCTACATAGAATAAGTCAGCTCTATGGCACCAATCTAGGTCTCGCTGAAATTTGTTATTGCTATTCTTTTTCCCAAGAAAGCTCTGGTATCCTTTATCTCAAATCTAGGAGTCCTGGTAGGGTATTGGTAGTCAACCTACCTGATTCCCACAAGGACTATTGGCAAGAGGGATTTATTGCCAGGAACTGGAAGTTCCCTCCCAAACTGAAGGGGTGATGTACAAGGGACCTGAGATTCCCTTTTATGGGGATGAATATATAGGTAAGCATAGCTCTTGTTCTGCTTGTGGATTTTCGGTTATTGTACTGTCTTTCTTATATTTCCCTCTTCATCTTTTTAATAAAGATAAAGAACTCAGAACCTGCTCTTCACGAGATTCGAGCTGCTGAGCTGGTCAAGTCTTGGAAGATCAGGGAATACTTAGCTTATGATGAGCATTCGCGATCAGTCGAATTCCTTTTGGAGAATAAGAACATTGGGTCCAGCTTCATTGCCTGACCTGTGGATAGTGTCCCTCAGTTAGATACCACATAAGAGGTTTTTTCTGATCCAATTCAATTACACGAGGAGGAAAGTAGTTTTAGTGAAGAGAGGGAGGGAGCTGACATGGGTCGAGCTGAAGGTGATTATAGTGAGGAGAGATCAAGCAGTGAAGAATCTTCTAGTTCGAAGGAGGGTTATGGGGGTTCAGAAGTTCATGAGGACTCGGAGGATTCAGAGAGCTCAAGCTAGGAAAATATGGCTCCCTCTAGGAAAAATATGATCCGGGAGGATGATGAAAATAATGTGTTGCTTTCTCGCACGTTTAAGAAGAAGAAATATGGGAGTGGGGATACTGCCACTGACTCCCAGAATTCTACTCATGAGCAAGAGAGGAGGAATAAAGAGAATGCATTGGTGAAAGAGAGAGAGAGAGAGAGAGAGAGAGAGAAAGAAAGAAAGAAGAAGAGAGGAAGAAGAAGCAGAGAGAAGAAGTGAGGACCAAGGCAGGGCAGTCTTTGGTCCTGTATCTACCTTGGCTGAGGGGGATTCTATTGCCCTTTCTCCCCAGTTGGCTCCGGCGGTGCTCGGGAGAGCAATTTTTCCAGCTGATCACCAGAGGTCGATGGGGACTGACTAGTTAGTCGTAAAGGCAAGTCAGGGGCTAGCCTTAGTAAGTCAATCTTTTTCTTCTCTATTTTTGCAGATCTTCTTTTAATGTCTCTTTTGCTAATGTTATTTTTTTTCTTTCTACATTTCATATCTAATTTCACCGTCCTCTATCATAGTCGTGATGAGTTGGCGGGAAGAATGCCGAGCTAGAGGTGAGTTTAAAAGCTATCAGTGTTGCTCAGAAGACTTCCAACCTTGACTTGGCTATATCTAACCCGGCAAAGGAGATGATGTCCAAGGAGTTCAAGGAGCTGAGGAAGTCTTACAACTTGGTATGCACGAGCAAACTGACGGTGGTAGAGGAGAACAACGTTCTTACTGAGAAGGTGAAAAAGGTGGAGTCTGAGGTTTCCACCCTCAAAGAGAGTTCGTACAACACTGGATGGGTCACAACGTATGAGGAAACTGACACTCAGATCGGCTACATTGGTCGTCTCAACTTTATGAAGGGTTGGGATAAAGCCTTGCTCGCTGTCAAGGTGGATATTGATTCCCCCTCTTTGACGAGCACGACCATGGCCCCAAGCCTGTTATGGATGAGGTACCTCCTCCTGCTGCCAATGAAGGATCCCCAGCTGTCCTGACCACTTCTGCTGATGCTCCCCTTGATCAGGGGATAAAGACCACTCCATTTGAGGGAGGCATGCCTGGAGCTGCCGCAGATAAGGGGAACAACCAGCGCTATCAGAGCAGATGTACTGAGTTTTCCAGCTAGTCTTCTTTAGGAAGCTTTTTATACTTTTGTATTTCTTTTGCTGATGTACTTGAACTTTATTTTAATGAAATGAATTTTTTTCCCTTCTGCATACTGATTAATTTGTTGTTTACTGCTTATATGGTTTGTATCTCATTGATGTTGAGGAATATATTCAAGCTTCCTCTCAACTAGGAAAAATTCTTAGTACTGATGTGAGAAATCGAGTTCGCCGTGATTTTGTAAGAATTTGCAAGTCTCTTAGGTCGAGGAATCAAGAGTATAAGGACCATTCGGAGCTCATTTCTAAGCTGAAGGATAGTCTCCAGGAGATGGGGGAGGTCGGAGCTTATATTCAAGAAGAAGTGGATGCTTTGAAGGCTAAGCTCTAGATGCCTCTAACGTTAATCAAGTTGGAGAGGTACTTTAATAAGAGAATGATTCTGTAAGGAGAGAAGTATCGCGACTTAGGGAGAATGCACTGAGCATTGGCCCCCGAGTTCTGTGTGGTTCCTCTTCATCGACTGGCCCGTGAGTTGGTATTGATGACAGTGGCCCAGCTAGGGAGATTGTCGAGATTCGAGGTGATGTTCGCAGGGCTTATGTGATAGGTGTTGGTCTTCAAAGATATGTTAATATACTGAGGCACCTGTTCAAGAAAGGTCCTCGGCAAGTGTGGGCAGATGGTTATGACCAAGGTTGGATCGATGCTCCGATGAAGTTAAGGGAGAATGAAGAGTTATCTTTCATAAGAGGGTGGTTGAGTGCTCTTACGGAGTTGCAGGTTCCTAGGAAATCTGTCATTTGGTACCGACATGAGATCTCCCCCTCAACTTTGATGTCGAACCCATTCAGGAGGGATGATCGATAAGTTACCATAGATGCGATCCCAAGGTAGCTTGTGGAACCAATTTCAGGTGAGGTTGAGGAGGAATTAGCTCCTCACCTAGATGATGGCCGATGAGCGCGAGTGGTTGATTAAATTAATCAGCAACCTAGTTATCATTAGGATTTAAATTACTCAGCATATGTAACTCCTTGTATATGAAATCATGTAATAAAATAATTATGTTTTGGGCGATTTACCGACTAAACATATGTTGAATTATTCCTTACCTTCTTGATATTTTCTCAAGTTATCTTGGGCTCTTCCAGCCGACTAGATATGACTTTTACAAAGTTAGTTGCTGAGCGAGTATCCCACCAATCCAGTATGATTTTAATGTACTATTCTACCTTACTTTATCTTTTAGACCGTGTCATCACACCTCCTTAGTCCTAAGTAAAGCAATTGCGAGAATACACCTGGTATTGGATATTCTATCCGATCAGGATTTTGGAGCCAAACAATGTTGGCGACCAACCTGGGTTGGTCATGTTGCCTAAAGATCCACTGTAGGGCTTCGTATATTGCTAGGGGCAATGCTAGGAGGTCATTCGTGTTTGATGACGAAGTCCTGAGGGGGGTCATTGTATACTAACCCTGCTTTAATACGTATCTCGTGATCTTAGTTTTGTGCGTTAAGTGGGGAGCCTAACTTGGAAAAGGTTCATTAATCATAATGTATTTCAACACTTCATAGAATGCCACTGCCAAACACTTTTTTATCAATCAGAAATAAATTAAAATTTTCAACATTGAGTTAAAAAAATAAAAATAAAAACAAAAACTAGAAGTAGAATTTCTTTAAATTGACTGCATTCTAAGTTCGAGGTATCTCCCTGCCCTCAAGTGTTTATAAGTGATAGGCTCCTTGTAGGTCGGCTCTTATCACCTTGAATGGCCCTTACCAGTTACAGCACTGCCAAGAACTTTCCTAAGGACATAGTCCCCAACCTGGAATGCTCTTGGATTGACCTTCTTATTGTAGTGCCTTGCTAGCTGTTTTTGATAAGCTGCTAGTTTCACTAGAGCCATCTCTCTCCGTTCTCAATCTAGGCCAAGTTCAGCGAGCAAAGTCACATCGTTCTGTCCTTGGTCGACCAAAGTGGACCTCATGGTAAGGAGGCCAGCTTCCAGGAGGATAATTACCTCCATCCTATATGTTAGTACGAATTGTGTTTCTCCAGTTTCTCGTCATGGGGTAGTGCAGTAGGCTAATAGGATGTGGGGTAACTCGTTTACCCATGCCCCTTTGGCTCGCTCTAAGAGGTTCTTCAATCCATCGATCATTATTTTATTGGAAGCTTCAGCCTATCCGTTGCTCTAATCCCGTGGTTGTTGCAAAAATCCTAGAAGAGGCCACTTTCGAACTGGGTTCTATTGTTAGTGATGATGATCTTAGGAATCCCTAAACGGGTGACAATGTTCCTTCATATGAATCTTATCATGTCCGCATCTCTAATGCTTTCTAGAGGCTCTGCCTATATCCATTTGGTGAAGTAGTCTGTTACGACCAATAGATACTTGCAATTACCGACTGCGGTAGGAAGAGGGTCTACGATGTCCATTCCCCATTGGGCGAAAGGCCATGGGCTGGAAAGTAACTTTAGGTCTATAGCTATCTAGTGAACCATAGGAGTGTGAAGTTGGCATTTTTTTCATTTGCGATCATATACTTCAGTGTCTCTCTACATGTACGGCCACCAGTAGCCTTCTTTTATTTCTCGAAAAGCTAGCGACCTGCCCCCAATGTGACTCCCACAGATTCACTTATGGTGTTCATGCAGAACTTGATCTACATCCTTTGGATGAACACATTGGAGAAAAGAACCCATGAAAGACCTCTTATACAGCTTGTCCTCAGCAGATAACTGAAAGCGAGCAGATTTGACTCTTATCTGATGAGCGATCTTCTTATCGTCTAATAGTGTACCATCCTTCAAATAATCCCTTAAGGGGTCCATCCAGTTGGGGGCTGTTTCAATTTGGAGAATATGCCCCACGTTAGGTAGCTTGTCGATCTGGTTGATGCTTAGCTGGGCGAGGAAATCAATTGAAATTATTCTTTTTAAGTCATAATCGATCGCTGAGCTTAAGGCTGCTAGGGCGTCAGTACGGTTGTTCTGTCCTCTGGGAAACTGTTTGAATCTGACTTGTTCAAAATTGGCCATCAATTTTTTGGCTGTGATGAGGTAGGCTGCCATCCTCTCATCCCTAGTATTGAAGTCACCACTTATCTAGTTAGAGACCAGCTATAAGTCACCGAACAGTTGGAGTAGCTTTACTCTCAGCGCGTGTGCCTTTTGTAGGTCTACTATCAGTGCTTCATATTCTGCTTCGTTGTTGGAGGATTCAAATCAAAGCCTAATCCCTTTCTCGAGGATTGCATCTTCAGGGGTAATCAGCATGATGCCTACTCCTTCCCCCATGGAATTGGAGGCACCGTCAATGAATAATATTTAGATGCCTCATGTCGAGGGAACTTCCTTCACAGGAATAGTTTGAGGTTGATCGCAAGGATGATCTCCTATAAATTCTGTGATGAAGTTCATGAGGAATTTTCCCTTGATGGCGTTCCTTAGTTGAAATAGGATGTCAAATCGCCCGAGATCGACTAACCACTTTGATAGTCTACCGAAAAAATCCACTTTTCTCAGGACTGCTTTAAAAGGGTGGGATGTAAGGACGATGATGGAGTGGGATTCAAAGTAATGTTTCAATTTCCTTGAGGCTACCACTAGCGCAAATGCGAGTTTTTCTAGTGGTAGGTATCGTTATTCGACGTCCAACAGAGTCTTGCTCACATAAAAGACTGGATGCTGGATCCCTGTTCTTTCGCATATCAGTGCAGAACTTAGAGCATGAATGGAAACTACGAGGTATAGGTATAGAGAGTCATTCTCTTGAGGGATTATGAGCAAGGGTGGTGTTTTGAGGTAAGTCTTGAGTCCCTCTAGTACCTTCGATAAGTCCTCATTCCACTCCACATTCTTGCTTTTCTTCAATAGTTAGAAGAACGATTGGCACCTTTCGGATGACTTCGAGATGAATCGGTTCAAGGCGGCGAGCATCCCTGTGAGATTTTGTACGTCTCTTATCGTACGGGGGGGGGGTGCACTCTATTGATGGTGTCAATTTGATTTGGGTTGCCTTTGAAACCTCTCTTACTGACCAAGTACCCAAGGATTTTTCCTAACTGGACACCGAAGGATCGCTTGCTTGTATTGAGCTTCATTCAGTACTTCCTGAGGATTTCGAAGGTTCTTGATAGGTCAGAGAGGTGGTCGTACTTGAGCTTGCTCTTGACGAGCATATCATCGACGTAGACTTCCATAGTGCTTCCCATTTGATTTCTGAACATCTTGGTGACTAACCATTGGTAGGTGGCTCCTGGTTTTTTTTAGCCCAAAGGGCATAACCTTGTAGAAATATAACCCAACTATGGTTATGAATGATGTTTTGTCTTGATCTAGCTCGTACATAGGTATCTGGTGATATCCTAAGTATGCATCCAGGAAGCTCATCCTTTCATGTGCTGCAGTGGCATCTACCATCTGATCGATCTTTGGGAGAGGGAAACTGTCCTTAGGGAATGCCTTGTTGAGATCGATGAAATCGATGCAGACTCTCCACTTTTCGTTGCTCTTAGGGACAACCACTGGGTTGGATAACAATTTAAGGAACTGGACTTCCCATATGGATCTTGCGTCCAGTAGTTTTTCAGCTTTCTTCTCCACTGCTTGATCTTTTTTCGGAGCAGTACGACGAGGTTTCTGTGTAATTGGATTGAATGCTGGGTCGACGTGCAGTCGATGACATATGATGCTTGGATCTATCCCAGGCATCTCGTAAGGCTCCCATGCAAAAACATCTAGGTTTCCAGGGATTAGGGTGACCAATTCTTTTTTTCGTTGTCGGTGAGTGAGTTTACAATCAAGAACTTTCTTTCACTTGAACTGTTGCTGCCTGGGACTTCCTTCAGGTCCTCAACGACTCTTTCAGAGGGGAGGATCCTGGTCTCCTCCACTCCTAGTCTTCTATATCTTAGTTTCTATTTGGAGGGCATCAACCTTTCCTATTCTTCTTCTTTGCTTGTAACTTTCTCAACCTTCTTCTCTGGTTTAAGACGGATGGATACTATGAAGCACTTTCTCACCATCGCTTGATCTCTATGGATCTCCATCACTCCTCGCTCTGTCACATATTTGAGTTTCTGATGGTAGGTAGAGGGGATGACCTTCATCGCATGTAGCCACCCTTTGCCAAGAATCGCCTGGTAGGGCGAGTCAATATCGATCACCAGAAATTTGATCATTTTGGAGATATTTCCTGCCCTCACAGGCAGTACAATCTTTCCCAACGGGATGGTTATTTTTCAGCGAAGCCAACTAGAGGAACGATGGCTTCCTTTAAGTCAGGGATGCTTAACTTCAACTTTCTGAATAGGTCGAGATACATTACTTCGGATGAGCTACCTTAATCGATGAGCAACTTGTCAATGTCAGAGTTAGATATCCTGAGTGTAATGATCAAGGCATCATGATGTGGGGTCCTTACTCCCACTAGGTCTTTATCTGGGAACATAATATGCTTACTGTAGTTGATTTCCTCTGCTCGTCGATGCTTTCCTGCTTGCATTCTGGCTGGATCGATTTGAAAAGCTTGCATTATTGCTGTAAGCTTTTTGACTTCCATCCGAGTTGTGTTTCCTTGAATCTGCTTTAGATTGGATGCCCTATGAATTACTGAGAACTCATGGCCTATGTCTTCCTTGAGCACGTTGTCAGGCCTTTGATCTCCATTGGCAGTGACCTTCTTTGCTTTTTTTTCCATAAATTTGTTCAAATGTCCAGTTTGAGCTAACTCTTAAAGGTGAGACTTGTGGGCTTTGCAGTGCTCGATTTTGTGCCCACCTCTTTGTGGAAAGCACATCTCAGTGTGTTGTTCCTCTTTGAGGGATCACCTCCCATCTTCCTGGGAAACTTAACGAACGGTTCGTCCTTGATCTCTGATAAAATATTATAGATTAGTTCTTTAAAAACCGTGTTCACTGCCTGAAATACTTTTTAGGCACCACTTTAGTTCTCATTCTTATGGCCTCTCTTGCACCCATTTTTGCTTCCTTTTTTTTGGTTCTCAGTTTTTTCGTTTCCCTTGCCGGCAAACTTGGCGTAACCATTCTCTCCTGCACTGAGATGAGTCACATCTTCAACTTTGGTATATTTTTTAATACGAGACATTAAGTCATCAATGGCCATGGTTTCCTTCTTAGGAAGGGACTCGTGCAAGAGGCAGGAGATGGGTAGACCAATCTTAAAGGACATTACGACGAGCTTCTCCGATAATTCCTCGACCTCATTGAATAGCTCTCAATATCTCTTCACATAGTCTCTGAGGCTCTCCTAGGGAGTTTTCTTCATTCTCAATAAAGCATCCATCCTTTTTGAATGGGAGTTGTTGGTAATGAAGCGAGTTATGAAGAGATTTTACAGGGACTCGAAGCTTCTGATGGATCTACGAGGGAGTTTTTTGAACCGCTTTTTAGCTATGTCATGAAATCTCAACTGAAAGATCTGGCACATCAACGCGTCCTTATGGTTCCAGAGGGCCATGGCCGGCCTGTACTGCCTAACATGGTCAATAGGATCAGTCTTTCCATCATAGATCTTGAATCGGGGCATCACGAATTTCTTGGGGGCTTTTTCTTCTTCTATATCCCTTGAGAAAGGGGATTTCATTTGGGTCCTAAGAGCTAGCCTGGCTAGCTCTCTAGTCGACCTGAAACCCCAATGTGCGGGGTGTTGGTCCATTTCTCTCTGGACCAGATTTCATATGTCGTCGTTTCCTCGACCTGGGCTCTTATAATGGCGAGATGATTGCTGTTGCTCGAGAAATTAGTCATTTGACCTGTGTCCCTCAAATATTTGAGATCCACTTCTAGGTCACCTTCCTCGGTTGTGAGACCTGCTCACCTGAGGGCTATGAGTGCGATAGTGACATTGCCTCGTGCTACGATGGATTTCTCTCTCCATCTTCTCTAGTCTTCTTTTGAGGTGAGCGTTTTCACATTCTTGCTTGTGAGTAGCTTCCTCTTTCTCTTGTATCCTGGATTCATAGGCGTCGATTAGCCTGGAGACTTGCGTGGACCTGGTTGGTCCATGACTTTATTCTGAAGCTTTCCGTTCTGGGCGAGGCCTAGGATTTGAGCGCTGAACTTCAAATCTAACCCTACATGAGGAAGATTTCTCTTGAATATCCCCTGCTTGAGGGGCATTGCTACTCTGACAAGACATTCTAGGTTCTTATTGGTGAAGGCTTTCTTAAAGGAAAATAATCGTTTCCCTTAGACTGCGCCAATTGTGGTGATAATTAATCTCAATATAAACTATAAGCAAATTCGATCACCAAAAAATATAAAGAACATAAAATATACGCAATCACACACAACACGGAATATATGTGGTTCGGCAAAAAGGCCTACGTCCACGGTGGTTCTCTCTGATTTCTATTTCTCTTACTCTAGTGGAGTGTTTACAATTGCCTCTTTTTTGCCCCGGGCTGAGGGTTTAATATATACATGTCATTTTTCGAAGAGTGTGGGTGTTGGACTCCTCCACGTTATCCCATAATCCTTAGAATATCTCTTGAGAGATTTTTAGGGGTTGAATGGGTCATAATTGAATCAGTTATTCACGAGACCTTTAGACTTTAGTCCCGACTTAATTGGTCTACTCATCTGGGCCGAAATAGTTAATCGAGGTTGACGCGGCTAAGAATGTGTCTCTAAAGTGCATACTCTCTGGCTCAAGTGCAAGCCTTTCGCGTTAGTAATAAACCCGGTAAGTCGGGATCGTCCCTACAGGGAAATAGGACGAGAAAATCGTGACGACGGAAGGACAAATGGTTAACCTAAATTCAACTCTAAAAAGAACGAAAAGATGAATGATTTGCGAATAATCCTACTAAGCAAAAGAAAACTAGATTAAGACTATGGAACTAACGAATTAAGCAATGATTTATAACTAAGAATGAGGTAATAAATATGAAGAGAAAAACAGGCCGGAAATACAATCCATCAACCCTAGTGTATTGCTAGTATAAAATTAATCATAAATTTAAGTGATTAATCAGACCCAGACTTTAGTACTCCCTAGCATTACATATATGAGGTTCAAGCCCGCATCATACATAATCAGAGGATGAGTAAAGCGGTATTGCAATAGCTACACTTGCATTGCATTCTAAAGCATCCCGATTACTCTGAAGCAAACGATCCAAAGATCTACAATGGTTGTGCTCGCTACGCAACACGGTATAATAAATCCTTAAGTTTAGAGCATTAATTTTATACACATGCAACTCTCACATTGGGTTGAGTTCATGCATCCCAACCCTAAAAGAATCTAGTTGGACATATTGAACCTAACTATGCATACACTAACTACGTTGCATGTGAAAGAAATCATGATGAAAGTATACTGAAACATGCAAGGAAATATTAGAGAGAATGAAAATTGAATTAAATCTTGCAATCAAACCCAGAAATAATTAATCTTAAAGAACCAAATCAAATCTATGTTCCTAAGGTATTTTTATCCTTTTCTCTCTATCAAAAACTATTCAGTACTATGTTTTCTAAGTCAATACAAATATACAAATACATTTTAGAAGAGTTTGTAACACATTAGGACTCTTTAGACCAATCAACTTTTAAGAAAAAATTTGCATCTCAGGCACCTCGAATAGGTTCACACTGTACCCCAAACCGGTTCGCCCCCGAACTGGTTCACTCTGTGGTTCAGGGAAATTCTCTAGTGTCGAGCCTTTTTTTCCTTCATTTCCACACTTAGAAAATTTTCATGTTTTCTTTCTTTCTTTCTTGGATTTTTCTTCAATTTCAAGGGGTTATAATTCTTTCACCGTAGCTCAAATTTTGGTGCCATTTTTTTCCAGTATTCTCATTATTCCATGATCTTCAACTTTTCCAGTTGGATCTTCCTCTGGGATCAGGCTACAGAATTACCAAATTACCCTTGAACTTGCCTTCCTAGCCTTTCTTTCATTGTTTCGATTTCTGTTTCGTATCGCTTGCATACTTTACCTGTAAAACACATAAGAGAAACACAAAACACGAAACACTTTCCAACGAATGTTAGTAGCATAAATATGAGTTAAGTCCATATCAATTGCACCACTCGGGCTCACAAAGGTACCGAAATTAAGGGGATAAATATATAATATTTATGCCCGATCAGAGGTACCTCACTACACCAAATCTGTCGAATTGTCATGATCGTTGACCTTGAAAAGTTGGACTTGTCAAGGTCAATGACCGTGATAATTCTGGGCGAGACAAGTTTTTTTGTCACGGTCTTGTCATGGTCATTGACTGTGATAAGTTTGTTAGACTTGTCACGGTCATGTCATGTTCCTTGCTTGTGACAAGTTTTGTCATGGTTAAGGACCGTGACAAAGCCGTGACAGTGATTAAAATAATGTCACAGTCAATGACCGTGACAAGACCGTGACAACTTACTTTGTCACGGGCTTTTTACGGTGAATGACCGTGACAATTCTGGGCAGAATTAAAAAAAAAATCTGCTGGGCAGTATGTCCACTGCCACTACCCAAT
Organism: Sambucus nigra; assembly: GCA_949130495.1. NCBI lineage: Eukaryota > Viridiplantae > Streptophyta > Magnoliopsida > Dipsacales > Adoxaceae > Sambucus > Sambucus nigra. The sequence goes on along the minus strand of OX422213.1, from coordinate 261,119,762 downwards.
AGTATATATGTACCTATTATAGCAACGTTGTACCTGTTCAAACATTATATATTCAGATAAAATAGAGATAGTGCAAATATACATTCAAAATAGAAACAATCCTGTACATGTTCAAAACTTTGGGATTCTCCTCAAAGTACCTCAACTGTTTAACTCCATTATTCGACCCCAATCCCGTAATTTCGATTGTCTTTAGGTGTGATCTCAATCAATAAGGTACATACCATTCCAACCACGATGTCCCGATTTGTTCACAATAAAATGAAAAACCCTAATATAAGAAGAAACAACATCACCATCAATTATCTCAAATCTACAAACTATTTAGCTGGAAGTGATGTTATGAACCCTTGACGTACCTCAAAGATAAGAACCTCTAGAAGAGGACAACTTTTGAGAAAATCCAGCACCAATTTCCAGTTCAAGTTCCACTATAAGAATCAGCAACTACAAGACACTGCACAAGAGTGTAGTGCCACCCAACAAGCAAATATTCATAAAAATTGAAATCGAAATCGAAATTTAAATTTAAATATTCATATAAATATAAATACATTACCTGTAGTGCCACCTAAACAGCTAACTTCAGCTCATGTGGCACCTCCTTTCAACTAATGTACCCCGGGAAATCGTGTCAAATATAATTCCCTTCATATCTGAACATTAAGAAATGCCATGCAAATTCCTTCCAACTTTTGTGTAGCCAAACATCACCAGTTGAAGTTGTCAATTCCACTTTCCATATTTTCCCATGTTTTGCTAGAGGTTCCAAGTGGTGGGGTATGTAAAGTGGAATTCACAACTTCAACTGGTAATGTTTGGCTACACAATGGTTGGAAGGAATTTGCAGAGCATCACTCCATAGGATTATGGCATTTCTTAGTGTTCGGATATGAAGGGAATTATCGCTACATTTTTTGAGCTAAAGGATAGACGAAGAGATTCAGTCTCCTCTCCACAAATAGGACACCCCAAATAACTATGTACTAATCACCTATTAAAGGTTAGAAGTGTATATTCATAAATTAGTATAAAAAAAACTTAAATTTCAAATTCAAATTCAATTTATAATAGAAAGTTCCTCCAAAAATAACAACTTTAAGCCACTAAGAATATTATACAGAAATTATGCAGTCCCAAACTGTCCAAACGCATTGGATACAAATTGGAATATTTATTACAAATTAAAAAAATTGTTTAAAATTCAGGTTATCATAAAAAATGGATTGATATTCGGTAAGAGCAGCCAAGTCATCCACACTACTATTTAGACGTTTTGGCGCGTGTTGGATAATTGACCACGACTCGTTATTGATATACTCCGAGTAAAACACTTGGTTAACCTTTTGAAATGCACAAACAAATGGCTCATCGCTCAAGTGGTCGTTGCTCTTCAACTTAGACAAGTCAACCATGATCAAATTGGTGATAGGATCAACTTTACAAGCATTTTTATCCTCAACTCTTACCCAGTTAGAGTAAAATTCAACCTCTTTGAAGCTTATATAATCCAATTCTAATATATTTTGGATTACACAAGAATAAGTCATTTTAGCTTCAACGAGGTTTTTATCTTTTGCGCTCACTCGAAAGAAAGTAAGAGCCTTGTATGAAATGCCCGAGTTCTATACATTTGTACTTTCCTCATACACTTTAGCACCGAAAATGTAACCGTTCAATCGATACTTTTTGTACTCTTGTACCACGAATAAGGGTTCAGTGGCTAGAGGAGCAAGCCTTGATGTCGCATCACCCATTTTTAGGAGCTGAGAATATAGATAAATTAATTATATTAGTGGTAAAATTTGAGTGTAATGTAACGTTATATAATGACTATTTTCATTATTCGCTGTCTGATTGTACCATTGTTTTTCGTCTTTTATTGTTCTCACAGGCTTCATATTTTCTAAATATTACAAAATTAATCATGTATAAAATAATCTAAAATAATGTTAAACATTATAATAATTGGAACTTACTTTTTCCATTCTTCGACATCTTTATGTGTGTCAAATAGATAACGAGCTACTTGTTCATGTTGCAAACTCGTTAATTTCACTCGTTTTCCCATCACATGACCACCATCATCGACGAACTCATCAATGTCATCAATGCTAGTCGAGTCAGGCATATATTCTCGAGTATATATTGATGACTCCACGGTGATGCATTCCTCTGCAATTGATCCTGCAATGTATTGCGTATTCTTGACGTAATCTTTAAAAACTTTCATCAATCTTTCAAACGGATACATACACCGATATCTGAATGTACCACAAAAAAGTGCCTCGTCGCATAGGTGTACCAACAAATGAATACTTATGCCAAAGAATGTTGGGGGAAAGTACTTCTCCAATACACAAATCGCTTCGGTCACCGCCAATTATTCAGCCACTATGTGTTCTCAATTGACTACCATCTCACATAAGAGGGAAAAGGTAATACTAATTTGCATAATAGCCCTCCACAAATCCTTGTGCTTGGAGAAACAATGCTTAAACAATAGAGGAACCAATTGCATGATCACATGCCAATCGTGGAACCTACACTTATGTAAATCACGAGTACCATAATTCACAGTCCTTTGCAAGTTGGATGAAAAAGTAGATGGGCCCTTCAAATTATATATTGTGTCTAAAATCACCTTTATTTCCCCACTTGTCAAAGTAAACGCACCAGGGGGAATTATTTCCCTTACCATATTATCTTCTTTCAACCATAGTTGTGGATTAAGTTTCAACGATTTAAGGTCTTTTCGTGCATTTTCTGCATCCTTCGAATGACTCCCCCAAGGAAAGTGCCCACAATATGTTCATCGAAGTTCTTCTCTGCATGCATCACATCCAATACACAGCGCACCGGGTTATTCTTCCAATAAGGCAAGTCAAATAAAATTGACCTCCGAGTACATGCCTTTCTTGTCTTAGTTTCATTCCCAGTTGGGGTCTTCTTAATCTTGACGTTTTTAAATTTGGGATTCTTACCTGGCATATTAGGGCCACATTCAGAAGATTTACTTTCAATTTCTGAACCCCAAAGTTGTCTTGGCGGTAGCCTATGTTCAACCCCGACCAATAAAAAATTGGAACCTTTCTCATATCTAAAACTATGAGCCGGGGGTAAAAACCTCCTATGGCAATGGTATACATTTTTTGAGCTAAAGGATAGACGGAGAGATTTAGTCTCCTCTCCACAAATAGGACACCCCAAATAATCATGTACTACACAACCGAATAATATCCCATAAGCTGGAAAATCATGAATTGCCCACATCAACATAGCTTACCCCCTACTTCTGCCTAGCATGCCAAGTCATTTCCGTTTCTATCCAAGGTACTGTGAAAATCGCTTTAGTCTAGGCCGAACGGGAAAATATTTCAATACTTTTTGAGGCACTTTTGAGCTTGTGCCTTCCTTACTAGTAGATTGGACATATCTAGGTTCATCGCATACCAGACAATGATCGAGATTTTCATACTCCTTTTGGCATAGTATGCAGTTATACACACAAGCATGAATCGATTTATACTTCATTCCCAAACCTTTCAAACTGTTCTTCATAACAGGATAGCTATTTGGAAGTGTATTCTCCTTGGGTAATAAGCCTTTCACCCATTTCAGAATTCCTGTTACGCTATTGCCAGACAAACCGTACTACGTCTTAAAACTATGCAAACCAACCATGGCATGTAAAGTTGTTTGATCTTTCTCACAGCCAGAGTATAACGGTTGGGTTGCCTTAAATTTTAAACTTTGGTAGTCATCGTCAAGTTTTATCGTGATATCTTCACGAGCACTTGAATCTTCTACATCATCAGTAACCTCATTCTCCTCTGCTTCATAAACTCTGTACGCATCATCAACTAAATCCTCTAACATATTATGATCTACATCATCCCCTTCTACATCTATTCTACTTGTTGAAGGTTGGTGTGAAGTTTGGTCGGGGACAAAAGAAACTTTCAATTCACCGTGAAAACTCCAAAATCGATAACTATCTTACATACCCGATCTTAACAAATGTAGTTCAACTGTTTTTCACTCAAACACCTTTCCATTCTTACACCTAGAACACGAACACGAAAACTCTTCATCATTATGACATCTCTTTGCATATTTCACAAATTCGTTAGCACCTCTACGAAACACATCCCCCATTCTATTTGTCTCACCCATCCACTCTTTGTATTTCGGATATCCCATCACAGCTACCACAACTAATCATCTATTAAAGGTAAACAAAACTTAGATTTATAGTATGTTTTATTTAATTATGTCTTATTTATATTCAAATTCAATTTAGAATAGAAATTACTCTTTCCTCCATCTCCTCTAAAGGGTGAGTGGTCCTATCCCATTCAAGACCGCATTTTTCTGTAATATACTTAACAGATCATGCATATTGTTAAGATTTGAAAAAAAATCGATAGCATATCCCCGTAGTTCTCTAAGTACACGACATAGATTGGCAAGTGTGAGTGTTATTTCAATTGATCAATTGAAATAACAGTCTCACTTGTCAATCTAATATGTACCTATAGAACATTAAGATACGACTGCAGAACTTCCTCCAAAAGTAACAACGTTAAGCCACTAAGAATATTATAGAGAAATTATACAGTCTCAAACTGTCCAAACGGGAAAATTCGAGAGATCTCATTACAGGGGTAATGACTCTTGAACGGGTCTAAGGGTTATTGAATGCGTACGCATAAGAACTTAAAGGCTAGTATCTATGCGCACTATATTTAATTTTAAGTATTCATTTAATTATCATACTATATATATATATATATATATATATATATTGTTCGATATACAAGTAATTTTCAAAAAAAGTTGAAAAATCCCACCCCATATGGACAATAATCTAGTGGTGATGCCACTTTTAAAACTAACCAACCCAACATTTACTAAACAAAATAATCCAACAGCAATGTCAACAAAAAATGTGTAGCCTTTACTCCTTCTATTTCATCTACTCAATTAATTCATTTCATCCATTAAACTAACAATTAAAGTATATAATTATTAATTTACTAATTTATAATGAGGGGCAATCCTACTTTAATATGAAATGGGCACTAATTATTAATTTACTTTCATCTAAAACTATTTAATTAAAGTGACAATTAAAGCTATACAATTTATCAATTAAAGCTATACAATTGTTAAGATTGCCCCACCACACACACACCCCTCCACCACACCCCCACCCCACCACCCCACCCCCTCCCCCCGCCACACACACCTCTCCACCCTCACCCCACCACACACACATGCACACATCTGCACACACACACCCCACCCCCACCACCCCCTGCTCCCTCCCACCACCACACACCACCACATACGTATATATACACACGTATAGAAATGAAAGAGAAAGAGAGGAAAAAATATACCTTAGAGAGAGAGAGAGCTGGAAATCGCTTAGAGAGAGGAAAAGAGGTAAAATAAAAAACGGTGGGAAAAAAGAAAGCGTAGGGTTTTTTTACTGAACAATTTGTCACGGACGTGTTACGGTCATTGACTGTGATAATACTAAAAATATTGTCACAGTCTTTGACCGTGACAATTAAATTTATCACGGGCTTGTCACGGTCAATGACCGTGATAAGTCTTTATCACGATCTTGTCACGATCAATGATTGTGACACAAAACGCGTGTTTATTGTCACGATCAATGACCGTGACAAGGCTAAGCGGCTAAAGGGTGCCAATTTCTCCATTTTGGTGTAGTGCCCACAGTAACCATTATTAGGAAAAGTGATAGACTCATATTTGTAAAACTAGTATTAGGTGAAATATAATTAATATTCTTAGTGCATATGCACCCCAAGTAAGATTAGATGAGTACACTAAAGTATAATTTTGGGAACAAATGGATGAACTAATTCAAAAAATTACGCATAGGTGAGAAAATCTATACAGGGGAGATTTTAATGGCCATGTTGAAGAAGATCGTGTAAGATATGAAATAGTGCATTGAGGATATGGTTTGGGATATTGGAACGATGGTGAAAAGTCTATCTTAGATTTCGCGATGACTTATGATTTTCTATTAGTAAATAAATGTTTTAAAAAGAGGCTTTAAAATTTAATAACTTATAAAACTGGAACGCATAAGAGACAAATAGACTTTTTCATTACTAGAAAATGTGATAGATTAACATGTAAAAACTGTAAGTTTATCCCGAGAGAGAGCTTAACCTCACAACGTAGGATAATAGTGTTGGATATAAGTATTAAAAATCAATCACGAGTGAAAAAAAAGAAGATTACCCCACAAACTAGGTGGTGGAACTTAAAATAAGAGAAATTAGAACTATTTAAAGATAAAGTATTAAAGAAAGTGTCATGGAATACTGAAGAGGAGGCGAACATAATATGGGATAAGATGGACACATGCATTGGGAAAATATTAAAAGAAATTATTAGAGAATGAGAAGGCAGGGGTAAAATCTAAAGAAACTTAGTCGTGGAATGAAGAAGTATAAAATATAGTAAAAATCAAAAGAGTGCTTTAAAACATGACAAACAACTACAAATGAAGAAAATTTTGATAAATATAAATGAACTAACCAGGAAGTTAAGAAAATTGTAAGAGATGCTAAGTTAAGGAGTATGATGATCTTTATAAAAAATTAGGAACACAAAAATGGAAAAAAAATATTTATAAGCTTGTTAAACTTAGGGACAGAAAAACAAAAGATTTTAATAATATTAAGTTTATCAAAAGTGATGATTCGAGACTCCAAGACAAGGATAACGAGATTGTGAAAAGATGGAAAGGTTATTGAATGGAGGTAATGAGAGTAGATTAAATATAGAGGAACTTACGGAGACCCAAGAAAATATATTTTTCACACAACTAGGACAACAGAGGTGAGGTTGGCTCTAAAAAAAGATGAAAATAGGGAGGGTTTTAGGACCGGATGGTATCCCTAATAAGGTTTGGAAGGAGTATCTTGGCTTAAAAAATTATTTAATAGAATTATAATAACTAATAGGATGTTCGATGAATGGATAAACAGTTTTTAGTACCTATTTATAAAAATAAAGGGACATACAAATTTGTTTAAATAATCGTAGTAATAAGTTGATGAGTCATAAAATAAAACTTTGGGAGAGAGTGATTGAGATTTAAAACAACTGTATCTGAGAATCCATTTGGGTTTATGCCCGGGAGGTCAATAATGGAAGAAATCTATTTATTAAGGAGATTAATGGAGAAGTATAGGTACAAAAAGAAGGACCTTCATATGATTTTTATAGATTTGGAGAAGGGGTATGATAAGAGACCAAGAGATATATTATGGTAGATTCTACATAAAAAAAGGAGTGGCTCGTAGATATATTTATGTGATAAAGGATATGTATAATGGGGTCATGACTATAGTAAGAAGAACAATAGCTGGAGAAAGTTGTGAATTCCGAAATACCGTAGATCTAAACCAAAGTTCAACACTAAGTCCCTATCTCTTTGCTCTTGTTATGAATGAGTTGTCTGAACAAATACAAGATGAGGTGTTGTGTTGTATGCTATTTGGAGATGATATTATTTTAGTGGATGATACTAAGATGTACATTAATACTAGATTGGAATTGTGGAGATAAAACAAGGAGGACAAACGGGGATGCAGTGAAATTAGAGGGTCAAGAAATACCTAGAAATGATCATTTTTATTATTTAGGCTCGATTATCCAAAAATATGGAGATATTTGGGATGATGTTACTCATAGGATTATAGTTGGCGGGTTAAGTGGATAAGTGATACCGACATATTATATGATAGGCGTATACCTTTGAAGATAAAAGAATTTTTTATAGGACGACCATTAAACCCATCATGTTATATGGGACAGAGTATTGGGCAACCAAAACACAAAATATATAGAAAATGAATGTGGCGAAGATGGAATGTTAAGATGGATTTTTGGTAAAACTCTAATGGATAAAATGAAAAATGAAAAAAATTGTGAAACGGTAAAAGTAGCTCCTATAGAAGATAAATTTATAGAAAATCGACTTTGATGGTTTAGACACGTTGAGAGTGCTCTTGTATTCAATGTCCAAACTTATTTAATTAAATTCCAATTTTAATCCGAGTTTTAATTAAAACCCTAAAACATGCATCAAATTGTGATCGAGTGTAATATGAATAATCTAGCATGGAAACCAAAACAATCACAAAACATATTTTAGGAAAAATCTCCAGTAGGGGAAAACCCTTTTTATTTCTCTATTAATTGCAAATATCCAAATTAAAAGTACATATTAGAAATACACGTTTGTGATGAAGAATGCCCTCGGGTGTCGGTTTGAAGTCTTCAGCAAGAGATCCCTCAAGAACTCCAATGGTCAGCAAAGCAGATAGCCTTCTTCTCTATAAGTTTTACTCCAAAATGAGTAATATGAGTGATATGGGTTTAAGAATGATTCACATATAGATTTTGGACTTTGGAGTGAATAAAAAATGGTTTAAAAGACTAAAAGATGGAGTCTTAAATTGCATTAGATAAGCAGAGGCGAAATTTTTAAAGACTTCCAAAACCTAACTTCATAGCAGGTATTTATATGCTGAATAAAAATTTGAGGTGGCTTAGGTCGTTAGAAGTCATTCCAACGACATCTGCATGTCGTTTGAATGACATTAGATGTTGTTTCTAACGACCTGTGAAAACACAAAACAGTACGGGTTCGTTTGATGCAAACAAGGAACGACCCTTCAAACGACATTACATGTCGTTAGAAGTTGTCATTTGAACGACTTATCAATTTCGTTTGAATGACACTGCTATGTTGTTTGAACGATAAGAGGAAAAAGATAATATTTTATAAAAGCTCGCCCACAGGTCTTAAAAAGATATTTTTAACTTAGAAAAATGCCTCATTTTGATAAAAAAAACATTTATAAAAACTATCCCAGATAAATACATGAACATTAATAACTCCAATTAAACATTTTACCTTTTAGTATCGTGGAGTTAATGGGATAGTGGAGATCGGTTGAAGATTCACAATGCACAATGTCAATGATGGGTGTGTGTTGATGATGCGTGATGCAAAGGATTCAGATGGTAAACATCAAGGTTGAACGTGTGAAGACGTGCCAAAATATAACGGTATATGACATACTAACAATGATCTAGGACAACACAAAAATTCCTAGATTCTAGACGGACATGTATTAAACATGTCGTTACACACGTCAAGCATAGATCAATGGAGGCTCCGTAAGAAATAGTGATTTAGCTAGTACTGATGGTAACTTAAGGGGTAGAGGTAGAACGAAATTGAGTTGGTGGGATATTATAAAAAAGGACATGATATCACGTGGTTTAACCGAAGATATTGCACTGAACATAATGGAATGGAAAAATAGGATTCATGTAGCCGACCCCTAATAATTGGAAAATGGCTTTGTCTTGTTGAGTTGAGTATTCCAAGTTCTAGGGAGATTCGTCATTTAGATAATTTACAAACCCCTTATATTTTTCAATCTTTTGAACTTTATGTTCCTTATCTAGATATAATTGTAATAATATTTATAAATACCTTATTTTGGTCCGACACTAATGACCATTTGTACAATTAAAGTTTGATTATATTTTTTTATTAAACCTTTTGACCTTCACATTAAGGTTGAACTAAACGTATCATTTTTGTTAAGATTCCTTTATATTGTGGAATAGACGGATGAGTCACGTATCCATATGTTCAATGAAATAATCAGTAAAATTTATAGTTCTTTGAACATACATTTACTGATTTTATTGTTTGTATAGATTGTATAATGTATAAATATCCAGACACAATAATCGATAGCCATAAGAAATAATTAACCTTTTTGAATGTATGCACACGGGTATTTAAAAACTTTTCGAGATCCCTTATTTTAGTACCCTTACATATGATTTTCACATTATTTTCATATTTACCCCTTATATGATAAATTTTAATCTATAAATCTTGTTTAAATTTATATAACTATAATTGAAAGGGAGAATAGTGAAAATAATTAGGGCTTAAAGAATTTTAAGCTAAACTCCATAAACATATAGGTAATTGTTCCCAATACACATTATTGGGAATGCCCCAAGAAATCCTGTATATTAAAGGGGAAATTATACCCTTATGAAGATGGTTAAAAATATGTTAAGTAATATTATTTTACTCATATCCTTATGGATATATGCTCTTAAAATTGTTGTGTAGATATTAAATAGAATTCTAAGTAAGGTAGTTCCAAAGATTCCTTTTGACCTAGGGAGAGAATGAAAACCTAGTTTAAGATAATTGCATGTTTAGGAATTCTCAAAGGTAGCGAAAATTCATAATCCAAAAGAATGGAATCAGGTATCCAGAAATATGAAGGAATACAGATTTTACCGCTTTGTATAGCCTAAAATGATTAGTTCATATGGACCAATAAAATAGTGACACCTGCTAGCATTATCACTGAATCATCAAACAACGAATAAGCCTGGTCGGCTCAATAATTTTATGGTCGACCACCTAGCCAACCATACCCGTGAAGATGAACAGTCAGTAATATGAAAAGACACATGTGGGGATATTCAATAGATACCATGAACATGCACGTGAACAAGTATTAAACTTCCTAGTATTGTGTAAAGATGTAAGTACATAGTGTATAAAGGTATTCATCTCTTCAACTTTCAACTACTATAAATAGATTACCACCACTCTCAGCTAGGGGACAAAACTATTTCATTTTAACCCTAGATCGTGTTTTTGAGAGGCTTATACTGAACCCTAAAAATAGAGTGACATTATTCTCGTGGATGTAGGCACCATGTTTGGGATAAACCATGTAAAATCTCTATGTCTGTCTTTATAATTCTTTTATCTCTCTAGCTTATTATTTTTTTCCGTGGTCACAATATTAGGTAACTTGAGCTAAGATTTTTTCCAAATCAACAAACCCAAATTTAGACATTAACATATTGGCACTATTTGTGGGAATTGAAAAGTTGTTGTTTCCTACCTATTTCTTTCGATCTTCATTTTTCAAATCATAATACTGAAGCATGATGGATATTCTAGAAGGCAATCTTGCATCAGGTAATGCTTTTAGTTCTTTTACCCCTCCCGACATAGTAGATCTTCAATGAATCCTATTAAGCATCGCCAAGGTGTAGGAAGCAATGCAAGAAACACTAAGGCAGCTTACTCGAACGCTTCAAGATAGGTCGGCTGCTATCCCTACCTCCATAAAGGAAATGCCACCTCCAGCTCCCAGAATTAAAAGAAGCAAATCCAGATATCCCAGATCTTCCAATGATAGATCTTACTGCCCTAGTGCAAATCCTCCCTCGGATCCACTAATTACTATGATGGGATCTCCCTCTCTTAGGAATGGTCAAGTCCCCTGGATAGACTAAGCAGGGGCTCAGCCTTCGATTGGCTAGGTCCCCAAGTAAATAGGGGCCATAATAACAAGGAGCTATCTAGATCTCAAGACCACCAAGAAGATTCTATAAGATCGAGAACTAGTGTGCGAGGATCCGTGTAAGCCGAGGAGACTTCTCAGGAAGAGATCTCGAAAAAAATGCATGATTGAGCCACTAAGACTGTCTCGGTCAAAACTAATCCAATCAATTATTCCAGGAAAGGCTCAATTCAACGTTTGGAATATCACTTAGGCAAAATAGCCAAGTTTGAGAATCCTATGCATCGGAGTTTTGTGAAGTTATCCTGACAATTGTGATCTTCCAAACACCTACTAAATTTAATGAGGTTTCCACCGACATCTACTCAATCCTAGATGAAATGCAATGTTGAGCATTTTCACGCAGCATTATTGGATCAGTGCAAATTTGGTACAATAATTTGCCTCGTGGAGAAATCTCTAGTTTTTAGAAACTCATCGGGCTTTTCTTTAGTAATTTCTACTTTGGAGCCAAACCCATCAAAAGAGTAGCTCACCAGCTAAGTGTTCATTGATAATCGGGGAAAACCACTCGTGAATATATTACTCGTTTAACAAGAAAAAATTAAAAGTGGTAGACTATGAGGAAAAGACAGTGATCACTATCTTAATGAGCATTTTACTGCCTGAGAAGTTGTATTATGCTCTCGCTAAAGATCCTACTAAGACTACGACTAAGTTAATGTCTAAAGATGGTAAAATACTAAGGAGTCTATAGCCGCTAAACAATCCCCTAATTCTAAGACCGACGACCAAAAGAGCTCCAAGAAGAAGGATAAAAAAGACAAGAAGGTCAAAATGTCCAAGAAGTATGATGAGTATACCCCACTCATTGTTGGAATACACCACATCCTAGAAGAAATCCGAGGAAGCATGGATTTAAAATGGCTTAGAAAATTGAAGTCTCTTACCAAAAGGAGAGATAAGTCCAAATACTACGAGTTTGACAAATATCATGGGCATACTACAAATAATTGCATAGCCCTGAATAACGAGATAGAAAGTCTAATTCGACAAGGCAAGTTCTCCAAGTTTGTTGATAGGATTGAGGACAGAGACACTATAAGGAGATCCAAATCCCTATACAAGGGGAGGGGTGATAAGAAAAGAGGCGGAGATAATGACTCAGAGGACAACCCGGATCTACCAAAAAAACCTCGAGAGCCCGAGATCAAGGTAAAGATGATTTCTTTTGGTTGCCATTTCATTATAGGAGGTGACCCTAGTCGTGGTGATGAAATAGCTGAAAGAAAAACTTACCTAAATAAAACCAAGGCATGCTTATACATTTGTAAAATCAACCTATCTAATGACGTAGATGGTTTCCCAAAGAAGGTGGACAAAGATAAGCTAGTGATAGGGTTTTCTAAGAACGAACTATTTGGGGTACTCTATCCCCATAACAACACTTTAGTCATCACTATGAGGGTACATGAAGCAAGAGTGGCCAAAATTTTTGTGAACAATGGTATCTCAGCTGACGTCATATTTTATGATTGCTTAAAAGGATTAGAACTGCGCAATAACAAATTGGAGCCTTATCGTAGGCCCCTCATAGGCTTCTTAGGGGGAAAGGTGTATCCTTTAGGAACTGTCAAGTGGGAAGTTCTTATCGGTACATGGATAGCTAGATGAGCTGAAAGAATCCACTTCTTTGTCTTAGATAAGAATGTTTAATTAGCCCACAACATCATCCTTGGGAGGATCTGCCTAAAGAGAGTCGAATCAGTAACATCTACTATCCACCAATGATTAAATTTCCTCACACACTACGGGGTCGGCGTTGTCACTGGGAATCAAATTAAAGTGAGAGAATTCTATTATACCTTAGCCAACCAAGAGGAATTAAAGAAACTCACCACCACTTAGAAGATTGAGACCCTAGACCATGAAGAAGTTGGTTTTGTTAAGGGACATGTAGTGGAAGTAATATAAATGATCATCCTGGATGATGATCACCCAAATAAGACTACACAAATCGCTTCACCTTGGATCCAACCCTTAAGAGTGAGTTAATAAAATTCCTTAAATAGTGGAAGAGTGTATTCGCTTGGAGCCATGAGGATATGCTAGGGATTGACCCAGGATTTATATGACACGAATTAAATATAGTCAAGGATGTCAAGACGATTAAATAGAAATGTCATGTGTTTAGTCCTAAGAAAAACATGGCTATCCTAGAAAAGGTGGACAAATCATAAAAATCAAGGTTCATTAAAGATGTCAAATACCATGATTTGTTAGCCAACGTGGTAATGGTAAGGAATAAGAACAACAAATGGCACATGTGTATTGATTTTATGGATTTCAACAAATCTTGCCCAAAGATCACTTCCCCTTACCTAGAATCGATAAATTGATCAATGATACATTGAGTTACTAAGTTTCATAGATACCTACTCAAGGTATAATCAAATCAAGATGAAATCGAAAGACAAGGAGAAAACCTCATTTATCATCATTCAAGGTAACTACTGCTACAATGTTATGCCATTTGGGCTAAAAAACAATAGAGAAACATACCAAATGTTGGTGAATAATGTTTTTGAAGAGAAAATTAGTAAAAACATGGAAGTATATGTGGATTATTTGCTCATGAATAACAAGAAATCCACTGACCACATTATGGACTTAGGATAAACGTTTGATCAGTTGGAGAAGCATCAGATGAAACTCAATCTAACCAAGTGCAAAAAGGAATGTTCCTGGGATTTTTCATAAATCAAAGTTGAGGACAATTCCGAAAAGATTAGAGCATTGATTGACATGAAGTTTGTAATGACCCCATTTTCATATACTCATATATGGCTTGTTTTTGAAATTGCGTCTCATTTATTATATGATAAATGTTGTATTATTAAAAATAGGATATTCTGGATTCTTAATTTGATAAAGTTTTTAATTTTTTATTTTTGAAGAGTCAACTGTAAAATGGGTCAAATTGAAGTGTTATGGCCCATCCTAAGCTAAGGATAAGTTTTAGGGTAGAAAATGTAATTTTATGAAACTTTAGGGACTTGGTTTTAATGAATAAAGTTTTAGGGACCAAAATGAAAAATAAAAATGGGCCTTTTCATAAATAAAATATTTATAGGGACCTATAAGAAATATTAAAAACATATGGTGTGACATTACCAAAATGCCCTTAAGGTTCAAAATGACCCTTATACCCTTAATACCTTTCCACCTCGTGCTCGACACACCGTGCTTGGTTTTGACACATCCACCATACATGTGTCGTCATTAGAGGAGAAGCCAAAACACGTGTCATCGTTAGAGGAGAAGCTAAAACATGTGTCACAGACCAGTGAAATAAGACTGCAAGACACCTCTGTTACGCGACACGTCAATGCTGACTCGCCATTGTAAAAGCTTGGTCAGCATGGACACGTGTCAATGCCATCATACATTTGGAAAAATATAAATAGGGCCTTTGGGATCATTTGAAACTAACACCAAATTCCTTGAGAATTATAGAGAGAAGTAGTGGGGAAAGCGTGGAAACGTTTAAGAAGAAGTTCTTAGGGATATTCATCTTAAGGTAATCTTAATGTTATAATGCATCTTTATAATTTTAATTTATTATTTTATAGCTTTACTTAGTAGATATGCTGGTAAAATACACTAAAGGATTCACTAATCAAAACTTAAAAATTAGAACAAATCCAAGTTGATTTTATAAACTTGTTTGAAAGTATACGCTTAAAAAATGATTCTTTTTAAAGAAATTGCTCGTTATGATGGAATCCCATTTAAGTAATTCCAAAGTCAGGCCCGGTGAAGTTCTGTCTAAATGAGATGGTATTTAATTGGTGCCCTGTGACCCTCCATCTCTACTGGGAATGAATCAGGAAATGTTCTGTCTAGATGAGATGGTATTTAAGTGGTGCTCCTGTGACCCTCCATCTCTACTGGGAACCGACTGATGAGGAAGGACTATGAATTGAATTCTTCATTTACGATCAATGAGTTTTAGAAGTTGACAAATGGGGATTCAATAATCCTTTAAAAGAAGAAGTTATTATAAAGTATAGTACGTGTACTTAAATCTTTCTCATATTAACGTGTGATCGAAGACTCAATACCAGTAAATTTGACCTCCATTTTGGGTGAGTACTCTCTGACATTCCTTGCGTATTTTGATTATATGATATTATGCAAACTATAAATATTTTGTGAACTTTATTTATTCTCAAAATTCATGTGATACCGATGATTGATTCATTTGTGATATGTTTATATTTGTCCATATAAACTTACCGATTAAAAAGAGTTTTGAAAATGAGATTGAATATTAGAAATAATATTAGGTCTAAGGGACCTCCTTACTGACTGACCTTCCCAGTCGGGTTATCGCTGGTGTGCCCTAAATAAGGCATTGTGATGAACTAGTTCAATTGACCATCAACTATCGGGGAATAATACGGTAGAAGAATACGGTATTAGAGTGTACTTGGCCATCAAAATGATATGATTGAAAGAAAAAGATATCATATTTGATTTTTTGCATTCGTCATATTCTGAGTCATCCAATTGTGATATATATACTTTCAGTTCAAAAAATATATTTATTTACTGCAAGTTCTTATCCATATATGTATATGCCTTCTCTTTTGACTTGAATAGGTATCTATTTTCTGAAAACCCTGGAATGTCTTGGGATTAGACCTCATTCGGCTTTTAGTTGATGTTGTATAAATAACCATTTTTCATGAAATGTTTAGGCTCACGAACGGAACGAAAAGGGACTATATTGAAGATTTAGCTTTTAGAGCTCCTTTTGTAAAATGCTTATTTAGAGCATGTCTGGATCTCTTGTAATTAATTTTAAAATTTCTTTTTAGTTGTAACTCGTTGTTACTTTTAATATATATGAAGTTTCCTTTAGAAATCTCTGATGACGCATTTCCTTTACTTCAGTATTTTATGATTCGTAACCATGTGATCATATTTCCGTTGCTAAGGAAACAATTAAATCGGAATATTTGTTGCATTGGTGGCATGTCAAGACACTCGTTCCCTACTACTATTTTGGGACGGGGTAGTGACAAAGGTGGTATCAGAGCATAGGTTATGAACCCGTAGACTACTGAACATAAGTTTTGAACGTTATAGATTTTAAGTTTCCATACATAGGATACAGGATTAAATATTCGACTTATGTGATAACCCTCCACATGTCTTACACTATATATATATATATATATATATATATATATATCATTGTTCTTCTAAATTGCAATCTTGGGCTAGTATAATACATCTTACGTTTGGACACGACTGTAGAAAATGACTAAGACAAGATCAACTACAGGAACTAGTGGTTCGAGTATGGAGGGACTGGAAGGTGCATACAAGGCAATTGAAAGTCTAGCAAGAATTTTGGATCATCAGGTGAATAATGGAGCACTAAGGATTCTTGAACTAAGTAGTTTTACTATTGAAAAGTTCAAGAAGTTGAATCCGCCATCTTTCAAAGGTACTCCTAAACCCACTGAACAAGAAAATTGGGTGATGCAAATGGAAAAGATGTTCGATGTTCTTAAGTGTATAGATGAACAACGAGTTTCATTTGGAACATTCATGTTAGACGGCGAAGCCGAACATTGGTGGAGAATGACTAAGAGAATACAGGGAGAAAGGAATAATCCTATAGGTTAGAATGAGTTCTTAGTGATATTTTATGAGAAATACTTTCCCGAATTGGTGCAAGACCAAAAAGCAGCTTACTTCATGAGTCTGGTTCAAGGAAATATGACGGTTAGTCAATATGAGGCAAAGTTTATTGATTTATCCCGTTTTGCACCTCATGTTGTGATAACCGGTGTTTTAAGAGCTAAGAAGTTTGAACGTGGGTTAAGGTTGAATATTCATAGCCGAATTTCCATCCTGAAGTTGACATCATATAATGACGTGGTGGCTAGGGCAACAATAGCTGAGAAGGATAGTGAAGAATATAATCAGGTTAGAGAGGAGAAGAGGAAGTTTGGAGAACAAAGAGGAAGGAACCCAAATAACAAACCCTTTAGGACTATACCTAATATAGGACAACCTTTAGTAAACAAACCCTTTAATGTTAAAAAATGCCAACACTATGGTAATGACCGGGCGGAAAAAGTGTGTTCGTGTGAGGACACAATCTTCGTGTGTTTCGCCGCCGCGATACAAAAGATAACCTAAACTACAACTACACTTGACAAGCAAGTACAGCGGTAAGTCGGTATCGTAAATCCACAGGGAGTGATTAAATTTTAGATGTTAATTGTTTTAAAACTTCAAGAATAAAAAAGGTGTAAAAGAAATAAGAAAAGGTGATGGTCGGTTGTCGTGAATAAATAAAAAGAGAAGTTAATGCTAAATTAAAGTAAAGCGAGGATCGGGATCGCATCCTACCATACGGATCAAAACAACTACTAATTAGAGTTAAGGCTCGAAAGCAATTTAATCGATCATTTCCAATTAAGCATAAGCATCACGCAATAAGGAATTTAAGCCAAAGTTGCAAGATTAAACATTTAACGAAAAATGGTCACACGCGGATTAAATTCGGATAATCGCAATAAACACTAACGTTGCATGACAAAGAAAGTTAAACGCATAATAATCCGACTTTAATACACGAGATTTCAATTAAATGCAATTTTACACAAAACCTAATTTTTGGAGCTCGGGACCCGAAAATGGCGGAACACAATCCCGAACCTATTTATCTACGGACAAATCATGGAAATAAACTAATTTACACTAAGAAAGCAAGAAATAAACACAATAAACTAATTATGAAAGCATGAAAACTATCTAGAAAGAAAGGAAATAAAGGAAAACAAATTATATTAAAGGAAATGGAAGAGAAAAGTTCAATCTTACAAAACCACAAGGGTTGTCAATCCAAGAGGAAGAGAAAATGAGCTCTCCAAACCAAAACCCTAAATATTCTAACCCTAAAATCGTTCCTAAACTGATATATCTCTTATTACAACAAAAATTGGCTTATATAGTAAGTTGGAATAAAAATAAAGAAGAAAGAAAAGAAGGCAAAGTATCTGCAAAAAACAGAGCATCGATCGATCGACCTAGGCAAAAATTCGACAATCCAGAATGGTCGATCGATCGATCAAGCAGGGCAGATTGCAGCAGCTCACTGCATTCCTCTTTTCTTCTTCTCCCTTCTCCTCTTTTGCTTCCTTGTTTTTCCTCCGCTGAAATCGCCGTAACTTCTTCGTTATGAATCATAATCGCGCACCGTTTGCGGCCACGCAAAGCTAGAGAGGAGTGATACAACTTCCGTGAGATGTCGGGCCAGGTACCCAAGCTGTGAAAAGACTAAAATGCCCTTGCGCGTGCGATTGTGTACGAAACTTCACCGGAATGCATCCGAACTTCATACTAAGCATCCAAATACATACAAAAGCTCAATTAACCCCTACAAAAACATGTTAACATAGAAATACGAGGTTTTCTGGTTAACGAGCATAAATATAGGGATTAAGATACCCGAGGGGGCTAATAACGCGTAGGTTAACGGGTGAAATACGTAATATTTGCGTCGTATCGGGTAATATTCATAGAGGGCGACCATGTTACCTGGAGACGGGAAATTGCTTTGGGTGTGGCCAAAAAGGGACATAAAATGCGAGATTGTCCTAACAAATGGAAGGCGACAACAAACACTTCTAATGACAATAAGGATCAGGGCAGACAATGTAGAGTTTTTAATCTTTTCGATGCAAAGGCTTCTAATGCAGTAGTGTCAGATACACTTTCTATATGTGCACAAACTTTTCAAGTTTTAATAGATCCTGGTTCTACCCATTCATTTGTGTCTGTACAATTTGTTAATCGCTTTCCAAATATTCTTAAACCCTTGAATCATAGCATACACGTTTCTAATCCTTTGGGTGAGTTATTAATGGGAACATTAGTGTATAAGTCATGGCCTATAGATGTCAGTAGTCATAAATTATTCGCTGATTTGATAGTTTTAGGCATAAGAGATTTTGAAGTCATTTTGGGGATGGATTGATTAGCATCATATCATGCTAGGGTTGATTATTGTGAGAAGAAAGTTATTTTCTAAATTCCTAACCAACCAGAATTCAATTTTGAAGGAACTAGAATCTTATCTCCCATGGGTATTATCTCTGCAATGCAAGCTTGTAGTTTTCTTAAGAAGGGATGTTAAGGATTCCTTGCAAGTGTTATTGATTTGTAAACAAAAGAGCCTAATTTAGAAGATATTCCTATAGCTAAGCTTTTTCCAGATGTTTTTCCAGATGATTTACCCAGTCTACCTCCTAGTAGAGAAGTATAATTGACCATTAACCTTGTTCTTGGAACTACACCAATCTCAAAACCACCTTATCGCATGGCACCTTTAGAATTAAGGGAATTAAAAGTTCAATTACAAGATCTGTTAGACAAGGGTTTTATTAGACCAAATATATCCCCTTGAGGCGCTCCAGTGTTATTTATTAAAAAGAAGGATGGGACGATGAGGTTATGTATAGATTATCGTGAACTAAATAAGGTGACCATTAAGAATAAATACCCATTACCTTGTATAGATGATTTGTTTGACCAACTTCAACGTGTGCAAGTATTTTTTAAGATTGACCTTAGGTCAGGCTATCACCAATTGAAGATTAATGAAGAGGATATTTTGAAATCAGCTTTTCGTACTAGATATGGTCACTATGAATTTCTTATGATGCCATTTGGGTTAACTAATGCACCAGTCGCTTTTATAGATATGATGAATAGAGTGTTTAGGAAATATCTGGATCAGTGTCTGGTTATTTTCATTGATAACATCCTTATTTATTCCTAAGGTATTGAAGAACACGAGAAGCATTTGGAGATAGTATTACAAATCCTTAGGAAAGAGAAATTATATGCGAAATTAAAGAAGTGTGAATTTTGGTTTCCTAGTGTTTCTTTTTTAGGACATGTCATATCCAAGGAGGGAGTGTCGATTGATCCTCAAAAGATCAAGGCTATACTAGATTGGCCAAGACCAACTAATGTGACGAAGATTATTAGTTTCCTAGGATTAGAAGGTTATTATCGAAGATTTGTTGAGGGATTTTCTAGTATTTCCAAACCTCTGTCTAGGTTAACGTAAAAGAGGGTGAAATATAAATGGTCTGAGGAAGTTGAGAATAGTTTTTGAGAACTTAAGAATCAATTAGTAACTTCCCCAATTTTGACCATTCCTTCCAATACAGGAGGATTTGTGATTTATAGTGATGCTTCTAAAAATGGTTCGGGATGTGTGCTAATGCAAAATGGAAACATAGTAGCTTATGACTCGAGACAGTTAAAACCACATGAGCAGAATTATCCAACCCATGACTTAGAATTAGTAGCTGTAATTTTTGCTTTTAAGATTTGGAGACACTATTTATAGGGTGAAACTTGTGAGATTTATACTAATCATAAGAGTTTGATGTATATTATTACTCAGAAATAATTGAACATGAGACAAAGGAGGTGGTTAGAATTAAAAAAGGATTACGATTTAAATATTCATTATCACCCGGGGAAAGCTAATGTAGTACCTGACGCTTTAAGTAGGAAGGCTACAGAAAATTTAACATGTCTCATTACAATCAGAAACATTTGTTAAGGGATTTGAGAAGTATGGAAATAGATTTATGTATTTATAGCAAAGAGGGAATATTGGCAAATTTACTAGTACAACCAATATTGATGGAAAGGATCAAAATTGCACAAGTAAATGACTCACAACTGAAGAAGATTAGAGAAGAAGTTATCGAAGGGAAGAGAATCGAATTTGTGATACGAGAGGATATATTGAGGTTTGGAAATAGAGTGTGTGTGCCATGTAATGCCCAACTAAAGAGGTGGATTTTGGAGGAAGGTCATTACTCGAGATTCACAGTTCATCACGAAAATACCAAGATGTATAGAGATCTCCGAGAAGTGTTTTGGTGGAATAACATGAAAAGGGAGATAGTAGAGTTTGTATCTCAGTGTTTGATCTGTCAACAAGTAAAAGCTGATAATCAGAAACCATCAGAATTATTACAACCTTTACCTATCCCTGAGTGGAAATGGGAACATATTACCATGGATTTTGTGACAGGGCTACCAAGGAGTTCCAACGGTAATGATTCAATTTGAATAATTATTGATAGGTTAAATAAATCTGCTCATTTTCTTGCCATTAAGATTACCCATTCCATAGAAAAGTTAGATAAATTGTATATACGGGAAATTATTAAGCTTCATGGAACCCCAGTTTCAACGGTAATGATTCGTGTCTTACTTTTGGAAAATCCTACAAGTAGCCATGGGAACAAAATTGAATTTCAGCACCTCTTTTCATCCTCAAATAGACTGACAATCTGAGAGAACCATCCAAACCTTAGAGGATATTCTTAGGGCATGTGCACTTGATTTGAAGGGGAATTGGGACGATCATTTACCATTAGTGGATTTTGCATATAATAATAGTTATCAAGCAAATATTCAAATGGCTCCATATGAGGTACTCTATGGTAGAAGGTGTCGTTCTCCTGCATATTGGGAAAAAGTCGGAGAAAGAAAATTGTTGGGAATAGAATTGATTCAGATCACAACAGAGAAAGTGAAATTGATACAAGATCGACTTCAAATAGCTCAAAGCCGTCAAAAGAGTTATGCTAACAATCGGTACTGACCGTTAGAATTCCAAAGAGGAGACTATGTTTTCTTACGAGTATCAATGGTAAAGGGAGTAATCCGATTTTGGAAGAAAGGAAAGTTAAGTTCAAGATACATAGGACCTTTTGAAATCCTTAAAAGGATAAGTGTCGATGCGTATCAAATAGCCTTACCCCCTGAACTCTTTAGTGTGCATAATGTGTTTCATGTTTCAATGATAAAGAAATACATCCCTGATCCAGCACATATCTTAAGTCACGAGCCTCTTCAAGTGAGACAAGATTGGACATACATTGAGCATCCAGTGGAAATCTTGGACCATAAAGATCAAATATTACGAACCAAGGTTATTCCACTAGTCAAAGTATTATGGCGGAATCATTATGTTGAAGAAGCAACATGGGAGAGGGAAGATGAAATAAAGGGGCGATATCCATACCTTTTTGAAAATTAATATAAGTAAAGTTTGGGGACCAAACTTTTTATAAGGGGAGTAGGATGTAATGACCCCATTTTTATATACTCATATATGGTTTATTTTTGAAATTGCGTCTCATTTATTATATGATAAATGTTGTATTATTACGGATAAGATATTCTGGATTCTTAATTTGACAAAGTTTTTATTTTTATTTTTGAAGAATCAACTGTAAAATGGGTCAAATTGAAGTGTTATGGCCCATCCTAAGCTAAGTGATAAGTTTTAGGGTAGAAAATGTAATTTTATGAAACTTTAGGGACTTGGTTTTAATAAAGAAAGTTTCAGGGACCAAAGTGAAAAATAAAAAGGGGCCTTTTCGTACATAAAATATTTTCAGGGACCTATAAGAAATATTGAAAATATATGGTGTGAAATTACCAAAATGCCCTTAAGGTGCAAAATGACCCTTATACCCTTAATACCTTTCCACCTTGTGCTCGACACCTCATACTTGGTTTTGACACCTCCACCGTACACGTGTCGTCATTAGAGGAAAAGCCAAAACACATGTCGTCGTTAAAGGAGCAGCTAAAAATGTGTCGCTGACCAGTGAAATAAGACTGCAAGACGCCTCTGTTACGTGGCACGTCAACGCTGACTTGCCATTGTAAAAGCTTGGTCACCATGGACACGTGTCAACGCCGTGATATATTTGGAAAACTATAAATAGGTCCTTTGGGATCATTTGAAACTCACACCAAATTCCTTGAGAATTGTAGAGAAAAGTAGTGAGAGAAAGCGTGGAAACGTTTACGAAGAAGTTCTTATATATATTCATCTTAAGGTAATCTTAATGTTATAATGCATCTTTATAATTTTAATTTATTGTTTTATAACCTTACTTTGTAGTTATGCTGGTAAAATACACTAAAGTATTCACTAATCAAAACTTAAAAATTAGAACAAATCCAAGTTGATTTTATAAACTTGTTTGAAATTATACGCTTAAAAAATGATTCTTTTTAAAGAAATTGCTCGTTATTATGGAATCCCATTTAAGTAATTCCAAAGTCAGGCCCGGTGAAGTTCTGTCTAAATGAGATGGTATTTAATTGGTGCCCCTATGACCCTACATCTCTACTGGGAATGAATCAGGAAATGTTTTGTCTAGATGAGATGGTATTTAAGTGGTGCCCCTATGACCCTCCATTTCTACTGGGAACCGACTGATGAGGAAGGACTATGAATTGAATTCTTCAATTACGATCAATGAGTTTTAAAAGTTGACAAATGGGGATTCAGTAATCCTTTAAAAGAAGAAGTTATTATAAAGTATAGTACGTGTACTTAAATCTTTCTCATATTAACGTGTGATCGAAGACTCAATACCAGTATTTTGATTATATGATATTATTCAAACTATATATATTTTGTGAACTCATTTTATTCTCAAAATTCTTGTGATTCCGATGATTGATTCATTTGTGATATATTTATATATGTCCATATAAACATACCGATTAAAAAGAGTTTTGAAAATGAGATTGATTATTGGAAATAAGATTCGGTCTAAGGGACCTCTTTACTGACTGACCTTCCCAGTTGGGTTATCGCTGGTGTGCCCTAAATAAGGCGTTGTGACGAACTAGTTCGATTGACCCTCAACTACTGGGGAATAATACGGTAGAAGAATACGGTATTAGAGTGTACTTGGCCATCAAAATGATATGATTGAAAGAAAAAGATATGACATTTCATTTGTTGCATTTGTCTTATTCTGAGCTATCCAATTATGATATATATACTTTCATTTAAAAAAATATATCTATTTACTGCAAGTTCCTATCCATATATGTATATGCCTTATCTTTTGACTTGCATAGGTATCTATTTTTTGAAAACCCTGGAATGGATGGAAATTGAACCTCATTCGGATTTTAGCTCATGTTGTATAAATAACCATTTTTTAGCAAATGTTTAGGCTCACGAACGGAACGAAAAAGGACTATATTGAAGATTTTTCTTTTAGATCTCGTTTTGTAAAATGTTTATTTGAAGCATGTCTGGCTCTCTTGTAATAAGTTTTAAATTTTCTCTTTAGTTGTAACTCGTTGTTACTTTTAATATATATGAAGTTTCCTTTAGAATGCTCTGATGACGTAATTCCTTTACTTCAGTATTTTACGATTCATAACCATGTGATCATATTTCCGTTGCGTTTATTTAAGGAAACTATTAAATCAGAATATTTATTGCATTAGTTGCATGTCAAGACACTCATTCCACACTACTATTTTGGGTCGTGGTCGTGACAAAGTCTTCATCAACCAAGAAGGACATACGAAGGTTAACTAGAAGATTAATTTCCCTTAACAGGTTTATCTCTCGAGATACTGACAGGTGTTTAACCTTCTTCAAAGTATTGAGAAAAACATTTGAGTGGAATGAGGAGTGAGGGAATGCCTTTGGGAACTAAAGAAGTACCTAAGGTCACCTCCACTACATTCCCGACTACTCATCGGATAAACATTATATCTATACCTTACCATTTTCGAGTCAGGAGTTAGCTCTACAGTTATCCGACTAGATAATGGGGTTTAGAAACTATTCTATTATACCACTAAGGCCTTTCAATGAGCTAAAATTTGGTACCCACTCTTGGGAGAGATTACCTTGGCCTTCATTGACACTTCGCGAAGAATGACTCTGTAATACCCCGTAAATTTTATTGATTTTATTTAATGGATTAATTAATTATATGAGAATTAATTGGATATTAATCCGGATTTAAATACTAATGAGACGCGAGTTGGTATATGATTATGATGATAATATTGAATATTACTGGGTATATATGGTAATATATGAGTATTGAAAGTATTAAAATTGTCAAGAGTTAAATACGACAATTTGGGAAATTAAGTTGGGACGCGCGTGTCAACCGCGTCAGAAATCAGTTTAACTAGATTTAAAAAGTAAATTATATTTTCATTAACAGTATTGTCATTTTGAGTGCGCCAACGTGTCCGGAGAGGTTGAGATAGTCAAAAAACACTAGCCGGGGGTTTAGTTTGTGTCCCGGGGCATTTTTAGGCCAAACCGACAACCCAGAAGGGTATTTCGATAATTTTAAAACTATATAAGTTAAGACCCACGAATTTTAGAGGTTAATTAAATATTATTAGAGAGGCCACTAAGGCCATTATCAGCCAAAAACAATAGAAGTGGGCTACGGGAGTTAGAGAGAGGTTTCAAGGAGTTCCAAAACAAACCACCACCCACCACCACCAATTGGGAAGGATTTGTGACCGGAAAGAGGAGAGATTCAACCTTTAATCACCAACAACAAATCAAAAGAACAAATCTAAGGCAAGTGATTTGTTTTCATTGGTTCAATGAATATTTCCTCCATACTTAGTGTAGAAATTTATGATTGCCTTAAAAGATTTGATGAAAAACCCAATGAATTTGATGTAAAACTAAACTTTGGTTAGGAATTATATGTAGATATATTCTGGATGAATTCAATACCCCAAATATAACTTCTGATGATTTAAAAACGAATTAAAGAGGAGATTTATCAATGTTCTTGAAGAAAATAGAAAACTAGGGTTTTTATTTAAGTTTTGATCCATATAATGCCAATGATTGATGATTAAAAGGTTTTGGAACGTTAACAGTGATGTATTTTGGTTATATGATGAGCCTATATCGTTAGATTAGATTTTCATACCTTCTAATGGAGTTTTGGGATGGATTTTGGATTTAAAAAAGAAGCAAGCCGTAGCCTATCTGGTGTGTTCGATCGATCGACACTCCCAGTTCGATCGATCGACCCCATCGATTGATCGAAACTCCCAGATCGATCGATCGACCTTCCCAAAATCAGTTATATTTTTCCTTTGTTGGATTTTAACAGTTTCGACCCTAGAGAATTATTGGTGGGAACTTAGTGAATACTCTTAGATTTAAGGAAGACCACTAGGCATATTTGTGAGACTCGAATTATGATTAGAAGTCAAATTGGGAATTACATTAAACTTAATAAGGCTCGTTGAGTGTGATACTATTTGAGATTGAGAATTGATTGAGAATTATTGAGACGCTTCCTGAGAGATTCGGGACACGTGGTCCTTATGTACATGATATACCGGGATTCGATAACAAAGTATGTGTACACCACAGCATAGCCTAGGGGTGCCCTAATTGTATATTTATGACGAGATTAATATACTTGTAATTAAAATGGACTCTTTATTTTAGTGTAAGTGTGAATACTTCTGACATTGTAGTGGAGTTAAAATGGAAATTTTACATAATAATTATTGTAAGGAAATCTGAGAAATAAAAAGTATGACACGCACAGGTTATATTAGAATGTCTTGTTTTGACTCATATTATTACGTAAGGTCAGGTCATGATTTAACTAGTTAGTTAGCGTCATAACTAAGATGGGTTACGGATACGTTAGATGTGCACAATTAGTTGAGAGGTGAGGAGCTCATGTGAGTGCATGCAACCAACATGTATTTTATATTCACTGTTTAATGTTATTAAACACTTGCTATATTTTTTAAACTATTTTCATATCGGGCTCTGACCCGTTTGCTTCCAAATCTATTTTCTTGTAAAAACCTTTAGGTGCCCAGCCACAGGGACACCAAGCTTAGGAATTCCATTCCAGTGACGTGTTGTAGCTACTGTGTAAGTTACAGGACCTCGATAGTAGACAACTCCACTTTCTACATTGACTCCATTTCAGATTTCTTCAGTTGTTAGGGCATGTCGCCCCACTTCTTTTAGAGTCAGTTTTATCATACCCAGTTTATTTCAGTGTTGGAGTTAATTAATTAATTATTCAGACTTTGTATTTGGTTTTATTCAGTATTTGGATTATTAAGAGGAGTGTTCCTCCAGACTCATTTTTATTCCATTATTATTCTATTGTGACTGTAATGTGATTGTGTTACCTTTAGCTCATAATTTAATTGGTTACATATTAATCTAAGTAAATTAAAATTGACATCTCACTTTTAAAATATTAGGTGGCTAGTAATTGTTTAAATAAAGGTTTTCGACAGTGATGCTATGAACTGAACCAACTTGACATTTTGTATTAATTTGAATAAAGGAGTAGCTACCCGGTATTCAATTAGACGGGGTGTCACAGGTGGTATCAGAGCATCAGGTTCTAGTGTCCTTAGGATCTGTACGGCTTGTTATGTTTCCGCATAGCGTTCTTTCATATAGAGCCCTATATTTTAGGATTGTTGTACTCTTTTGTGTATCTTTCGCTTTTAAGCTATTTTGAGATAATAACTGTGAACTTATAGGACTTATCTCTCTTTTTAGATGCCTCCATAACGTGCATAGAGAGTTCCTAGTGATGCTCAGCCCGAGCCACAACCTTCACCAGTTCAGGGTTCCATGAATGCCGCAGAGGTTGTAGCCATTATAGCCCAAGTGGTAAATGTCGCTTTAGCAGTTGTGCAGCAGGAACCACCTCAGGCGTCGACGGTAGCCCCAATCCAGGCTCATTCATTCCCGTCTACTTGGGAATATATTCTTGATGCCTTTCAGAAGGCACACCCTCCGGAGTTTGTAGGTAGCTCCGACGTTGTTATATCCAGTCAGTGGAAGAAGGACATCCAAAGACACTTGAGGATGTATGAGTGTACGGATGTGAAGAGATAGACACTATCTACTTTTAAGCGGGCAGGGTCAGCGTTGTAGTGGTGGGAGTCCATTACCACCGCGGAGGAGAGATATATTCTTACCATTCAGGAGTTCTGGGTGCGGTTTGACCGCAAGTACTTTCCCTCAGTAGTTCATACCGAGATGAGGAGGAAGTTGATGAACCTCAAGTAGAAGGGGAAGCCAGTGGAAGAGTATGAGGCCGAGTTCACCAATCTTTTGAACATCATTCCCGATGAGATTCCAATCAAAGAGAAGAAGATAAAAAAATTCATGGATGGATTGACTTGTAGGATTCGTCAGCACTTGCTATGAAATCTCTCGTTGGCCACTTATTCTGATGTGGTTAATGCAGCACTGCTTCACTGCTAAGACCACCGCTTTCACTTATCAGAGGGTAAGAGATCAAGAGAGTCCAGCCATCAGGGCAGGACAGGGGGAATGGTGCTAGCGGGGCACAGACCGCTCAGGGTCAGCACAGGTAGAGTGATCAAAATTCCCAGCAGGGGGATTCTAAGAGATTTCAATCTTGAGGTTTCAGAAATGGTCAAGTGGATTTTCAACATGCCCAGCAGGGTCAGTAGGTCCAGCATGGCCAACAGTAGCAGTTTCAGCAGGGCCATCATGGTCAGGGGAGGAATGGCAATGGTCATCAGGGCCGTGGGCAACAGGGTCAAAGAGGGGGAAACTTTGTGGGGAAATATTTTATTTATGGTAAGACTGGCCACAAATGCCAGGAGTGTCCTGATAAGGTTAGGGCCCCACAGCAGCAGCAGCAGGGTGCTCGACACGATCCCCAAAGACCTATGTTTCCTGCCGCCCTCCCAGCACCACCACAGATGCCATCTTTACCACCCATCCCAGCAGTCCCAGTCCAGCAGGGACAACTTCAGTACGGACGAGTTTATCATCTCTAGTAGGCCGCAGTCCCGTAGGATCCACCCGCTTGTGTTGTTACTCTTTGCAAAAGCGTTCGACTTACTACATGGGCTCCACAAGACCCTTCATGAACTTCTTCAATTAATTACTTAACTTCGGAGGGATGGACACATCTCTGTAGTGCTTCTATAACTCCTCTTCTGTACAAAATGCCATTAGTCAATACGTAACGAGCAACTTTGAACTTCAATTTCTTGGCCGCGAGTTTATCAGTGGGCAAAGCCCCCTCTTCAATATAGGCCCTGATGGGGTCCATCCAAGATGGTCCCAAGTCAAGGGTAATGAAATTCATTATCAAATCTTCTTCTATTCTCTGACCAACCAGGATTTCTATTGGGATTATTCTTCGTAGCTCGGTACGTGTTGCTGATGCCAGCCGAGCTAGGGCATCGGCTCTTGTATTCTCTAGTCTCGGTATTCTGATCAACTGTACTGCGGTAAAAGTCGAGACAACCTCCATAGCCTTTGTATGATACTTAACCATTAGTTCTCCTTTTGCTGCATACAATCCGAGAATTTGATTTACGATTAACTGTGAATCACTGAACACCACGACCTGCTCTGCCTTCATGGTTTTGGCCAAACTTAGACCCCCGATCATAGCCTCATATTCAACTTCATTATTGGAGGCTTTAAACTGAAAGCGTGGAGCATATTCTATATTAATCTCATTAGGACTGTTTAAAATAATTCCTGCTCCACTACCTGGGGCACACGAAGAGCCATCCACATACAGATTCCATACAAGTATTTCTTTATTAAATTTTTGATCAGACAGAGTTCCTCGGTGGAATATTTGATACTTCCCTTTGTCCTCTCCCGGCCCTTCTCGTTGCTCGCTGATTATTTTCTCCTGCTTGTCTACGAATGGAAGTTGGTTGGGGGTTAAATTTGTTGATCCCGTAACATCCATGGGTTGATTTGTATTAAACTCCTGTTCTTTGGAGGTATCTTCCTGAGTAAACTCTGCGATAAAATCCGCTACTGCCTGCCCCTTAAGCGACGACCTAGGCTCATAAACTATGTCATATTCACCAAGTTCTGCTGCCCAGTACATTAATCTTCCTGATTTCTCCGATTTATGTAGAGCTTAACTTAATGGCATGTTAGTATACACCACTACAGTATGGGCTTGGAAGTATGGCCACATCCTTTTGCTCGCTTCGATTAGTGCCAGTGCTAACTTTTCTAGTCTTGGATATCTGATCTCAGCTCATCGGAAAGCCTTGCTGGTGTAGTAGACCGATTTTTGTACTCCATCTTCCACTCTTATCAACGCCGAGCTAACCGTGTTCTTTGAAATTACCAGATACAAGTATAATTTTTCTCCCATCACTAGTCTGGATAACAATGTAGGAGTTCCCAGATATTTCTTCAACTCTTAAAAGGCCTCCTCGCATTCATCATTCCATTTAAACATTTTTTGAAGTGTTTTAAAGAATGGGAGGCATCTGTCTATTGCTCGTGAGACAAATCTGTTTAGTACTGCAACTCGCCCTGTGAGACTCTGCACTTCCTCTTCGTAGTTGGATATCGTAGTTCCAATAGGGCTTTGATCTTCTCAGGGTTCGCCTCTATACCTCTCTGGTTAACAATATATCTGAGAAACATACCTTCTCGCACCCTAAATATACATTTGGTGGGATTCAACTTCATTTGATATTTCTCTAGTTGATCAAAGGTCTGACCTAGGTCCACTAGATGATCAACATCTTTCTTGCTCTTTGTCAGCATATTGTCAACATAAACCTCCATGTTATGACTGATTTGCTTTGCGAACACCTTATTCATCAGTCGCTGATATGTTGCACGTGCATTTTTAAGTACGAAAGGCATAACATTAGAGCAATAAGTTCCCCTTGGGGTGATAAAAGAGGTACTTTCCCTGTCCTCAGGCTTCATTTTAATCTGGTTGTAGCCAGAGTAAGAATCCATGAAACTCAACAATTCATGCCCCGAGGTAGTATCCACCAGCTGATCGATTCGAGGCAAGGGAAAATGATCATTTGGGCATGCTTTATTAAGATCAGTGAAGTACACACACATCCTCCATTTATTATTTTTCTTCTTTACCATCACCACATTTGCTAGCCAATCAGGATATTTGACATCCTTAATAAAAAAGGTTTTTAGTAGTTTCTCTACTTCTTCCTGTATATCTTGATTCTTTTCAGGGCTAATCACCCTTCTTCGTTGCTTCACTAGCTTGACCTCCTTGTTCACGTTGAGCTCGTGGCACAGGAAACTCGGGTCTATCCCTGGCATGTCTTCATGACTCCATGCAAAAGTCTATTTTCTATGCCTTATAAACTCTATCAGTTCCTTTTTATCGATTCATCCAATAACGCACCAATTTGGGTTGTTCGTTCTGGTTTTCATCGTCCAGAATAATACTTTTGGTGGCTTCCATGACCTAGTCCTTCACGAGCTGAGACTCGTCTCTAGGGTCTAATGTTTTAATCTTTGCATCTTCTATTTCATCCACTTGATAAGTAGTAGTCTTCTTCCTGGATTCTTCACGTTCCTCTTGTTCAGTAGAGGAATAATAGCATTCCCGATCTACTTTTTGGTCGCCTTTCACCACTCCCACTCCAAAATTAGTTGGTAATTTTAAACATTGATGTACAGTAGATGGTACTGCTTCAAACTTCTTTAGATCTACCCTTCCCATGATAATATTGTAAGTTGATTGGACATTTTTATCCATTACGAAAAAGCGTACTCTTTCTGTTCGACAAGCAGGCCATGTACCAATAAGCATATCCAACTTGATCGTCCCAAGTGGAAAAACCTTTCCGCCAGTAAAACCAAGGTGGGTCCTATGATAGGGCTCCAACTGGGCTAACTTCAGTTATAAACTATTGAAGCATGGGTAGAACATGATGTCTGTAGAGCTACCATTGTCCACCAACACCTGCGAAATCACCACTTCCTTCATTCTCATCTTTATTACCAATGGGTCATCATAAGGATATAGTACACCTGCTAGGTCATTTTTAGAGAAACCAATTACCAGTTTATTCTTATTAGCCTTCCTCGGGCGATCATCTTCAGCCAAGTTTATTCGCAGTATGTACGAGCAAGCTTGAGCCTCATTGAGGTAAGCTTTCCTCTCCGCAGTAAGATCTCAACCTCCTGCATCTCCACTTGTAATAACATTACATTCAAATGATCCAAAATGGATTGAAAATACCTCACACTCTGGCTATCTTGGTTTTTTAGGAAGGTCGGGATCATCTTCATGATCTCTCTTCTTGTCTTCTTTTGCTCGACGAGGAGATTTAGATCTTTGCCTTTCTCGTTCGCTGGTATTTCCACCATTTTGGCGATAAACATACTTAGCCAATTTTTCTCGCCTGATGAGTGCTTCAATTTCATTCTGGAGAGCTATGCAACGTTTGGTCGTATGACCATGGTCTTTGTGGAATTCACAATATTTTAACTTGTCCCTTTTATCAGGATCCGCCTTCATTTTCCTCGGCCAGGCTAACTCCTCGCTGTTCTTAATTTCTTCTAGAATGTGATTTATATCTACCTTCAAGGGAGTATAATTTCCAAATTTCCTCATCTGCTCCAGTGCTTACTTTCCTTTTGACGGCCTGTTACCACCATTATTCTTCTGATCCTTCTTCTCGATTTTACCGGCTTCAACCTTCGTCTCCTTAGTTTCTGTATTCTTCTTTGCAGCCGTGGCTTCCTCAGTATTCATGACTTTAGCTTCCTTTGCCATCAGTTCTTCCATGGTCCTAGGTGGATCTTTGGCCAGAGTATAGTACAACTTGTCTGGTAAAAGTCCACTCATCAAAGCAGTAATTGTTGTCTTTTCTTCGTAATCAATTACTTCAAGCTTCTCGTTATTGAAACGAGTAATATAGTCCCTAGTACTTTCTTCTGGCTTCTGTCTTCTGTCTAACACTCAGTAAGTGTGCACTCATTTAACTGGTTTTGCTCCAAAATAGAAATTCCCTATGAACAGCTCTGCCAGTTGAAGGAAAGTCACAATTTTCCCCCGAGGAAGGTTGTTGTACCATATCTGGGCTGACCCGGTGAGAGTTCCTTTCAATGCCCTACATCTCATCTCATCTGGAACCGCATAGATGTCGGTAGCAGCTTAGTATTATTCTATATGAAGGACGTGGTCAGTTTTTCCATCGTATTTAGGCATCACCATAGGAGCTTTGAATTTTGATAGTGTGGGAAAGTCCACAATTGCCTGTACGAATGGTGTCCCTTGGACAAAAGTTCTTTTTATAGGATTCTTTGCTTTATCCATTTCCCCTAATATGTCCTCCAACCTTTGAATAGAGTCTTTCCATGCATCATCTCCCACCTCGGGTCTATTTATTCGAGCAACTGATCGCGTTGAGTTTTTCTCCTGTGATCTTTCATTACGAGCTGCTGGGCGTGATTGAGCAGATCCTTCCCTTAGGTCGGATGGTCTTTGAGAGTTCCTCGACGCAATCCTAGGAGGACTTCTATTCCTCCTAGGGCCTAATCGATCAAAAGGAGATACACTACTCAACCTCTCTAGAGCACTAGTCCTTTCTGGAGTGAGAGTGACATTTCAGTGAGAATCAGTAGCTCGTACTAATGAAGTCCGTCCTTGTTGATACGAAGGATCACTAGATCTTTTAGTACGATATGAGTCAGTACGTCTAGATTGAGAGGCCTTCGGGAATAACGTTCTTCTAGTTCTTAAAGATGGTAAATGGGTATTTGTTTGAACACTTTGTTGTCCTGATTGGGCCGACACTCCTCCTTGAACAGTTTGTATAAGTTGACGCATGGTTTCTTGTATGGTCGTTTGGCCTTGGGCTAAATTAGCCATTATACCAGCCAGATCTTGAAAATTTGGGGGAGTAGAAGGGTTTGGAGGGACCCTAGTGTTTTGAATACTGGATTTCAGATTATCATCCATAGATGATGAATTATTTTAGTGAAAAAAGCTAAGTACAGTCGCTTCCCACAGATGACGCCAATTTGTTGATGTAAAAAACTAAATTATCTCTAATTAATCAATCATAGATAAAGAAATTAATAAGACAAAGGATTTTTAAAGTGTTTCAGCCTTGTGAGAATGGCCTACGTCCACTATTTTTGTATTACTGACTGTTTATTTGGAATCTCGATAATAGGTTTACCAAGAGATCCCCAGTCCCCTTCTTATGAGGAGGTTACAATGTATTTATAGCTTTGAGGTTGTCCATATGAAAGGATAATACGCTGTTATCTAGTAGACATGTACATCTATACAATAATAATGTGCATTTAATGCATAACTGTCTTTTGATTCTCTTTTTTCTGATGCTCTGCATGCTAAGCAGCTAGGACCGCCTGAGTTGCTCAGTACGCTTGGGTTTCTTGGTGATAGTATGTTATTCGTCTAAAGTATTTGTCTTTGCCATGTAAGTTGACACATGTATTCAAGTGATTGGTCCACATCAACAGACTAAATTTGGTATCAATAATGACCTTCCCCAAAGATCTGAACACTCTTCTTATATAGGTCGCTCTCGACAATTGCCTGAACAAACTTCCTAGAGTTAATCTGAAAGGGATAAACAGGGAATAAGTATGAAAAAGTCAAAGAAAATCCACAACAGGCTTTAACATCATTTGTATAAGAAGGGAAACTTTATTAAAATTACAGAAAATAAATACAAAAGAGTGACCAATTCGGATTATAAAGAAAGCAACATTACAAGTCAAAAATTATAAAAACAATCTTAGACATATACACCTTCTCCTTGTCCTGAGCCACTTCCCCCTTAAGAGGAAAAATAATTGCAACCATTACGGGGGGTGCAAACAACTCAGCCATTACCTCCTCATGGTAAATCCATTCATCAATCACAGGAGGAGTGCCAGAGTCTGGAGTAATGCCAACCTTCTTTAGAGCAGCATGCCATCCTTCCTTGAAAGACGAACTCTTCAGAAACTCCACCTGCACCGAAACAATAGATAATGCCTTATCCCAACCTATGGTATTAGCATCATTCTTCTCTTTCTTGGCCTTCACTTTTAAATCCTAGTATTTGTCGTCAGCATCTACAACATCTTTCTCAACTCGCTCGACCTTCTCTACAACATCATAAATAATCTTCATAATATCATTTTTTTCCTTCTCCATCTTTTCTGACACCTTCTTCCATTTCTTCTGATTCACAAACTGGACCTTCTTGGTAGTATCCATGGAGTCCTTTAGAACCTAGAAAGAAACATCAACTTTTATCAAAGACTCCCTCAAATGGTCTTCCCTTCTTAAAATTTGGTCATAATCAACCAGAAACTGCAGAGTCCAAGAGAACCAAGTAAGTTAGTAAACCACGTGATTAGTGTATAAACAAATGAAATACAACGAGTAAATTTATGTTTTCCACGTTCGAATTATGATTGTCTCATTCCAGCAATCTAGCTCTGACAAGGGCAGTAGCAGAAACTTCATCAGCTGGGAGAACCCCTGAACCTATAAAACCCCGCGGAAGTCTAGGGTTCACTTCCATCGAAGAAGCAGTAACTGAAAACTTGGTTGCATTGACCATTTACTGGAAAATCCTGACAATTCGTAGGTCATTTCTTCAACCTCTTTATTTGAGGCTTTTGGGTCTTAACTTCATCTGGTACCAAAACGAGGCATTTGAACCTGCCCTCCTCAATGTTCCTCTTCTCAGTCAGAGAAGGTGACTCTGCTCCATAAAGGAGGATGGGGATCTTTCTTTTCACCATTTATGATGAAAGAGTGAGGATCGACACCAAGTTGACGTCCAAAGATTTGAAGGAGGATGAAGTACTTTCAGTAGTAAAATTTATCTCTAACTGGGAAGAAGATTCTGAACCAACAGCCGAGGAAGATGAGTTCTACTCCTCTAAATCAATAAGGGCTAGAGGAATGTCTTTTGTCGATCAAGCAATAAATGAAGTAATTGAACTCTGGTATTCCAACAATACTGAAGATGAGTGAGGATTATGTTCCCCAAGTCTTTATTGGATGGACCAAACAAGCTTCAGGTCAACAAAATTCATCTCGAACAAAGGATAAGGGTCCTTATTTCTTCTCTCTACCAAGCACACAAATAAGGACACTAGTCAGTAACAGAGTAAGTTGATGAGAATAAGAATAAAATATAAAAATAATATAATTATCGACCTATGACATTCCATTCCTGAGGGCAACGTGGCATAGTATATTCCTCACCCTCAGGAAGAGGGGAAAATTACCAATTATTAACAATTAAGACGTAATCCCAATAATCTTTATTGGAGTCAGAAAAATTAACCACCAAATCCCTGTTGGAATATCTGGTCTTTAAATAGTAAATATTATCAACAGTGGTCCCCCAGCTATAACAATACATCAATTCAATTATGCCTATGCGGGTTCCATATAATTCATTAATGCGATTAACCACATTTACTAGTTTCCAAGTATTTGGTTCGACTTGGGATGGGAGCACATCAAAATATTGACAAAAATTAAGAAACAAGCGATATGGAAGGAAAGTTATCCCACACTCTGCTATAAATATAGTGGGAAGCCAATAACCTTCTTCTAAGAAACACAAGTCACAAGGACCTATGACCAACTCAGTTTCTACCCACTCGGGGATCCTATGATATGTTCTAAACTCCTCCAAAGAACTGTCATTAATAATATACAACATTGTAAAAACTCGGAAAGAACAATACAAGAAGGAAAGGATTCTTACAGTACAGATAAATACTCAGTAGCAGTTCTTTGTGACACCCCGATTAAAATAATAACGGGTGTCCACCCTATATTAAATTAAATCAGGAATCTCAAATTGCTCACTCTCAGCATCAACAGACTATACTTAAATATATAAGGCTAACTACCCAAAACTATAAAAGCGGATGCGAAAATTTAAATAAAAACATACAATGGAATTCAAACCAACAATGAGAATGACTATTAACATGAATTAAGAATATACATGCTCGATGTGAAGAAAGAACATACTCTACATACATCATAAGTACATACAAAATATACCCGGATAAGCTATCGGGTCACAGACAGTAGAACAAACATAAGGGAGAAATATAAACAGCTGCATATAACTCTTAGGTGTAAACCCAATGTACAAATAAATCCTATCTAGAGTTACAAAGAAGTAGGAAGTGACTACAATCTAAATCCCGCCATAGTCCGCAACTGTTATGGCTCCCAAGACTCTGGATAGAAAAACATCTGTTATCCATGCGATAGGACACCTGTAGTACAATATATATATATATATATAATAATAATAATAATAATAATAATAATAATAATAATAATAATAATAATAATAATAATAATAATAATAATAAAGGAGGAGGGAGTTTTTGTCCTCCCCAACTAACGGTTCAGATTACATATTGAGGATTTGGTCTTTATCAACTGGCGGTCAAGATTAAATCTTACGAATTTGGATATAACGGACCTAAATGATATACTTTAGCAACACAAGGCTCAAGAAACAAATTGGTACTTCAAAATCTTCCGTTTGCACCGACTCTGGTACGGGATCACTTCTCTTTTTCTTTAGTCTTCATCTTTCTCTCTCTTTCTCTCTTAAAACTCCCGCATGTTGACAACGACATTGTCGGTTTTTGTGGCTGCACCGTTTTGTGCTCTTCGGGGATTTGAATCACTGTAGTTTGACATAAAGAAAGTTTTTTCTCTTCCCCCAATCCATGTTTATTATCGTTTCTGAAATTGGTCCCTGTGTGCTTCTTATCGTTTTTAACGGTGGTGACCCCCTCCCTGTTTGATTATCGTTCAGATTTCGGTCCCTGTGTGTGTGTGTGTGTGTGTGTGTGTGTGTGTTAGGGAATGATTGTATAAATTCTTTGTTTTCTATTTTCTTCATGTTTTCTTCTGAGGGTGCCACCGCCATTGAAATTGCGTTAGAATGTCGTACTTTTGATAATGCTTCAGATCCGTCTATATTAAGTTCTTTCATGGTTTTTATATTTCTCTCTCCCATGGTGCTTTTTTCTCTGATATTTTACATGGTGATGATGAGGTACGATCATCTAAGAAGCATGGCAGGGAGGATCCAAATGGTGATGATGAGGTACGATGCAGTATTTTTTGTGGCCCTTATTTTACTACTGGATTTTTAAGATCTTACACAAGAGAGAGACGAGATCCCTTACATGAGATTGATGTTTGCTGAATCCACATGCTCAAACTCAAATGATTTTGCTGTTTGAGGTTTGGGTAATTACCACAATTATTCTCTCGCGGGTCTAGAATTAATCTCACACTCACAAGTTCAATATTTATTTACAGCTTTTCTGTTTGGTGAAGCACCACAACCTTTCATTCTCTACTTTTTCTATTTTCTTATCAACGGGGCCCTTTTTTGTTTTGGTAGAACATATTAGTGTTGTTGATGAATATGAGGTCGGTGGAAACACAACATTCATTTTTATGTTCAAAATCCAATTTGTTTAAAGCAATAGAATTTGGTTCATAGGTAAAGTGTTTACTGTAGATATACTCAGTACGGATGAGTTACTAAACACAGTACGAATGATTTACTAAATCCGGTGCCAGTAATCTCAGCATTTACTGTAGTATATGAGTTACCTACTACCAACTTAAACGTTTGAGTTTTTAACACCTGTTACAAATACTCAATTTTGGAGTTTTTAATACCTGTTGCATTTTTTGTTGTGTAAACTCAAATGTTGATATCTTGATATAGTATATGAGTTACCTGCTACCAACTTAAATCTATCGTTACTATTACTGTGTAAACTCAAATGTTGATAGCCTAATTCCAATGTTTCAATCTTAGCAATAAGGTTTGATTCTAATAGTGATTCCGTTCACTGGGATAATGAGAAAATGACAAATGAGTAAATGTAGAAAATGATAATGGAGTAAATCTTGCAGATGTTAAACATTTTATTGTGCTTGAAAAATGAAGTTTATTTATTTTTTGTGCAATTTTAATTCTAATCAGATAATAAGTTACGGTATTATTAATTAGTTATGTCGTACCTTATGGTCTCGCGTTTTAATCGACTGTGTTCACGTTTTGCTAAAAAAATATGACATCTCTTTCGTTCAATTATTTTTGCTTTAGGTATAAAAGATGATATTTATTTCATGTTTTGTAGAAAGATATATTGTATCGTGTCACTTTTATTTAGGTGCTATTAGTTTTAATTAAAAAAATCAATATTTTACTAAGATTAAGTGTCGTGTGGGTATTTTTTGGGTCGTGTGTGTTAATTAAGAAATAAAATTTAGTATCATGTTGTGTCATGTCGCGTTTTAATTGTATTGTTTTCGTGTTTGGTAAAAAAGTGAGATTTCATTCCGTATCGCTTTTATTTGGGTTGTTAGTCGTGTTTGTCAAAATAAAATTATGTATCGTACTGTATAATGTAGTGTTTGAATCGTGTCATGCTCGTGGTCCATAAAAAAAAGATAAATTAGCGAGGATGTGTGTAAAGCAGTGTGAATTGTAATTTTTTTACTTAAGTTGTTTTTGTTATAAATAAACATGATAGTTAAAAGTAAAGTATACAAAATATGTAAATGATTTCTTGCCATTGTTTCGGTGAAAAAAAGTAAATAGCGTCGAAAAAGTATTTGTAATGTTTACTTTGTTAAAGCACACGCCCAATGAAATGGATAAAGTCCTTTTTTTATAAAAGACGCATAAATGA
The DNA here is from genome assembly GCA_949130495.1 of Sambucus nigra. Classification (NCBI taxonomy): domain Eukaryota; kingdom Viridiplantae; phylum Streptophyta; class Magnoliopsida; order Dipsacales; family Adoxaceae; genus Sambucus; species Sambucus nigra. The sequence continues at coordinate 261,079,895 of OX422213.1, read as the reverse complement.
TAATGTGGAGTCATGTCAAATGTTCTTTCATGCCCTCCCTTTTAAGATATAAATAAACTTGAATAGCTTATTGTACTCACTCTTGAGAGCAACATGAGATGGCCTTAGGGAGATCCATCACTCTCCAAAGCATATAATCCCTCAAATTCAAGGATATATCTATATTTTCGTATTATATATATGATTTTCCGTGTGTCTTTTAATTATCAGTAGACATTAATAGGTCCTATAAGAATTAATAATAGTGGTATGCAAATGTCATAGATGACCCTATTAATATAAGAAAATAAGAATATATTAATTTTTACTTTATGGTTAAATTAAATATAATCTACAAAAACTTAACGAGTCCTAATAATTTTTTTATTTATTATCGTGCCATCGGCACGGGTACACCCTAGTATATATATATATATACCAGAACAGAAATTTAAACGGGTCAGAGTTCGAGGTGTAAAAATGTTTAGTTAACCGTGCATAATAAATATAAATGCACTATTTCATAATTAAAGTGGAGTCGAACTCTCGTGAAACCCACAACTCACCTCTCATCTACAGCGCACACATAATCGTGTCCTGGAACCTTAATTAAGTTACCCCACCCATATAAGGACAACTTATCTTACCATCAGCAAGGCCTATACCCGCATAACCCGCTATCTTAACATAACCCGAAAATAACCTTTCCATTTTAACCCCACATAAATATATACACACAAATATATATACCTTACTAGGATTTATTGTTTCTTGTTATTTGCCTAAACAAATTATTAGTCATAGTACGACACATATTACCATTTGGTTTCAATATCAGAGTTCATTCTCTAAATAACATACATTCTAGTACTAAAAGCATAACTTCTCTCCACTCCCAACATTGCACTATGTTTCGTGCGTGGGGCGTCTCGCAAAGTGAAATCCAAACAAGTAACCCCTCCCCCCCCCCCCCCCCCCCCCGATACACTACTCCTTAACAATGTTGATCGTAGGGATCCATTATGTCCACACAAATCCTATTACTACAACTAGCTAATTATAGAGTACTATCTAAGAACATACTTAGAATCTCTATTAAATCTCCTTGAGGTCAATATAACCGCAATTGTCTCTGAGTACGATCTTTCGACCCCAATAAGCTAGTACACCAAATCACCCAAGATGTACGTCATAGAAACTCCATATCCTCTTTACCTATAGGATATATAAATATATATATTTACTCTAAATATATATATATATATATATATATATATATATATATATATATATATATATATATATATATATATATATATATATATATATGTATATAAGCAATCATTCGTTCCTATAACCACGTATACATAACACACATAATGTACACATTTCAATCCACATAACATAAATGGTTATAGGATACCAAAATATTGCACCATGCTATCATCTTCTAGGAATTACTCACTTTCTCCCGAGGTCACCACCTATCGGACTATTATCACACCGCCATGGCGACGAAATCAATCATAACGTATGGGAAGCGGTCATAGTTCCTAACCGGCAAGTGAGAACGACTCATACCCAAGACTTTTCACCCCTAAAAATATAAAATCACACAAATAATAATGGACGACTATTGCCTGGGGAATATCCACACCCTGCTCCTCAAGCCAGGGGCTCACCCTCATCGCGCAACTTCCTATGATAGCATGTGCCGGGTATGCTTCACACCATAAGTGTGTGTGTATATATATATCATTCACGCTATATATATACATCCATATGATCACATCATATAATCAAACCATCACGCACGGTATACATATTCACACCATATGTACACACATATATACATATCATTCACACTATATATATACATCCATATGATCACATCATATAATCAAACCATCACACACGGTATACATATTCACACCATATGTACATATATATATATATACATATCTACACACACACACACACACACACACACACATATATATATATATATATATATATATACACACACTATCTCTCGTTCATACGTATGAGATTCATAAACTCGACCATACGTGTACATAGTCCTCATTATACTAGCCGTCACTCCAAGCATATTAACTTAATTCGCTATATAATTGCGATCCCTCACTTGAAGCATATTCATCCATTACCACTACGATATGAATAGTCTTCCTATATATCCCACATTAAAATTATCAACCCAAAGTTTAATGTATGTGACAATCACTATGCATCCCATCTATATCTGAAAGCACATCGATATATCTAGTAATAATTTTGACTATTGGTATGAACATAACTAATAGTTTACAAACCTCAAGCTCAATCCTAAATTCATTCCATGATCCCATCAATTATTGCAATCCCCATTGTTAATCACACACATATATATAACAACTATCCCAACTAGATTTACAAGACACTATTCTAGTTGATAGTATGACCCAATCGCTCCCAATTTCCGACTATGGTTCAATTGTCCCTATGAACCCTTAACATTAACACATTTATGATATATTCCTTGAATTTATCATCACTAAGGATACGCGACCTTTACCTCTCATTGGTCCCAAATCATAGCTTGAATAGAATCCTATCACTATAAAGATTCGGCACAAATCTCGGCCTACAATTTCACGCTATGCCTTTACCACTCTCCCAAAGAGTCCTAAACCTTAAATCATATCTAAACTCACTTCTGACCTCTAAATAGAACTTCCCTCCTCAATGATATTCCCCACTACACCTCAGAATATCAGTTATTAATTCGCACATAAACAAAAAGGGGCTATCTCCACAATTTATAACTAATTCATGATAGCTCACCACCATCATATTAATAAAATCCTCCTATCATTCAGTCCCATAATCCTTTCCTTCCCAAAAGAATCATCCTACCCTCATAAACTAATTTTAACATAGGCCCGAAAGCCCCTATTCATCCTAAGGCACAAATCCCTTAACATTATATCATAACCCTCCAAAATAAGTCCATTAAGAAGACCCCCAAGAATAAAACCCAAATGAAAAAGGGGTAAAAGAAAATCCCACTCTTGGGCTAAAAATAGAGGACCGGTCGACCGCGGGTTTACAATTTTCCCTACGAAGAATGCAGTGGGCTTTTCCTTTGAGGCGCGGTCGACCGGCCACACCAGATATCTTGAACTTTTTTCCATTTTTGAACAAAACCAAACTCTCCAAACACCCAAATATTATCATCCAACCCTCAATCTTTAACTCAATCATATTCGTCACATCAAAACCCAAACCTACATCTCATCTCATCAACTTAAACGCCATCAATCCCACTTATAAACATCAAATTCAAGTTTTAGTCCCAAAAATCTAGGTTTTAACATATAACCCAAAAATCCGATTCTTTTATCCACAAATTATGAAATTAAATACACAAATGAAATATTTAGCAAGATTAAACACTTGCCTCGAAATTGTAGAGGTTTAATCATCCCAGAAATCGCGTACGTGCCGAAAATCTCCACTCTTTTCCCTCTCTTTTTCTTCCTTTCTTCTTCTTTCTCTCTTTCTTTCTCTTTTTCTAGGGCTTTCCCTCTTTCTCACAAATGAGATTGGCTAATCCGTAAGCCTTTAAAACATATGTCCCAGTTTTAAATGGCAATACACACGTTAAATGACTTATTTACTCCAATTCGTGTCAAACTAACATACAAATATTCCGGAACCGAAATAAAACCCAAGGACAGTTATTTTGACTATCTCGACCTATCCGGAACCAATGGCGCACTCAAAATCATCATCCATAATACTTTATAACGTCCTCAATTTTTGGACCTCAATTACCAAATTTTAAAATTCTCCAATTTAAATAATTTTATTTCTCCCGAAAATTTAATTTCTCAGTCCCAAAGTCAGGGGGTATTACATTCTCTTCTTAAAAATGAAGTAAAAGTTCAACAGTGAAAAAGGAGTTTGAAATTCAAGGTGGGATGAGATTGAGGGGGAGGGGACCTTTTATAGGAGTGATGCCATCTCTTAAAGTCCAAATTTTGAAATGATTAAATGTACCATCGTTTCGGATATCGACGATGCCTCATTTCTCCAGGCACCCAAATGACTAGCGTACCCCCAGGCAGTTCGGTGTTTTTCATACTATTTATAAAATTTCCACCACCTTAATATGACATGTTGAAAGTTACAAGTACTAGAGGTCGACAGCCTACCAGACCCTTTCTAGGGTGTTGAGTAACTTCTAAAGTACAATACTCCATCCTTTCACTCACCACCCCATGCCTATCAAGAATGAAGTATTAGTGGCTTTTATTGTAGTCTAAAATAAGTAGGCCACATAGACCAATAAAATAGTGACACATGTTAGCATTATCACTGAATCCTCAAATAACTAATAAGCCTGGTCAACTCAGTTGTTTTTTGGTCAACTACCTAGTTGACCACACCCGTGAAGATGAATAATCAGTAATATGAATAGACACACGTGGGGATATTCAATAGTTACGATGCACATGCATGTGAAAAAGTATTCAACTACCTATTATTTTGTAAAGATATAAATACATGATGTATAAAGGTATTCCATCTCTTCAACTTTCAACCATTATAAATGGATTACCACCGCTCTCAGCTGGGTGATGAACTACTTCATTCAAACCGTAGAGTGTGTTCTTGACAGGCTTGTAATGAACCTTTAAAAATATAATGACATTACCCCTGTGGATGTTGGCACCATGTTTGGGATGAACCACGTAAAATTTTCGTGTCTCTCTCTCTCTCTAATTCATTTATCTCTCTAACTTATTATTTTTATCTATGGTTATAAATATTGGGTAACTTCTGCTAAGATTAATTCCAAATTATCAAACCCAAATTTAAACCGCAACACTGCTCTAACCATATTACAAGAATTGTTAAAACCAATTATATTAGATTTATTAAGAATGGTGAAATTAGTGGGAGTGACAAAAATAGGGATGCGATTATTCATGAAATTTTGATATAATTTTTCTTGCCCATAATTCGTAATGAAATTGTTTTTCTTCAAATGTTGTAGAAATTAACAACACACAATAAAAAAATGAATAATTAACAAAATAAACCCACAATGAGTCACATAATGACCCCATAGTGAGTCACATAGCGACCCCCATAATGATATTATCACTAATAAAGCCATTATAGGTGCACCATATGCACTAATATTAATAATATCCCAATGGATTAAAACATCTTCTATTTCGAATGATTATGTCGAGTAGTTACAATAATCTAGCTAAGTTTAACTTATGGGATGTTAGTGATCTCGAAACATATAAATATAAACTTAAGAAAGTTTTTAGCCAATTATATCTTCAGTTTAAAGATACTATTATGTCTTTTTATTTTAGAGAAAACATCACAATTATTGTATGTTCCTTAAGATCACTAGGAGTAAATTTATTTTATTATGTATGATGAGAGTTTAATGTATAAATATTTGTTTGAGATAGTTAAACTGAACAATAGATTACATGCTAATATTTAGAGATACTGATCATTTAAACACGATTAGTTACAAAGAATCAAGTTCCTCCTGATATAGGATAGTATGAAATTCATTCCTAAATAAACTGGCTAATGTTATGAAAGAGTGTGATATAATCCATTATTGTTTACCTATAAAAAAGGTATTATAGTTAGCTTTGAGGCTAATGTTTATGCTTGTGGAAATTTTTCAGGACTCGGCAGTACTATAAGTTGCTGAAAGTAACGCCACAATAATTTTTTTCTATAAAGAAAATAATAATAAGATATTGTCTTGTTGTTAAGGAAGAGTCTCGCAAATAATGAATGTCATTTAATCGAATTAGATATATAACGAAGTCACAAAGACAATTAAAATAAGTCTTTGAATTATCCAATAATTGATTATGTATTTTACATTATATGTTTATGATATTTTCTGTCTTTACTACTATATACATGGATGTAAGTGATTAATGTAACACAAATAGTCTTTTATATAAGACATTACTGGACCATTATTAAATACCCAATTTATAGACGCTGTTGGATGAATTATCAATGTTGTGGTACATGGAAGATCATGCTCTTAAATTAGTATGTGAGCACCAAAACTCGCATTAATGGTTTGTTTGATTAAGTTGTACGTGAAAAACTATTTAAAGACGACTCAAAGATTTTTACGTGCCTTACAATAATCATGGACCAAGTGGAAGACTGTTAGAATTATTTTGAATAATAATTATTCCATAATGTGTTCCGTGATTAAACAATAGTAAGAGTTACTTTGGTTAATGAAAGAGCACTCCAAATACCAAGGGTTAATGTTATTAATATGGTTAATCAAAGGACATCTTTGATTAATTAAGGACTAAGGACTCTTGGGTATCTACTGTGATAGACGTTAGAGATTAAGTGACGGTTGGAGATTTGGATCTTCTCTTTACCTATAAATAAAATTGTATGAATAAAGTGGTGAGTTTCATCATTCACTAACACAAATTCCATAGAAAAGAGAGAGAAATTCGAATTCTCAATGAGAGTTAATTTTTGAAATAGTGTTTTGCCATATAAGAAGATCTAACTATTAGAATGCAATGAAACTAGAAAACATTTTTGCCAAGGAAAAGATGAAGCCACAATACTAAAATCCTCCCGATCGGACATCGTTAAGTTCAATGTCTCCGTTAATATTTTCAGTTATGACATGATGGAGGAATAAGAACGAATTCTAAATTTATAGCTATGGATCGAGGCATGTGATTATATTATTGTTTTATGTTTCACATAATAATTATATATAAAAATCATGAATTTCAAAATTCTAAGATTTATAGATGATATATGTTTAATGCCCTACGCAAATTAAATTAAGTTTTAGAGAGGACTCAGGACCCAAACAAAGGGGAGAGTATCTTAAAAGGCTAAAGTTGCTATCTCAGAAAAAAATACAAAGATCACAAGAATAAACTAAAACAGAACTGATATACACCGCACTGAAAGAGATCTACCCCAAAAACTCTGATGTCCTCACCTCTGCTCTGATATGTGTTGATCTTGGAAAATTGCAAAATAAAGTGGTCATTTTAAAGGGGCAAGAGGGTCCTCCCATCTCTTAACAAAGGGGGAAAGAGGGGTGGTGGATAGAAACTAGGGATGATTGTAGTTAGAGAGAGAGAGAGAGAGAGAGTTTTAGGATTGTCTAATTTTGATTTAGTTTGTTAGTTAAAAAAATGTAAATTTAAGCTTATTGACTACTGAAGAATCGATTACTCTCATCAAAGGCTGAAAAGAGTTGAATCATTACAATACTTAGTGAAAAAGTAACATTGCAAGTTTGAAGTTCTAGTCTACTACAGGGGTGGGGATGGGGGCCGCCAAGCATTTGTGTATGGACTGATTGGAGCGTCAATTACATATGAACTACTATCAAGGTGCCACCACATTAATACAATAATGGGTTGATCACATCATCCATGAGGAATGGAACCCATGATCTCCTTGTCATTAGACAATGAGTTCATATTAAGAAGAAAAGATTATACATGTTCAAGACACAAAATAAAATATTATATGAATTAAATTTCTAAAAAAATATATATTATACTCAATAAAGTACACAATTTACATTAGTTATATTTCCTATTGAAAGGTTTTAATATTGGAAGAGATGGAAGATTAAAATTTTGTGGAAATGGAGTTTTAGAGGTATTTTGAGAGTGTTATTTTGGGGATTCGGCCGTTGTTGTTGTGTTGATGAAGGTTTCTTGGAGCAAAATTTACAGTTAAAGAGAGATAAAGATAGAAAACTTTGATACCTTGAAAGGTTTTGATATTGTATTCAGGGGGGAAGACATGGCATAGCAGAAGCGAGCCATAGCCTCTCCCAAGGTTTGAAATAGTTTGAGCATGTAGGCATATAGAGTTCCCATCCAAATAATTACGTTTTTCTTACTTTGTGTGGTTCCCCCAAACAATAGGATTTTTTTTTGTAGCATATCATGAGGTGTCCGGTTAGTTTATGCGCACTTCGACAATTCTCTTTCGCGGTTCGTGACTTCTGTTGGTCAAGCATTATTTTGACAGTATCGAGAATCGAACTGAGAATCAAACTCAATTTATTCCCAAAATTATTTCGATGACAACCTTATTCCAGTAGGCTAAGGGTTTCGTTATCCGATTACTTTCATTTCCCAGAGCTAACACACACGGTCCAAACTGCCAACATATGGAGCTCTTGCCCTTCTCCCAGTTGTTTTGACTTAACATGCCCCACACAAAAACCCCACTCGGAGAGTAATAGTCCACACACTTTCTTTATCATTAAACTTGACAAAAAGAGTAGACAATAATAAAAGTTAGACTAAAGCAAAATAAAACCCTATTTCTTTGCTCCCTATGCTACTTCGTCTTAAGCAGAGCTGTAAATGATTAAAAGGTCCGTCTCTCTTTCTCTCTCTCGCATATAAAATCTCATTTTTTATCCCTTAAATACTTTATACATGCAAATGTATGCCATAATTTTAAAATTTCAGGCTTCCTATTTACCAAATATTTCATCACTATTGCTAAGTTTTGTTTATAAAATTTATATTTTATTTATTCTTTAATCAATTGTATAGCAAATGTTGGTATGACCTAATGTTCATTTCATACTCTCCCCCCCCAACACACAAATGTTTAGGTGTGAAATCCATTTTAATTGTAGATTATTATCTAATGGTACTATTACATTACATTGTGACCCCAATACCTAATTTTTTAGCCTTATTGATTATTATAACGAGAATAATATTTTATACCCTTATTGTTTATTATTAATTATTATATATTACTACACTGCTCCTTACTCAATGTTTAGTATTTGATAATGTAATTGTTAGGAAATATGGCAAAGTACAATTGGTAAATGTGTATGTTGTATATGACATAACTTTTACATTGTGTTGGTGAATATATATATGATGATATGGAAAAAAAATCTTATAGTAAATTTTTTACCCCCTCCAAATATAAATTCTGGCTTCGCCCGTGATTGTATTGACTGTATTGTTCTATTGCAGAGATGATACAACTATATAGGAAGCTAAGATAAGTCTGCACTCTGTCTGTATCATGAGGTGGAGCCGCTATTGAGTCAATATTGGGTAACACCTATACCCCATGCATTTTATTTTAAGTCGTAACTTATCAATCACCATTAAAAAAATATTTCAATATATATCAAAATATGTAAGGACCGAGTGCCTAATGCCAATCCTGACCAGCTCGTTGTTTATTGGTGATCATATAATTATTTCCACATTATTATAAGTTTTGAATGATCACGTTCTTAATGCCAATCCTGTGCTGCGAGAAGTTTTTTAACTCTCCAAACCAAAAAAAATATAATTGACCATGCAATGCCACCTTTGTCTGTAAAGCCACCTGTCCCCACTCACATTCCTGAATCAATCACCTGCCATATGACGGCTTTAACTTTTACTATTAAATATCCAAGTAAATGCTTTTAGTACAGAATATGAGTCAAGTATATGTTGAAGTGTTGGACACTACTCATATTTTCAATTTCAATATCAAATGACCAGCCGCCTCTTGCTTTGTAATATAAGAATATTCCTGACGGTTTCTTTAGCCCCTCCACTCCAGTCTCTCTCTATATATACACATTTCAAATATTTCTTCTACCCTCAAACCACTACCTACTCAAGACACAACTCTCCATCTGAGATCACGCATATACATAAAAGAAAATATGGGTGCAGCAGGGAGAACTTGGATTGTAGCAGCAAGCATTGGATCAGCTGAGTCACTGAAGGATCAAGGAGGGTATAGTAGATGGAATTATGCTCTGAGGTCGCTACAGAAACATGCCAACACCAACCTCATATCATCTTATCATCATCAGAGACTATCTACGAGCGAGAAGAAGATGAAGCAAACTCAGGAGGCCCGACTCAACAAAGTCATGCATTTGAGCTGTTGGGGTCCAACTTCTTTTAGATTTTAATGTATTGCATCATTATCTTCAGTTCTCAATTTTATGTTCAATATTAGTGCGTTCTTTTGTGGGGCTTGGGGATTTTTTTTTTATGGTATATAATAGAGGTACCAATCGAGATGGTTTCTGTTTGGATCGTATGATTTTGACTTCGTGTTCAATACGAGTCGACTTTGATTTCATTTATTTATGGTCCGTTTTGCAACTTAATTTCAAATCATGAAAATAAAATTAAAATGTTAATTTTAATCCACAAAATTAAAATTGACCTTTCAATTTCAATTTCAATTCCAAGTCTTGAAATTGAGTCGTCAAACGGACCCTTAATGAATTTGATGAATATTCTGGTATTGGTTAGAAAATGGATATTGGACAGTAAATTTTAAGTATCTTTGAGTTCAAATTTAGGTGGGACCCACATCATGATAATTGTGGGAATATATAAGAACGTGTTTTTTTTCGCAAGGAGATTAACGTATTATATTCACATGTCCAATTCCATTAAGTTATGAATGATGAATATGTCTCCAAAGTGACTCACAAAGTAATAAAAGTTGGAGAATTGAGTGTATTTAACTCTTGTCCCCATTGAAAAGGAAGTGTGAATTTGAAGAGTTTATCAAATCTCAATTATGGACTGAGGCTTTGATGCATTTGGAGTATCCCAACTCTTTGAAGGGGAGATGCCATACACTGTGCATGTGTTGGGCTCGGGCCAAAAGCCCACATGTGCACGTTGGCTGGCTCGACTTAATTAATTAAACGTTTTAATCACTTAATTGTCAATACCATTGTTGTACTTATATATTTTGTTAATTATTTCGAATTTATAATATCAGTGGAATAACAATCTTAAAACAAATTTCATATATTGCTAATGTTTATAATGAGTACAAAATAATTTTTAAATTAAATTTTTTTATTAGTGTCATATAAATCTGTTTTACAAAAAATTTAATAAAGTATTGTTTTATTACAGAAATTTAATAAAACAATTTCTATTATTTTGTTTTACAATAATTATAATTGTGTACCAGTTTACATTTATAATTAAAATTTCAAATTTTAATTATTCGTAAAAATTCTGTTTTGTACATATTTTTATGTAAATTGTGTACTTTATAATAATTCTGTTTTGTAGAGACTTCAAATAATATTCATAATTAATTTTACATAGATTTTTTTAACCAATTTAGAATAGTAAAAAAATTACTATTTGCTAATTGTTTAATTCTGTGTTATATAATTCAGAATAATATTTACAATTTTTGTTAGAATTCATTTAGTCTTAATTGTATTTCGAGGAAATTGGTGTACAAAATTTTGTATTCTATTTTGATAAATTTATTACAAATGAATATTATTATTGATAAAAATTTTGTTTATGTAATAGAAATGGAATCACAAAGTACAAACACAGTTCCTTCGACCATGAATGTAACTCATGCTACTATTGTTGCCCCCGTGAACATTTTACTACGTTCTATCTCACAACCTTTAACGGGGCCGATTTCAAACGTTGGATATGACAGATGTACTTCTATCTCAAGAAAGAGATAGAAATTGAAAAGGTTGTTGCCGTTGAAGCATGGAAACATTCTGACTTTCTGTGTCGTAACTACATCCTCACATACTTGGGCAAGATGTTGTACCATGTGTACAACACCATGGCAACCGCTAAAGAATTGTGGAATTCTTTGGAGAAAAGTACAAAACTGAAGATGCGGTTATGAAGAAATTCATCTTGGGCCGTTTTCTAAACTTCAAAATGGTTGACTCCAAGTTGATCATTGCACAAGTTCAAGAACTTCCGGTTATTCTTCAAGACATTCATGCTGAAGGAATGTCAGTCAGTGACACTTTTCAAGTGGCGACAATAATTGAAAAGTTGCCTTCATCTTGGAACTTGATAAAAAATTATCTCAAGCACAAATGCAAGGAGATGAATGTTGAATTGATAGTGAGACTACAGATTGAAGAAGACAACCGTGAATCTCAAAAGAAAAGTGGACAGAACATCATGGAGTCCAAGCCTCATGTGGTTGAAGGTCCTAAATCCAAACGTAAGCGTGATGGGGAAGGCTCATCTAAGCAAAGAAACAAGTTCAAAGGCAAATGCTACAATTGCGGCAAGCCAGGACACTTCTCAAGCGAGTGTCGCAAACCAAAGAACGCTAAAAAAAATGATGCTCAAGAAAATGTGATGGAGGGTGAGAACATTTCCAATGGTATCGCATACATAAATCTTTATGTTATTGTCTCTGAATGTAATTTGATAGAAAATACCAAGGAATAGTGGGTGGACATTAGGGCTACATGCCACATTTGTGCAAACAAATGGATGTTTACTACTTATAAGGCTTTGAAAATGAGGAGACCCTCTTTATAGGGAACTCTTCGAGTTCTAAGGTCGTGGGACAAGGAAAGATTATTCTAAAGATGACTTTAGGAAATGAGCTTACTCTTAATAATGTTCTACATCTGCCTGACATCCGTAAAAATCTAATTTTTGGATCGCTTTTAAGCAAGAATGGCTTTAAACTTGTGTTTGTTTCTAATAAGTTTGTGTTGTCCAAAAATGATGTGTATATGGGAAAAGGGCTACTTGTTTGAGAGACTCTTTAAAATGAATGTAATGGCATTGATGCCAAAGGCATCCCCAATGATTAACATTAATAGTTCTACTTATTTTATTGAGTTATCTTATATTTGGCATGCTAGATTAGGACAGGTTAATTTTGATACCTTGCATAGATTAATTAACTTGCAATTTTTGTAAAATTTAATATTGATAAAAGTTATAAATGTGATATCTGTATAGAATCAAAATTAGCTAGATTACATTTTCATTCTATTAAAAACATCACTGAACCTTTAGATTTAATACACACGGATATTTGTGATTTAAAATTTATACAAACTAGAGGTGGAAAAAAGTACTTTATTACTTTTATTGACGATTCCACAAAGTATTGTTATGTATATTTGTTACATAGTAAAGATGAGTCTATTGATGCATTTAAACAATATAAAAATGAGGTTGAGAATCAATTAAGTTAAAAGATAAAGGCTATAAGGAGTGATAGAGGAGGTTAATATGAATCTCCTTTTGAGGAATTTTGTTCTGAACATGGAATTATGGATCAAACCACCGCTCCTTATTATCCTCAATCGAATTGTGTTGCTGAACGCAAAACCGTACATTGAAGGAGATGATGAACTCTATGTTGATAAGTTCAGGAGCTCCCCAGAATTATGGGGGAAGCCTTATTATCTACTAATTATATTCTTAACAAAGTCCTACATAAGAAAACTCAGAAGACTTATAAGTTATGGAAAGATCGAAGACCTTGCTATAAATATTTACGAGTGTGGGGATACTTAGCCAAGGTGATGGTTCCTAAATCGAAAAAGGTAAAAATAGTACCAACGACCATTGATTGTGTGTTCATCGGTTAGGCTATAACTAGTAGTGCATATCGTTTCTTAGTTTGTAAATCTGAGATTCTAGATATTCATGTAAATATGGTTATTGAATTGAGGGACACTTCATTTTTTGAAAATAAATTTTCATATAACATTGCCCGAGAATCTGGTCCTTCTAAAATGAGAAATCAAGCTACTACAAATAGTCATCATCAACCTATTGAATCAATAGAGGATGAACCAAGACGTAGTAAAAGGGCAAGGACCTCAACTTCCTTCAGTCTGATTTTCTAATATATTTTCTAGAAAATGAACCTTAATCATACAAAGAAGCGATATCCTCATCCAATGCTTTTAATTTGAAATAAGCAAATAATAGCAAAATTGAATCCATTTTACAAAATCATACTTGGGAACCAGTGGATCTTCCACCAGGTTCGAAACCTTTAGGTTACAAATAGATCTTCAAAAAGAAGTTGAAGGCCGATGGATCGATTGATAAATATAAAGCTAGAATTATAGCTAAAGGCTATAGGCAAAAGGAAGGGTTGAATTACTTTGATACATATTCATCGGCAATAAGAATTAAGTCCATTCGAATGTTAATAGCCACAATTGCTATTAATGGACTTGAAATATATCAAATGGATGTAAAAATAACTTTCTTAAATGGTGAACTAGACGAGGAAATTTATATGGATCATCCTAAAGGGTTCAAGGCTCCCGGGCAAGAAGGAAAAGTATGTAAGCTTTTGAAATCACTTTACGGATTAAAACAAGAACCTAAGCAATGGCATGAAAATTTTGATAATGCAACGTGATTAAATGGTTTCAAAATTAATGAGTGTGATAAATATGTTTACTTTAAAAGCATTCAAAATGAATAAGTTATTGCATGCCTCTATGTTGATGATATGCTAATCATGGGTAGTAACCTAGAAATTGTCAAAACTATAAAACATATGTTGAGTAGTCAATTTGACATGAAAGACTTAGGTATCGCCGATGTTATATTAGGAATTAAAACTTCTAAAACATCGAATGGACTTATATTATCTCAATCTCATTATATAGAGAAAGTACTTGAAAAATTCAAGAAATGTGATATTAGTCCTACCAAGACACTTGCAGATGTAAATTTACATCTAGCAAGAAATAACGGTGAAAGAAAAACTCAACTAGAATTATCTCGTATTATCAACAGTTTAATGTATATCATGAACTGCACACGATCGGACTTAGCATAATCGATAAGTAAGCGACGTCGATTTACGAATAATCTAGGGAGAGATCACTGGAAAGTGATATTAAGAACTGTGGGTTATTTAAAATACACTCAAAACTATGGACTTCACTATTCCAGATATTTAGTTGTTCTTGAAGGATATTGCGATGCAAACTGGATATCCGATACAAAGGACTCTGAGTCTACAAGTGGTTATGTTTTTACCCTTAAAGGTCGAGCCGTAACTTGGAAATCCTCAAAACAAACGGGCATTGCTAGATCGATAAGGGAATCGAAATTAATTGCACTAGAAAAAGTTGGAGAAGAAGATGAATGGCTTCAAAACTTCTTAGAGGATGTTCTAAATCGGTCAAAACCTATGCCCGCAATATGTATTCATTGTGACAGTCAATCAATGATTTGCCGGGAAGAAAATCACAAGTATAACGAAAAGTCACGACATATTTGTCGTTTACGTAACACCGTTAGATAACTTCTCTCAAACGGAATTATCTTAATTGACTGTGTAAAATCAAAAGATAATATAGCGGATCCACTAACTAAAGCCTTAAACCAAGAGCAAATTGAAAGTTCATCAAGAGGAATGGATCTAAAGCCTATAAATAATTAAGACTCAATATAGTAGTAACCCAACATAGCTGACTGGAGATCCCAAGATCTAGGTTGAATGGCCAAACAAAACTGCATTGTATTCAGTACGCATTGGGGGATATTTAATCCTATCCATTCCAAAGATGAGACAGTGCACATTTGTCATGAATTTATGATAAGTTATGCTTTTAATGGCATCCATATCTTAGTACGTTTAAGTAGGGAATAGAAGAATACACCTTATTGATATCACCTACGCGAGTAAGAAGGGACCCACTTCTATAAGAATAATGCAAGGAAAATTCTCTAAAATACTCACGGAACCAAGTGGTGTTCATGGCCAAAACGAACACAAACGTGATAACCAATTGTGTTGAAGAACTATTGTGAGAATACTATTGTCCAGTTTTACAAAAATGGTTGACGGTTCAAGGACAAATAGTCTATTGATTAACAAAGTAAATTCGATAGTATATCACTAAGAAAAGTTCAAGGGCACTAGGCTACTTCTCCCGATGCAATAAATTTTTAGTTTTACTCAAACTTGTGTCTGCATCTACATCTTGCATTTCTCTATGTGTATGTGTGATATCGGACGCAAATTTTGAGAAACTTTGAGCTCAAATTTAGGTGGGACCCACACTACGATAATTGTGGGACCATATATGAACGCGTTCTCCTATGTAAGAAGATTAACGTAGTATATTCACATGTCCAATTCCATTAAGTTATGAATGATAAATATGTCTCTAAAGTGACTCTTAAAATAATGAAGGTTGGAGAATTTGGTGTGTTTTAACTCTTGTCCCACATTGGGAAAGTAGTGGGAATTTGATGAGTTAATAAAATCCCAATTATGGACTATGGCTTAGATGCCTTTGGGGGTATCCCAACTCTTTGAAGGGGAGATGACCTACAATATGCAAGTTTTGGGCTTGATCCAAAATCCCACATGCGCGCGCCGTTCGTCCGGCCGGCCGACTTGTCTCGATTCGGTTCGGTGTTGGGCTTAGGCTTATAAAATCCCTTTCATTTTAGGCCTAATTAATTAATTCTGTAATTTCGTAATTAATTAATTAAACTGACTTAATTACTATATATATACATGTCTCCCTCTAGTTTTCAAACTAATGAAAATATCCATAACGAAATTATGTTCCTCTCCTGTCCAAAACAGTTCCTGCATTTCATTCAGTCTTATATGTGGTTTAGTAAAAAAGATAGAAATTGAGTTTGATAGAATCATTACATTGTCTTACTTCTTGTATTGATTTAAAAATTTCTTTCTATCTTGGGAGACATTAATTCAGACCCTAAAGCACTATGGAGGGAAATTAATTTTTTCTTGATGACACTATGGTATTACACATGGCTCGGAATCTTTTCAATTTTATTTGTTATTTCTACAATACCAAGTAAGTTATTTTTAATTTATGTAATTGTTGTATTTATATATTCTGTTAATTTATGTAATTGTTGTATTTATATATTCAGTTAATTACTTCGAATTTATAATATCAGTGGAATAACAATAATTTGACATGTTTAATAAATACATTATGTTTAACTTAAACATACAGTAAGTAGTGATTGCTAGAGGAAGACTAGTAGCTCCATCTATTCGAAACTAATAGTGGTTCTTTAAAAGTCAATGGTTAAAGGAAATATATGATTTGTAAACATAATAAATATCTTTAAATTTGAGAATTTTCATAAGTGTTCTCTTATCGATATGTTCACACCAGAGATTTTGTAATCTTACATACTTATATAAATCATTTCGTAATTTTATATATTCTATTGATATTTTCAACTCTTGTGTAATTTAGATATTTTCATTGACAACACGATATAATATATTATTATTTTTCTCTTTCTTTTGCACTGTTAACATCTTATTAGAGCCATAATATCTATAACACGATTTCTTACACACCATCTTTTCTCCAACTTCACTATTTGTTTCTTTGGATCAACAAATTCCAAATAACCGTATCAATTGCATCCGTACTAGCATGAATCGATAACACAATAATAAGTTTGCAGATTGTGGTTTCGTAATTTTTCCAACACTAACTCAAAATTTAAATGACGTGCAAATATAAGTATTAATTAAATGAGTTGGGTTAGTATTAAATACTAATAAACCAATAATGAAACTATCAAACTTGTGTTTGTCAAATTTCAAGGACAGAGTATCGGATATTTTTTACATTTTGATCCATTATGCATAAATGTTTATAGAATTATATAATATTTATTTATTTTTTATGAGTTTATTAAACTAACCCACTTTTAATTTATAGAGGGCCTATGAGTGATATTTTTAGTTGAGAGAGAAGAGGATCATATTCTAGTGTTCTGTTTACAAGTTATGTGTATTGGCACACTTAATAAATATGTCGAGTATTGTCTGGTTACTTGGCCGGATTGGTTAAAATATGTTTATTTTTGTCTATTATTCGACACGCCACACTACCACATGAATCAATTCCCACCTCTAATTGACATCTGAGAAAATTGTTAGGGTTCTCCACAAATCGGTTTTGCCTCAATCTTTCCAAGGGAAGGTTCGATACTCATTAAAGTAATAAGCATTAACATAATATGAATTTCAAGGATTGTAAACCAAAATTCAGTTCCTCGATATGTTCACCACACCCAAGGAGAAGAAGATTTATAGCATAACATAATACTAAATCTTGAATTAACTTATTGTAAACTGCAAAGTCATTTGTCATACTTGAAAAATACTCAAAAGGGTGTTAATTGGATTTTGTAATTATTTTGATCGAGTAAAAACTTATCTTAAAATGATTAATTACAAATTTCTTAAACCTATTTTCACTAAGGAAATCAGTTCTTGATTTTAGTCAAAATTAGTTTGTTCTGAATGAATATAAAATTCATGATTAAGTATAATTTATGAAATCACACAAAATTAATAAAAGATTTGAATGTAAAGGGTTAAGGAAAGAAAAATTGGATCACACATACATTTTTATCGTGGTTTGTATGACTCTAACCTCCAACTATGATCACATCTTAAGAGATAACTTATAGAATTTCATTAACACGATTTGTCGATTGCCTGAGAAGATCACTCTTAATTTATATGATATTTTAGCAAATATATTATTTTTAGAAGAAGATCACACATGTTCCATGTTCTCACTATATCACCAATCCTCTTATAGTGAGGATTTAATCCTTACATGTTTAGCTCATGGATACTCTCGTAAATTGAACATCTTTACAAACTCTCAAAATACTAATATGTAAGTTGTGAATGAATGAAGGGATACATTGACGAATGTTTGATGAATCTTTCATTGTTTATTCCATGGTGGATCGTCTTCAAGACACGTTAGAGATTAATAAATTGGTTCTTTTTGTCTCTTGATGATGTATACCTCACATTTGATGAAGGTTTTGTATTGTTATTATAGGTAAACCCATAATCAAATTTTTATAGGTTGGAAGACTTTTTATTTTTTCTTGAAGTTATGGTCATGTTTGAGGAGGACCTTCGAGGTTGTGCTTATTGTTGAGGAATACCTTTGATATAGATGACATACTAAGACCAAATATTTAATTGGAAACTCTCTCTAATTTTGCGATCTAATATTTTGTGTTGAGACTAATATTTTCTTTCATGGAAGCCATGAATATCTAGTCGGAATCCTCATCTTCTCTTTTAAATGCAATAATTGATATCATATACATAGGCCGGTTAAAATTTTTGAAAATTTTAATTAAACGGAAGATTTGGCATTAGTCAACCGATAGTTCTTTAGTCGTTTAATCAAAATGTTTTAATCAGATCTAGTCGCCTAAGAAAAAATGTTTATTTTCATACTTCTATATGACACCCCACCTAATTAAATACTGGGTGATCATTCCTTTATTCATTTTAAATCAAAGAGTTCGGTTGGTTCATTCTTAGCATCACTATCGAAATACGTTTAACATTAATAATCACCTAATAAATAATTGAGCTAGTGCCATAACATTTTTTCATTTTAAGTTATACCTAAAGAATCCGTTAATAATTTCTAAGTATTAAGACATCAACTATTTACCATTCACAGGAATATAATAAATACTGGATATAACTCAACTTTTGAAATAAATAAGACTGGATAAAACATTCCAGTACAAAGTCTCAAATCAATAACCAATAATAATACCTAATCAAACTGAAAAGAACTACAAAAGTAAACTGAGTACAATATCTCTGATGAAACGACTTAGAATGGGCGACACATGCCCTAAATGAAATGTCTGAATAAAACTAAAAGAAATGATAGAGGCGTCTAAATGCAAGGACCTGCAACTCCCATAATGCATCTCGCTAAACAACCCAAGAGTCTAAGTCTAGTAACCCTGTGGTTGGGCTCTTGATATAAGACATATATATAGCAAAATAGATAAGAATAGTAAGAGATGGGTCAGAACCCAAGTTGTAAAAATATTTGATTTTGCAAGATTTTAAAACTGCAATAAAGCAACTATTATGTGCATGATAGCTCTTCGAACACTCACATGAGGTCATCACTACTCATCTACTGTGCACACCTAACGCATATTCTAATCCACACTAGCTATGTTACCCAGTCCTACTAGTTCGAAATCATAATGTCACTATCTACGTTCACCACCGTTATTAAAAATATTTATCCTAGATAACCAGATTTCATAAACACCATGCCAATAGTTAATATTTTACCCACTAAGATTATTTTATTTATCATCATTACCATATCTACTAGTTTTACACAATAGAATTATTCACAAGTACATATGTATATATATAGTCACATCATCCCCATACATATATATACTAATCATGCACCCTTACGTTAAGACCACTTGGCGCGAAGCATTTATTATTATTACCATATCTACTAGTTTAACACAGTAGAAATATTCTCAAGTGTATATATATATATATATATATATATATATATATATATATATATCCTTCACCCTTAGGTTAATACCACTTGACGCAATGCATACTCTACTATCATGTCCAGGTACATCACTCACTGCATAAAGGACTGTTGGTTCAGTCTCTCACGAACCATAAAATTCAAATCACATATATTGGAGGCGAACATAATCCCCATCCAAATGGGTCACGCACATACCTACGCTCCCATTAATCCTTTGAAACTATCCTATATGTTAGATAGTACGTAACCAAGTTCATATGCTCTGGGTACAAGTAAAATATCCCCCCAATAGGCAACACATGATAAGACTGTCCACTACGCAAAAACCTCCTCCTGATAGCAAGCAGCGTAGGTATGCTATACACAAAATAATAAACATATAATAGGCATACACACATCATATTAAAATCAGTAGGTATTCACCCAACCAAAACATATACTTTCCATATGTATTATTCTCTCATTACTACATATAGTATATTTATTTCGATTACCATCTCTTTCGTAATCCAAAAAGTCAATTCACCATTCAAATATTTAAAGTAGTATTCCCCACATAGTTTCCAAAAATTTTGCATTATGCTAAATTCATCAAATAGCAGTTCTCCTCACTTAAATTATATGTATAACAGGATTTGGGTAAAAATATGATTTTTTTCCAGATTTTGGACCTATCGTTCGAACTAGGTGCTATCTCGTTTGAACGAGATAGGATCTTATTAGAACTAACTTCATGCGTGATCTATCTCGTTCGAACCACTTCACGCGACATCACACGACCAACACTCTTACGTTTTCAACCTCTAAATTCTGCGTTTTCTACCATTTTCACTCTCTAAAACCTTCACAGATTATTCCCGAACTCCCAGTAAACAATCCCAATTGTTATCCTAACACGTTTAGACGATTTCTATCAACCTAGAATCATTAAATTTTTAGAGTACATCAATTAAATACGAAATCCCCAAATTAAACCATTAGAACCCTAGTTCTTCCGATTTCAGTTCAAGTATCATTAAAACTCAGATTCAATTAATTTCAGGGTTCCTATTCTACATGCATAGGGGTTCAATTCTTCATCAAAATAACTCTTAATCTATGATTTAAATTCTCTAAATTCACCTAATTCAATTCTAAATTATATGTTTGATTCCTGTGCTAACATGAGCACAATGATTGCTAATAGAAAGCAAGTAATAAACACTTGTCTCAATTATGATGGTCTGATTCGCTGATGAAATTGGTATGGCATTATTCCTCGTCTTCGATATATGCAAAGGTGGTCACGGTGGTGGAAGGCGGTGGGTTTTTTGCCTTAATCTCTTGAGGCTTGTTCTCTTTCACGCTCTGTGGTTCTTCGTTGAAGTTTGTGCATAATACCCTTACTTTTCCTTTACGTAACTAATATTAATCATCTCCAATTTTCATAATTAATTAAACCCCAAAAATGAAATTTACCAAAATGCCCTCCCGGTACGCCAGTTAGGCCTGAAATTGTCCCGAGACCCAAACTAAACCTCCGGGTACACTATTGTGACTATCTCGATCCTTAAAGACTCAATATCGCATTCGAAATGGTAATTCGAGTTACTTAAAAATAATTTACTCCTTGAATCCATTAAATCAGTTTTGACATGACTCACACGCGCATCCTGACTTAGTATACCAAACTATTGTATTTCTCACTCTCGATAATTTATAAAATTTCATAATTCCATATTACATATCCACACAGTGATATTCAATAATTTTCATCAATAGGTATTAACCCTTGGCACGCTAGTTAATAAATATTTGAATCAGGATTAATTAACAATTAATTTCTCACATTTTAATTTAATTAATCCAACAATAATAATTAATTCCATAATTATTTAAAATCATCAAAAATACGGGGTGTTACATACTTCCCCCCTTAGAATGGAATTTCATCTTGAAATTCGGAAAATGTATACCAGATATAAACAATGTTGTATATAAGTTGCGCAACGCATCGTTGCTCTCCTAAGTAAACTACTTCGTACCAACCATATAGTACGCTATTGAATACCCTTAATAATGAACACCCCACTTATGTTGTTTTAAAATTCAGGTTACCCTGCCTCATAGTTTCTTGCCCAAATCGTATCATTTTAGTTACACTACTTAAACTTTATGTTAGATATTTGCTATCTAGCCTTCTATTATTCACACTTTAGTAGATTAATCGTTTTTAAGAAACATACGATTTCACCTCGCGACAATCGTACACAAGTAGGTTATTTGTGCAATATATATTTTATGCACATGATATACTAAGTACCAACTCATCTCTAGTCTTCGCAATAATACTTGTTCTCTTATCTTTAACTAACAAGTAAAAGGACAACAAGGCTTACCGTGCCATACGTCAATTGGAGACATGACCAAAAGTGAACTTATATGAGTTATTGTGCACAAATTCCACTTGTGTAATGGACTGCTATCGTCCTCCCCTAAGATTCAAGGGTACACATATAATTTATTCTCCAATATCTGACTAGTCCGCTTGTTATGCCCGTTCATCTATGGATGATAGGTCGTACACAATCACAACTCGGTGCCCATGGCCTCGTGAACATTTTTCCAAAATTTAAAGACAAAGATCTTGTCCCAATCGGACATGTTATCAAAAGGCACCCTATATAATCTCACTATCTCGATAATAAATATCTGCGCAT
Source organism: Sambucus nigra (assembly GCA_949130495.1). Taxonomy (NCBI): domain Eukaryota; kingdom Viridiplantae; phylum Streptophyta; class Magnoliopsida; order Dipsacales; family Adoxaceae; genus Sambucus; species Sambucus nigra. The sequence goes on along the minus strand of OX422213.1, from coordinate 261,056,984 downwards.
ACTGTCCCGTAGTATGACCAGTCTTAACTTGGCATAACGTGAGCTACTTCGGTCAATCGATCCATTATCACCAATATAGGATCGTAACCCTCTTCACGATAAAATCCTTAGGAATACTCTCCCATTACTACTTCGGGATCCCTATCGGTTGAAGAAACCCCTACTGGTTTCAGGTGGTCCACCCTTTTCCAACGGATAGGTGACCATTGCAAAATGAATTTATTAATATTTATCTTCATTAAATCCTCCCCGATACACTACTACCTAACATTATCGGTCGTCGAGATTTGTAAGGTCCTTCGTCCATACTATGTACCTTCCCACAATCTACGTATGTTAACATATTAATCTACATACGTCCTTAAAAATAGCATGAAACATAGCGCTCTCACTATCCCAAGTTTCGGCACTATATAGATAATAAGCTATATCTCGCTTCTTGATAAAGAACACAATGCATCTTGAGTCACATCAATAAATAATTCCCTACGCACACGGGATCACATCTAACGAGATAACATACTCACTGAAGTCTACGATATCATGAAATTTTCCTATATATACATATATATAGGCCTAACCCTATATTGGGTGACGCCTTAACAAATTAATATCACTCCCCCAGAGTATCCAGCGCGATAGTCTATTACTCAATACACTAATATTCAAACATTCGGTAATTATCATTACAAATTACCATAATAATTTCTACTTTACTAACTCAATGCAGTAGTAAAATTATGACGATAAAATATGCTTTTAGTGCCAACCCAGCTTACTCACGTGTGACATCTAAAAATTCCTGGTACCCATGATCAATACATTTATAACCAGACTGTCCAAAACTAACCTACCCACTAAACTCGACTCGTATGCTAATTTTAGTGTTAATTGTTCATATATAAGTCGTGAAACACTCCTATCACATAATTAAATCCTTTACTCACAAAGATGAAATAAAACTTCCTCAATCTCTCCTAATCGTATGGTCCTTACGTGCACTTCTCGCGGCAAAACAACTCATGATCACTTGCACTTGTTATACATCGAGGTTTTCATCCAATAGTTTCCCCCTCCTCGTTGTGGGAAAATTATTTTGTTCTGTGGCTTACACACCCATCACTGAAACGTTGTCCTAACATCTCTAGGCCTTACTTATGGCTTTACTGGCCACCCTATTTCTTCATGGGCCCCAATGACCATGAGCATTAATATCCTATTGTTACCGATGACTCCATTGGTCCTGCCTAAACCCTCCACTCTCGGGTTGTAACTTCTTGGGCCCAATTCTCTTGATCTAGTTCCTCCTCTAAAAATCTCACTTCTCCAGTTTTTATGCCTAACTGGCATGGTTTACCATTCTCAAATCTTATCGGTTGCACTTCTCAATGTGGACACATTGAATATTGGTGATCCCACTCTTTACACATAGGGGAAACTTCCTGAGCCATTTCCTATCACTAGTCCCACTGACCATTTCAGAATGCCCTCCCATCAGACTGGCAGTCTTAGCTCCCAGTTGTTCTCCTCTTCTCTCTTTGGCTATGCGGGCCTTTCGGAACTATTTTTGGCCTCTATAGCCCTGATTCACTTCATCGTCACTTTGTAGGAAGTTAATCAATCGAAATTATCTAAATGAGTTCCCTATTGGGCATACTCTCATATGGTGTTTCACTACCATCGTTAAGTTCAGTTTTTCTTTTCAGCCAAATTCTCTAACCCTCCTGGCTCATTTTTTCTGGAAGTACTAAATTAACTTGCAAATGAATAACCTTGATGACATCAACATTGGTTATCCTAGATGTCTCATCCATCCTCATATTCTACACACAATCCTTAATTAACTATAAACCTTTTTATATTCTATGACCCTTTTCCAGGCATGAAGTTCGTTATGCAATTCAACATTTGTCTCAAGATCGGTCTCTAGCTTACCCACTGTGCTAAGTTTTAAAATTTCACTTACATTTATGTTATAACATCGAATGGAAGACCTAACGGTCAAATCATACCCAAATTTCTCTTTAAATTTCAAACACACTTCTTTATATGTGGTGACTGACTCTAATCACTTTATGTCGCTCCTAAGAGCTAAAAATTTAACTCCAATTTTAATTCTGGTGTCGCTGCACTCAACTCTACACAATTGCATTCAGATTTTCTACTTCTATTGTTCAGTTACACTTTCTCTCTTTCTTCTTTGCATCTTCATCGATGACTTTTCAAAAGAGTCTCTCTTATTTCCCCCCTCGTCGACTATGCTAGATGATCCTGAAATCGCTTCACCGTTACCTACGACTGTTCCTGGGGAACCCTTTATTCTTGAGTGATGATTCTATTATCACTTGCTTAAATAATACTCATGGTAACTTTTGTCCCGACCACCATTCCCAGATTACTCTATGTCTTTTGTTGGGATTCTTCTCTTGCAGTCCTTCTTATGGCCCTCGCTGGTTGTCCTATAATGTTCAGTACTCAAAGTACAAATGATTTCATATAACGAGTCACATCAATTATAATTCATAGTAGGAGAATATAAGTCTCATATGTAAGGGAATACAACAGTCCTTTAATAAGGCTCTACATAAAAGAACGCTACGCTGTAACGTAGAAAGCTGTACAGATCCTCAATTGTTCAATTTAAAACAAAGTGTTTGGTTTGTTCATTCTTAGCATCACTGTCGAAATAGGTTTAACATTAATAATCACCTAATAATAATTGAGCTGGTGCCAAAACATTTTTTTCAATTTAAGTTATACCCAAAGAATTCATTAATAATTTCTAAGTAGTAAGATATCAACTATTTACCATTCACAAGAATATAATAAATACTGGATATAACTCAACTATTGAAATAAATAATACTTGATAAAACATTCCAGTACAAAGTCTCAAATCAATAACCCATAATAGTACCTAATCAAATAGAAAAGAAGTACAAAAGTAAACTGAGTACAATCTCTCTGATAAAATGACTGAGAATGCGGTACACATGCCCAAAATGAAATGTCTGAATAGAACTGAAAGAAATGATAGAGGCGTCTCAATGCAAGGACCTGCAACTACCACAACCGCTGCAGCTCGCTAAACAATCGAAGCGTCTAAGTTTGGTAACCATGTGGTTGGAAACCTGATGTAATACAAATATATAGAAAAAGAGAGAAGAATAGCAGGAGACGGGTTAAAGCTTGAGTTGTAAAAATATATGATTTAGGAAGTATTTAAAACTTCAATAAAGCAAGCATTATGTGCATGATAGCTCTTTGGACTCTCACATGAGATCCTCGCCTCTCATCTATTGTGCACGCCTAACGCATCTTCTAATCCACACTATATATGTTACCCAACCCTACTAGTTCGAAATCACAATGTCACTATCTACGTTCACCAATAGTATACATGTATCACCCATGATAAGCACCCAAAACTGTACATTTTATACCCCGAATAGATATATTGTAGCTGCTAATTCTCGGCAATTTGGGTTTTATGCGTTTAATTGTTCAATATGCAGGCTTACTTACATTTGCAGTGTCAAAAGCTATAATTCGAGGCAACTTGTAGTAAAATGGAGCTAAATACCCTTATCCCGTAACCTAGCCTACCCAAACCTAGCCTAAACTGTCCCAAACCCTCTGTGTGTTTAGTTTGTGTCCTTTTTATTTTCTATTTTTTTATTTTAATTAGTATAATATTATTTTATTTTAATTTTTATTAGCTTTTAGTTTAGTCTTATTTTATTATGATTAGTTTTAGGAGTTCATTTTTATTTTATTTTATATTTTTTTAGGACTTTAGTTTTCATTTAATTTTATGTTTTATTTTATTTTAGTTTAGTTTAGTTTTTTTTAGCTTAGGATTTTATTTTTTTAAGTTTTAATATTTTTTCTTATTGTTTTTTTTAGTTTGTTTTATTTTTAGTTGGATTTTGTTTTTTAGTTTTAGTTTTATTAATTTTATTTTGAGTCTTAGTTTTTATTTAGGGTCACAAACTACACACACACTCCCTAAAACTTACACACTTCCAAACACACCCTAAAAACCACCCTCACACCTACTTTCCCTACACCCTCATACACTCTAACCCCACACCCTTCTTCTTCTTCATCACCCAACACTCTCTCTCTCCTCACCTCACTACCCACAATCACTCACCATTTCCACACCATTAACAACCAACTTAAACCAATCTCCCTCGTCCTCACCAATTTGACCCGCGATCTCCAGCCAAGAACCGACCCTACTATCAACCTCCTACTCGCCGGCGGCGACTGCCATCATCCCCGCCCAGCACCTCCGTCCGTCGGAATCACGCCTGACTCCCCTCTCTCTCCTCGCGATGCCGATCCCAGCCACCCACCCCTACCTCGGTGCGACCCTCTGGCGACCTCTCGCCCCCTGCACAAAACCCGTCCGCGAGCCGCCCCTTTCGTCCACCTCCGGCGCTAGACCCATCAGCCGATGACATACCTCCAGCCCTCACCTGCAATCCAAATTCCCTGACCCCATTCCAACCCATAACCCATTTCATCCAAGCCAAAGACCCATGCCAAGCTCCAATTCCAGACCCATTTCAAATCCAACCACCATCCAAGTTTCTCCAAACCCATTTTTTCCAAGAATCGATTTCATCACCTGCTAACTTATAAAACCAAAATCAAAATAAAATAAAACCCAAATAAAACCCATGTGCCACTTAAAACCTTTTTACCCCATTTACCCATTATACCCCAACTAACCACTCAAAACCAATTTCCAAAATACCCTCACCCAAATCAAAATTTTGTGACCTCACACCTCTCAACCCACATACTCTTCACACCATATTCACATGTGCACTTCCATTACCCAATTTACCCCCATGTGCACACCCCTCATGCGCCATGCATCTACTATATATTGAAGATGAAGACCCCATAGGAAAAAAAGCTTTTTAGAGAAGAAGACTAGAGAGATAAAGTTATGGAAAGATAGAAAAATTATTGAATTCAAGAGAGAAAAATTAGTAGAGAAAAATTGTACACACTTGAGTGAATATTATGTTGAATATAAGTGCAATTGCTTCTCTCCTATATGTTGGTTTGAATCTCTTGTATTTTTCTCTTTAATTTTTTTAGTAAGTTTTATTAAATTATTAATAATTGAATTGTGACTATGGTTGGCTAATCACTCCATTCAAGGAGTGAAATGAAGCCCCATATAATTAATTGCATGTATTAATTAATCTAGTCTACTTTGTTTCATTTAGTTAATTTTTCTTTTCATTCCTACTTGAGTTTATGCATTGAGAAATGGTAAACTATCCTTGAGAAATGATAAAAATCTAATATACTCTTAATTTGTGGATTCAAACTAGAGATAGTTTGACCTACTAATTAGATTATGTTAAATTTTATAAGGAAAAAGTACTCTTACGTCCCTCACAAACAAATTTTAAACACTAAAGGAATTTTGACAAATTTTAAACACTTAGGTCCACTAATTCTCTTCTTGCAAAAGTCCACGCTAGTGGCATAACAAGTGGACTTAATTGTAAATTGTCCTTAAATGTTTAAAAATTGTTACTAAGAGACCTAATTGTAAATTGCCCATTTTATAACCCATACATTAAAATTTTGTTGGATTTAAGATTTATTATATGGATCTATTCTAGCGAGTGATTGATATAATACTTCCAAGTCAATTATTCAATTGAGTTATGGGAATGAAAATTAGATTAACTAAATTATATTAGTTTGTTTTGTCAATTGATGAGAATTAATTGATAAGATGAATTAATATTTCGAAAATTAGTATACTAGAATAATTAACACATTTAATTGATAAAGTGGTGGTTAAGTTTCATTCCTTAAATATTTCTAAAATTTAAGTTCATCTCAATTGTTATTACTTAGTTCTTATTTGGCACACTAGTTCGTTTGTTAATTTCATCTCTTATATTAGTTTAGAGTTAATTCACCTCACCTCACCTCACCTACTTGTTTTAATATTTGAAAAACATTAAAAAAATTTAGAAAAACCCAAAAGTAAAAAAAAGATCAAGTGAATTATATTCATAATACTCTCTTGTTTGGCATGTTCAGTCCTTAGATTAGGATTGACATCCTTACTTAACACTCTACACTTGAGTTTGATATATATTTGTAGGTAATTGAGGATTTTGACTAACTTGGCTTTCAACAACATATACAAAAAGTTTAGTTATCAACCCACCCATACAATATGCTATTAAAAATAGTTTATCCCGGATAACCACATTTCATAAACACCGTGCCAATAGTTAATATTTTACCCGCTAAAATTATTTTATTTATCATCATTACCATATCTACTAGTTTCACACAATAGAATTATTCATAAGTACATATATTACTTGGCGCAAAAAATTTATTATTATTACCATATCTACTTGTTTCACGTAGTAGAAATATTTACAAGTTTATATATACATATATATATATAGTCACATCATCCTTATACATATATATACTAATCCTTCACCCTTAGGTTAAGACCAGTTGGCGAAATGGATACTCTTTTATTATGTCCATTTTCATCACTCACTGCATAAAGGACTGTTGGTTCAATCTATCGCGAACCATAAAATTCAAATCACATATATTGGAGGCGAACATAATCCCCAGCCAAATGGGTCACGCACATACCTACACTCTGATTCAGCCGTCGAAACTCTCTTATATGTCAGATAGTACGTAACCAAGTTCATATGCTCTGGGTAGAAGTCAAATATCCCCCCAATGGGCAACACAATATAAGACTATTCACTACGCAAAAACCACCTCCTGATAGCAAGCAGCGTAGGTATGCTATACACATAATAATAAACATATAATAGGCATACACACATCCTATTAAAATCAATAGGTATTCACCCAACCAAAGCATATACTTCCCATAAGTATTATTCTCTCATTACTACGTATAGTATATTTATTTCGATTACTATCTCTTTCATAATCCCCAAAGTCAATTCACTGTTCCGAATATTTAAAGTATTATTCCCCATATACTTTCCAAAAATTCTGCACTGTGCTAAATTCATCAAATAGCAATTCTCCTCACTTAAATTAACTGTATAACTCGATTTGGGTAAAAATAGGATTTTTCAGGTTTTGCACCTATCGTTAGAACCAGGTGCTATCTCGTTTGAACGAGATAGCATCTCTTTAGAACAAACTTCGCGCGAGATCTATCTCGTTCGAACCACTTCACGCGACATCAGGCGACTAACATTGTTATGTCTTCAACCTCTAAATTCTGCATTTTCTACTATTTTCACTCTCTAAAACCTTCACAAATTATTCCCAAACTCCTAGTAAACAAACCCAATTGTTATCCTAACATGTTTAGATGATTTCTATCAACCTAGAATCATTAAATTATCAGAGCACATCAATTAAATATGAAATCCCCAAATTAAACCATTAGAACCCTAGTTCTTCCAATTTCTGTTCAAGAATCATTAAAACCCAGATTCATTTCTCACAATACACCAAATCTTCCCATTTGTCAAGGTCATTGACCTTGAAAAATCCAACTTGTCAAGGTCAATGGCCGTGACATTTCGAGGCGAGACAAATTTTTTTGTCACGGTCGTGTCATGGTCATTGACCTTGACACAACTCGCGTTTTGTGTCACGGTCGTGTCGCGGTCAATGACCGTGACACGTTTGTCACGGTTTATAACCGTGACAAAGCCGTGACCCTTTTAAAAAAAATTGTCACGGTCAGTGACCGTGACAACTTTTTGCCACGGACTTGTCACGGTCAATGACCGTGACAATTCTGGGAAGAATTTTAAAAAAATCTGCTGGGCAGTATGGCCACTGCCACTGCCCAGCAGTATATTTGTACCTGTTATTGCAACGTTGTACCTGTTCCAAACATCATATATCCGAACAAACTAAAGATAATGCAAATATATATTCAAATAAGAAACTATTTAAGAAGAAATAACATCACCATCAATTATCTCAAATCTACAAATTACTTGCATGGAAAAGAGATTTTGTACCGCGACGCTCGGGAACACCTCCTTATCCTTCCCCTCTCGTCCGAATAGACACATAAGTATAGAGCATATGTGGCCTACCCTTAGGGCCACTCCTGAATTGAAATAACGTAAAATTAGTATCCTCCCCTCAAATATAGATAAATATAAATCGTAATTGAAATTGAAATCGAAATCGAAATTGACATATAAATATAAATACATTACCTGTAGTGTCACTCAAACAGCTAACTTGAGCTCATATGGCACCTCCTTCCAACTAATGTACCCCGGGCAATCGTGTCAAATATAATTATCTTCATATCTAAACACTAAGAAATACCATAATCCTATGGAGTTATGCGTTTCAAATTCCTTCCAACCGTTGTGTACCCAAAAATCAGCAGTTGAAGTTGTCAATTCCACCTTTCAATGGTCTCCCATGTTTTGCTAGAAGGTCCAAGTGGTGGGGTATGGAAAGTGGAATTGACAACTTCAACTGGTGATGTTTGGCTACATAACGGTTGGGAGGAATTTGCAGAGCATCGCTCCATAGGATTATGGCATTTCATAGTGTTCGGATAGACGAAGATATTCAGTCTCCTCTCCACAAATAGGACACCCCAAATAACTATGTACTAATCACCTATTAAAGGTAAGAAGCGTATATTCATGGATTAGTATAAACAAAACTTAGATGTAGTTGGAATATTTATGTATTAATCTCCTCTCCACACACGCACACTACGCAAGAGTGAAAATGATAAAGTGCAGATCAAGTAAAAGCATTAAAAATGGATGTTTCGGTACAAATTGAAATATTTATTACAAATTGAAAAATTGTTTCAAATTCGGGTTATCATAAAAAATGGATTGATATTCGGTAAGAGCAGCCAAGTCATCCACACTACTATTTAGACGCCTTGGCGCGTGTTGGACAATTGACCACGGCTCGTTGTTGATATACTCCAAGTAAAACACTTGCTTAACCTTTTGAAATGCACAAACAAATGGCTCATCGCTCACGTGATCGTTGCTCTTCAACTTGGACAAGTCAACCATGATCAAATTGGTGACATGATCAACTTTACAAGCATTTTTATCCTCAACTCTTACCCATTCACAGTAAAATACAACCTCTTTGAAGCTTATATAATCCAATTCAAATATATTTTTGATTACACCATAGTAAGTCATTTCAGCTTCAACGAGGTTTTTATCTTCTGCGCTCGCTCGAAAGAAAGTAAGAGCCTTGTATGAAATTCCTGAGTTCTGTACATTTGTACTTTACTCGTACAACCGTTCAATCGATACTTTTTGTACTCTTGTGCCACGAATAAGAGTCCAGTGGCTAGACGAGCAAGCCTTGATGTCGCATCACCCATCTTTAGGAGCTGAGAATATAGATAAATTAATTATATTAGTGGTAAAATTTGAGTGTAATGTAACGTTATATAATGACTGTTTTCATTATAATTACCTCTTGTGTCAACCATAGCCTAAATTCGATGTCTGATTGTACCATTGTTTTTCGTCTTTTATTGTTCTCACAGGCTTCATATTTACTGCATATTATAAAATTAATCATGTATAAAATAATCTAAAATAATGTTAAACATTATAATATTCGAAACTTACTTTTTCCATTCTTCGACATCTTCATGTGTGTCAAATAGATAACGAGCTACTTGTTCATGTTGCAAACTCGTTAATTTCACTCGTTTTCCCATCACATTACCACCATCATTGAGGAATTCATCAGTGTCGTCAACGCTGGTCGAGTCAGGCATATATTCCCGAGTATATATTGATGACTCCACGGTGATGTATTCCTCTGCAATTGATCCTGCAATATATTGCGTATTCTTGACGTAATCTTTAAATACTTTCATCAATCTTTCAAACGGATACATCCACCGATATCTAACTGGACCATAAAGAAGTGCCTCGTCGCATAGGTGTACCAACAAGTGAACACTTATGTCAAAGAATGCTGGGGGAAAGTACTTCTCCAATACACAAATCGCTTCGTTCACAGCCAATTTTGCGGCCACTATGTGTTCTCGATTCACTACCTTCTCACACAAGAGGGAGAAGGTAATACTAATTTGCATAATAGCCCTACGCAAATCCTTGTGCTTGGAGAAACAGTTCTTAAACAATAGAGGAACCAATTGCATGATCACATGCCAATTGTGGGACTTACACTTATGTAAATCATGAGTAACATAATTCACAATCCTTTGCAAGTTGGACGAAAAAGTAGATGGGCCCTTCAAATTATATATTGTGTCTAGAAGCACCTTCCTTTCCTCACTCGTCAAAGTAACGCACCAGGGGGAATTATTGTCCTTCCCCTACTATCTTCTTTCAACCATAGTTGTGGCTTAAGTTTTAACGTTTTAAGGTCTTTTCGTGCATTTTCTCTATCCTTCGAATGACTCCCCCCAAGGCAAGTACCAACAATATGTTCAGCGAAGTTCTTCTCTGCATGCATCACATCCAATACATGGCGCACCGGGTTTTTCTTCCAATAAGGCAAGTCAAATAAAATTGACCTCCGAGACCATGCCTTTCTTATCTTAGTTTCATTCCCAGTTGGGGTCTTCTTATGCTTGACATTCTTAAATTTGGGATTCTTACCTGGCATATTTGGGCCACATTCAGAAGATTTACTTTCAATTTCTGAACCCGAAAATTGTCTCGGCGGTAGCCTATGTTCAACTCCGCCCAATAAAAAATTGGAACCTTTCTCAAATCTGAAACTATGAGCTGGAGGTAAAAACCTCCTGTGGCAATGGTATACATTTTTTAAGCTAGAGGATAGACGAAGAGATTCATTCTCCTCTCCATAAATAGGACACCCTAAAGAACCATGTACTACACATCCGGATAATATTCCATAAGTTGGAAAATCATGAATTGCCCACATCAACATAGCTTTCAGCGTAAACTCTTCTTTTCTAAAAGAGTCAAATGATTGCACACCCTCTTCCCACAACTCATTTAATTCTTCTACCAAAGGAGCTAGGTAGATATCAATGTCATCACTTGTTGCCTTTGGCCCTGGTATCAATAAAGCCATCATGGAAAATTCAGGTCTCATACACTGTGAAGGAGGGAGGTTGAGTGGGGCTAGGATCACTGGCCATACACTCTGATTGGTGTTTTGATTTCTAAATGGATTGAAACCATTTGTTGATATATCCAAACGAATGTTGTGTTGTTCTCGAGTAAAATCGGGATACTCAAAATTCATCCTCCGCCAGGCAGTAGAATCAATAGGATGACGCATGATATTACCCCCTACTTCTGCCCTAGCATGCCAAGTCATTGCCTCTGCAATCCATGGTACTATGAAAAATCTCTTTAATCTAGGCCCAACGGAAAAATATTTCAATACTTTTTGAGGCACTTTTGAGCTTGTGCCTTCCTTACTAGTAGATTGGACATATCTAGGTTCATCGCATACCGGACAACGATCGAGGTTTTCATACTCCTTTCGGTATAGTATGCAGTCATACACACAAGCATGAATCAATTTATACTTCATTCCCAAACCTTTCAAACTGTTCTTCATAACAGGATAGCTATTTGGAAGTGTATTCACCTTGGGTAATAAGCCCTTCACCCATTTAAGAATTCCCGTCACGCTATAGCCAGACAAACCGTACTACGTCTTCAAACTGTGCAAACCAACCATGGCATGTAAAGTTGTTTGATCTTTCTCACAGCCAGAGTATAACGGTTGGGTCGCCTTAAATTTTAAACTTTGGTAGTCATCGTCAAGTTTTATCGTGTTATCTTCACGAGCACTTGAATCTTCTACATCATCAGTAACCTCATTCTCCTCAGCTTCATAAACTCCGTACGCATCATCAACTAAATCCTCTAACATATTATGATCTACGTCGTCCCCTTCTACATCTATTCTACTTGTTGAAGATTGTTGTGAAGGTTGGTCGGGGACAAAAGGAACTTTCAATTCACCGTGAAAACTCCAAAATCGATAACTATCTTGCATACCCGATCTTAACAAATGTAGTTCAACTGTTTTCCACTCAAACGCCTTACCATTCTTACACCTAGCACACGGACATGAAAACTCTTCATCATTACGACATCTCTTTGCATATTTCACAAATTCGTTAGCACCTCTGCGAAACACATCCCCCATTCTATTAGTCTCACCCATCCTCTCTTTGTATTTCGGATATCCCATCACAACTACCACAACTAAACACCTATTAAAGGTAAACAAAACTTAGATTTATAGTATGTTTTATTTAATTATCCCATCATTTAATTATCCTATTACAGGGTAAGTGGCCCTATCCCATTCAAGACTGCATTTTTTTGTAATATACTTAACAGCTCATGCACATTGTTACGATTTGAAAAAAATTCGACAGCATATCCCCTTAGTTCTCCAAGTACACGACGTAGATTGGCAGGTGTGAGTGTTATTTCAATTGGTCAATTGAAATAACAGTCACACTTGTCAATCTAGTATGTACCCAGAGAACATTAAGATACGACTGCAGAACTTCCTCCAAAAGTAACAACTTTAAGCCAATAAGAATATTATACAAAAATTATACAGTCTCAAACTGTCCAAACGGGAAAATTCGAGAGATCTCATTATAGGGGTAATGACTCTCGAACGGGTCTAAGGGCTATTGAATGCGTACGCATAAGAACTATAATGCTAGTATCTATGCGCACTATATTTAATTTCAAGTATGTTTTATATAATGGGTTAATTCAAATACAAAAATAAATTCATGGGTTAAGTTCTAAAATAATCAACCTAAAGTTGTGATTCATAAAGTATTATCACAAATATAAACTAAGAGTGATAAAATAACTTTGAGGCATATAAATTAATTGTGACAAAGTAAGATTATGCACCATAACCTAAAATTTAAAAAAAGTGTTTTTATTTAAACCCCACTTTTCTTTCTATAACTCCTATTTTATTAAACTTTAAATAGAATTAAGGGTGTATATAAAGAAAAGTTAAATAGGAATAAAAACAACATTTTTAAAAGATGAAGGGTTCACCAATTTGATCAAATTTTTAAACAACATAGACTAATTGATCTTTATTATAAGACAATTACTACAAATTTACGCGCATCGCCCGAATTCAAAAAGTAATTTAATGACTAAAGTAATACTTTTTTTAACTATAGTTATTCACCACAAATCTTAAAAAATATTTTATTTTTCATGCTTTTTTAACTTCGGATGCTTTTAGCAACTTCGGATGACAATTACTACAAATTTACATTTTTGGATATTATTTACATTTACATTTTTGGATATTATTTTTGGAAATTTATAGAAAATTACTTATTTATTTATATTTTTAGCCCCCACCCTGCCCCCACCCTACCCCCACCCTGCCCCACCCCCCACACACGCACATATATACACACATACACACAAACATATATATAAATGGAAGAGAGAGAGAGAGAGAGAGAGAATTAAACCTGAAAGTAGAGCGAGAGAGAGAGAGCAGCGTCGAGAGAGAGAGAGAGGGAGGGAACGACGCGGGAGGTAAAAAAGAAGGGGGGAAAGGGTTTTTGCTGTAAACATTGTCACGGTCGTGTCAAGGTCATTGACCGCGAAAATTATTTAAAGAATTGTCACGGTCATTGACCGTGACAATTTCTTGTCACGGTCGTGTCAAGGTCAATGACTGTGACACAAAACGCGTGTTTTTTGTCACGGTCAATGACCTTGACAAGGCTGGCCGGCTGAAAGGTGACAATTTTCCCATTTTGGTGTAGTGTCAATCACAACATATAATTTGGTATTCCTATTATACATGCAGAGGGATTCAATTCTTCATAAAAATAACTCTTAATTTATGACTTAAATTCTCTAAATTCACCCAATTCAATTCTAAATCATATGTTTGATTCCTATGTTAACATGAGCACAATTATTGCTAATAAAAAGTGAGTAATAAATACTTTCATCGATTATGATGGTCTGATCCGCTGATGAAATTTGTATGGACTTGTTCCTCGTCTTCCGATCTATGCAAAGGTTGTCACGGTGGTGGGTTTTGGGCCTTAATCTCTTGCGGCTTGTTCTCTCTCACCCTCTATGGTTCTTCCTTGAAGTTTGTGCATAATACCCTAACTTTTCCTTTACGTATCTGATATTAGCCATCTCCAATTTTCGTCATTAACTAAACCCCAAATATGCAATTTACCAAAATACCCTCCCGGGATGCCGGTTAGGCATAAAATTACCGCGGGACCCAAACCAAACCCCCGGGTACACTATTCTGACTATCTCGACCATTACGGACTCAATAGCGCACTCGAAATGGTCATTCAAGTTACTTAAAAATAATTTACTCCTTTAATCCATTAAATCAGTCCCGACACGACTCACACACGCGTCGTGACTTAGTATACCAAACTGTCGTATTTCTCACTCTCGACAATTGATAAAATTTCATAATTCAATATTACTTATCCACACAGTGATATTCAATAATTTTTATCAATACGTATTAACCCTTGGCACGCTAGTTAATAATTATTTTAATCCGGATTAATTAATCATTAATTTCTCACATTTTAATTTAATTAATCCAACAATAATAATTAATCCCATAATTATTTAAAATCATAAAAAATACTAGGTGTTACATTCTAGAAGTGAATTTCATACCAAAATATTTTCTTCGTTTGGGCGCTTAAGGCATGAAAGTTCAGTCGTTTAAATCCGTTGAAATTTGAATCATTTTACAACTTTACGATTCGACCAACTGGTTGATATATGTTGACGAGTGATTTGTGTAAAGCACCAGGGTTCATAAAAGACTAACATGATATAAATTAATTTTTTCTTGATCATGGTTACTCATTACTCTATCTCGTTCTTTTAATAACTTGTAAATCCATAGTTGATGCAACTTTGAGCTTATTTGAATGATCTTGCTTGTTGAGATATTTTTAAATCAACTTTTTATTATGATCTCTTTTATTATCTTTCATTTCTCAAAGTATATTTGTTGAATGTTTTTAATTTTGGTTGGTGAGCTTGACCTTGATTTAATGATTGTGTTATTCTTGTTTCAATACTTTTTGTACTTGTTTTCTCTTATGCTAGTATGGTTTGATGTCTCCTAGAGCTGGGAGTTTTATTTTGGATAGTAAAGAAAGGAAAGAAAGGGAAATTGTGTTTCCTTTCCCTCATTAGAGAGTTTACACAGGAGATAAATTGTTTCTCTATTGTTTGGGAGTTTAAAAGGAAACTAAAGAAATATTTTTTTTTAAAAAAATTTCAATTCCTTTCTCTGCAAAACTTTCTTTTGAATCGAAAAAAATGGAGAGAAAGGAACGTTTTTTAATGAATGCACTTTCTTCCCCTTAAAAAATTATTTTCCTCCCAAATCCCATACAACAAGAAAAAAATTATTTTCTCTTCTTTCCTAAACTTATTTCTCTTCATTTCTTCTTATTAATTCTTCTTCTTTTCGTTTCCCTCCTAATAAACTTTAATTTCCATTATTTTTTCTCAAAAAATCCCAAACAAGTTGTTATTCTTCATCTTTTATTCAATGCTCATTATGTTTTTCTAATAAAGGTTGTTGACTTTGGAAGCTTTACTTGAGTTGTATGGGAAACTTGTAAACAAATAGGGGAAGATAATTGGTAGTACACTGTAATACCCCACATTTTTTATGATTTAAATAATTAAGGGAATTATTTATTACAGAGGGATTAATTGAATTTAAATGTGAGAAATAAATTGTTAATTAATCTGGATCTAATAAAAATAAATATTAACTAGCGTGCTAAGGGTTAATACTCATTAGTTTAATATCACCGCGCGATATGTAATATGAAACTATATACTTTGATAAATTGTCGAGAGATAATAATACAACTATTTAGTGAATTAAGTCAGACGCGCGCGTGAGTCGTGTCGGGACTAAATTGATGGAATAAACATATTAATTATTTTTAGCAACTCGTTTGATGATTTCGAGTGTACCGTTGAGTACGGAAGGGTAGAAATAGTCAAAATAGTATACTCGGGTGTTTAGTTTGGGTCCCGGGGCAATTTTAGGCCTAACCGGCACCCCAAAAGGACATTATGGTAAATTGGATTTTTAGGCCTAATTAATGGAAGAAAATTAGGAGTTAATTTATCATCCAAAATAATTGAATTAGGGTTAGAAAGCTGGAGAAAGTAAGAACGGCCATAGGAAGTGTGAGGGAGAGCTTTTGCCAAGAGAAGAGGGCTAAATCGACATCACCTTGCATAACCACCACCACCACCGTGTAGATCGGGACAAGGGGAACACACCCATACCAACAAAATCAAGAAATCAGACTACTCACTCAAGGCAAGTGTTTATAACTTGATGTATTTTGGTATTCATCATACTCATGTTAGTGTAGGATTGTTAGGAATATGTTATAGGTAATAAAAATGGTGAAATTGAGGAATTTGGATGTGTAATTTAGTTCTGAGATTTATGAAATTGAAACCTTTCATGTATGTAAATTAGAAATCACGTTTAGAAAAATTTATGTGTAGAACAAATCTGGAAATTTTGGCTTCTTGAACATGTATTGGAAGAACTAGGTTTTTTGATAAATTTAAATTGGGGATTTCACATTTTATGAATGATTCGTAATGAATTGATGATTCTAGGATGTTAGAATTCATATGTTATTGATGGGGTTCGATGTAGAACTGTTTATTTGGAGTTTAGGGTGTTGAATGAGAAGATTTGAGATTAAAAATGGTGGAAAACGTTGGAAAATTTGGGTTGGGGACGAATAGCGAAATCTCGCACGTAGTCGCTCGAAGTCGTTCGAGCGAGATTACAATCTCACTCGAAGTCGTTCGAGTGACATGTGAAAGTCATTCAAACGACTTGCCGTCTCGTTCGAGCGACATAGTGAAATTTTAATAATTTCTTTTAGGGCCCAGTTTTTAATTTATTAGTTCAGAAATGAGAGAAATATTTCCAAATAATAAACTTAAGTAAGACAGAATTTCAGAAGAAGTATGAGGGACTAAATCCTTTAATGAATTCAGTACGGAGAGAACATACCGTAGAAATTACGAGAGGGATAATAATCCAAATAACTATTGTTGACCGATGAAATTAAAATGCGTAAGAGAAGCATATATATAGGTGAGGGAAATACCTATTTATTATAATAGGACGTGTGTATGCCTATTATGTATTATTATTATTAAAGGCACCAATGGGTGATAACCCGGGGGTGTGAGAATCTTATTATTATATGTGTACTAATGGGTGATAACCCGGGGGTACAAGATTATTTAAAAAAGTGTACTAAAGGGTGATAACCCGGGGGTACAGTATGTTGATTAGGTGCACGAATGGGATATAGCCCGGGGGTGCAGTATCATGTTATATGTATATATATATATATATATAGGGCAGATGTGACTATATGTATATATGTATAAGAGTTGTGAACTAATCTAATATGTATAGTAATGAATGTGGGCATGGAAATTTGTTAAGAAAATTCTAATCGTATACTTGAATTAGTATGAAAATGGAAAATGTATTAATTAGCTTTTCGTCATAGGCTAATTGGATAACGTATTGTATGGGCGATACGGGTTGACTAATAGGGAGGGTAAAATACTATTAGGATGGATTCAGACTAGTTATATGGGGAAGTATAGCTAAGGATTAAATTTAGATACGCGTTAGGCGTGCACAATAGAAAAGAGGTGAGAATCTCATGTGAGAGTTCGAGCTAACATGCACATGATACTTGCTTTACTGCAAATTTTAAATACTTGCTTAAACAAATATTTTTACACATCGGGCTCTGACCCGTTTCTTGAACCTTCTCTCTCTCTTGCTATATATATGTATTATATTAGGTTCTTAGCCACAGGGACATCAGGCTTAGAGTTCTGATTGTGTGGCGTGTCGTAGCTGTTGTGGGAGCTGCAGGACTTTGTTTAGACGCCTCGATTGTTTCATTCCTATTCGTTATGACATTTTCTTTAGGGCATGTGTCTCCCCTTCCTTAGACAGTTTTAGAGATTATGTTACTCTATTTCTTGTTCATTTTCTTTTGGTTTGATGGCTACTATTGTTTTGGTTTAGAGTTTTGAACTGGGATGTTTTATCCAGTCTTATTTATTTCAGCATGCGATTCTGATTCAGTATTTATATTAATTAATTGTGCGTGGATGTTTTACATTAAATTACTTGGTATGGTAATTAAATGGATTTCTTTTAATTAATAAGAAAAATGTTTTGACACTTAGCTTAATTATATTAGGTGAGTAAATTAGTTATTGCGTTTTCGACAGTGATGCTAAGAATGAACCAACCGAACATTCTGTTTTAAATTTTATAAAGGACTGATCACCCAATATTTAATTGGGCGGGGTGTCACGGGTGGTATCAGAGCATCAGGTTCTAGTGTCCATTAGGATCTTTACAGCTTACTATTTTTTCAGCTTTGCGACCTTTGATATAGAGCCCTATTTTTAGGACTGTTGTGATCTTTTATTTTGCGATTACGTCTTCAGCTATTTGAGATTTTGAAATAACTATGGACCAATAATATTCTTTCTCATCTCAGATTCCTCCTCAACGTGCACCAAGAGACCGATAGGCCCAGCCAGAACAGCCGACCATACATACTTAGGGGACAATGAACGCAACAGAAATTATCGAGATAGTTGCACAAGCGGTAAATGCAGCCTTAGCGGTGATGCAACAGGACCCACCCCAGGTTCAGGCAGTGGCAGCAGCTCCAGTGCATCCATTTCCCACTGCATGGGAGAGAATTAGAGATTCTTTTCAGAGGGCTTATCCCCCAGCGTTCTTGGGCAGTTCAAATGTGGTTACCGCGAATCAGTGGAAGAAGGACATACAGCGGCATCTTCGCATGTATGAGTGCACAGAAGTTCAAAGGAAGGTTTTGGCTACCTTCAAGCTGAGAGCGTCAGCCTTACAGTGGTGGGAGTCCACTAATACTACCGAGGAGCGAGATTTGATGACTATCAGTGATTTTAGGGTGCGGTTTGACCACAAGTATTTTCCTTCCGCTGATAAGACTGAGATGAGACGGAAACTTTTAGACCTCACCCAGGAAGGGAAGACCGTTGCGGAATACGAGGAAGAGTTCACACGATTGACAAACATGGTACCGGAGGAGGTGCCTGCTGAGGAGAAGCGCATTCAAATGTTCATGGATGGCTTGACTTGGAAGATACGACAACATTTATTGGGTAACCTTTCCCTACACTCATATACCGACGTTCTGAATGCAGCCTTATTGCATTGTCAGGACAATCGCTTTCATGCTAAGGGAAGCAAGCGAGGAGGAGAGCCCAATCAGTTGGGAAAGACAGGGGGAGGTAATACCAGTGGAGTACCAGTTGATAAGAGTCAGAGGCAGGGTTCCCAGCAGGGGGAGTCTGCTAAGAGGTTACATTCTGGAAGGTTCAGGCATGGTCATGGGGGTTGGAGGCAAGGCCACCAGGGCCAGCCACAGGGCCAACAGCAGGGCCAGCTGCAAAATTAGCAGCAGGGTCAATAACAGGGAGGACAACAGGGCCAGCAGGTCCAAGGTAGAGGTGGTAAAGGCCAACCGGGCCTAGGCTACCAGGGGCAGAGAGGAGGAAACTTCATTGGGAAATGTTACACTTGTGGAAAGACTGGCCATAAGAAATAGGAGTGACTGGATAGGGACAAAGTTCCTCGACAACAGGGTGCTCACTAGGAGCCCCAGAGACCCATTTTTCCCGCCGCCCTACCAGCGCCGCCTCCAATTCCATCTTTACCCGCAGTTCCCATGAAGGAGGTACAGTTGCAGTATGGACGTGTCTATAACATCCACCGGGCCGCAGTTTCGCAGGCACCACCCCCAGTGGAGGATAAGTTTTCTATCCATTGTACTTTGGGTCGCATCTTATTTGACACGAGGGCATCACACTCTTTTATACCCACTAGCTTTGCAAAAGCCACTGGGTTGTTAAGTACGGCAGAGAGTACAGTGACTTGTGTAGACTCACCACTTGGTAATGTGTCATTGATTTTCTTTATATGTTGGGGAGTAGGCATAGAGATTGGCAGTTTAATTTTACCGGCTGATATGCTAGTATTAGATATGTTCGAGTACGACGCCATTATTGGTATAGATTGGCTAGTCGAGTATAGGGCCATGATTCATTGCTTCAGTAGGAGTATTGTATTCGCCATTCCAGTCCAGGAGATGTTCTTAGTGGCGATGCCTCGCTCGGAGGGAGGGTCATCCACCCACATATTTTATATAGAGGATGAGACCTCTGCAGTCGTGGTTCCACTCGATTCGATTCCGGTTGTCTGCGAATTTGCTGATGTATTTTAGGATACAACGGGGTTGCCTCCGAGTAGGGAGATCGAGTTTGTGATAGACTTAACACCAGGCACTCGTCCGATTGCACGTGCACCTTACCGTATGGCTCCGGCAGAGATGAGGGAGCTACGTGATCAGATAAAACAGTTGTTGGGACTGGGTTTCATCCGTAGGAGTACCTCGCCTTAGTGTGCCCCAGTTCTATTTGTAAAGAAAAGGGATGGGTCCCTACGACTTTGTATTGATTATCAGGAGCTTAAAAAAGTCACGATAAGGAATAAGTATCCGTTGCCTCGGATCGATGACTTGTTTGATCAGCTGAGAGGAGCGGCCCACTTCTCAAAGATAGATTTGAGATCTGGGTACCATCAACTAATCATCAGGGAGAAGGACGTGGCCAAGACTTCTTTTCTGACGAGGTATGGATCGTACGAATTCAAGCTTATGCCATTTGGGCTAACCAATGCCCCAGCAGTATTTATGGACTTAATGAACAGAGTATTCAGAGAGTTCCAAGATCAGTTTGCCATTGTCTTCATAGATGACATCCTGATTTATTCCCGCACTGAAGAAGAACATGCCAAGCATTTACGTATGGTTCTACAGACCCTACGAGAGCATGAGTTATATGCCAAATACGAGAAGTGTGAGTTTTGGCAGTGGTAGGTACAATTTTTGGGACACATTTTATTAGAAAAAGGGATATCTGTAGACCCTAGTAAGGTGTCCGGGGTGAGGGAGTGGGGACAGCCCACGACACCGATGGAGGTACGGAGTTTTCTGGGATTAGCCGGATACTACAGACGATTTATTCAGGGATTCTTAAAGATTGCGGGTCCTATGACAAATTTGACTCGTAAGGGCATACCGTTTGTTTGGGACGATGCATGCCCGTTGGCATTTGATGAGCTGAAGGACAAGTTAACTTCAGCACCCGTTCTAGCACTTCCCAGAGCGGGAGTGGAATACCCGATTTATACTGACGCATCATTACAGGGGCTTTGTGGAGTACTCCAGCAAGAGGAGAAGGCCATACCATTTGCTTCCCGAAATATTAAGCCTCATGAAAATAATTACCCCACCCACGACTTAGAACTGGCAGTAGTTGTGTTTGCACTTCGAATTTGGAGGCATTACTAATTGGGAGAATAGTTTTATTTATTTACGGACCACAAGTCACTACAGTACTTGTTCACGCAGAAGGAGTTGAATATGCGTCAACACCGGTGGCCTGAGTTTGTAAAAGATTATTAGTCCGAAATACACTATCACCTAGGAAAGGCTAATGTGGTTGCTGATGCATTGAGCCACAGGCCGGTCGATGAGACGACCGAGGTATGGAGAGAAAAATGGAAGGAATTGGGACATCAGGATGTTATGGATTGGTCATTCATTTCGGCGATGACAGTTACGCCTCAGATCATTACGCAAATAGTACAGGCATAGGCAACAGATTCATTCTGTCAAGATCGGATTAGGCAACTTTTAGCCGAGGGAGCCGAGTCTTATTCAGTAAGTTCTGAGTGTGGTTTGCGCTTCAATGGGAGGCTCGTTGTTTCAGAGGGGGAGGACCTTCGATATGCAGTAATGACGGAGTTGCATGGGTCTCGATTTGCGATACATCCCGATGGGGACAAAATGTACTAGGATATGAGGCGGCAATATTGGTGGAGCGGGATGAAAAAGGATACCGCAGAGTTCGTATCGAAGTGTACCACTTGTCAGCTAGTGAAAGTGACCACCAGGTTTACTTCAACCGTTGGAGATTCCTACCTGGAAATGGGAAGGCATTTCCATGGATTTTATCATTGGGTTGTGCACCTCGTAGAGGGGGCATGATTCTATATGGGTTATTATAGATCAGTTGACGAAGGTAGCCCACTTCTTGCCCGTCAGGATAGACTACACAGCAGGATAGTATGCTCAGCTATTTATTACAGAGATAATGAGATTGCATGGTGTACCTCTTAACATCGTGTCAGATAGAGATAAGACATTTGTATCTCATTTTTGGGAAAGCTTCCAGGAAGCTATGGGTACCGAGTTACGGTTGAGTACAGCCTATCACCCGCAGACCAATGGGCAGATTGAACTCACTAATCAGATGCTCGAGGACATGTTACGCATGTATATCCTTGATTTCTAGGGAGGTTGGGAGCAGTATCTTCCACTGGTAGAGTTTTATTATAACAACTCCTATCAGTTTACGATTGGCATGGCCCCGTTCAAAGCATTGTATGGCAGACTTTGTCCCGCCCCAGTTTCTTGGCTAGAGGTGGGAGACAACAAACTTCTCGAGCCAGAAGTAATTCAGGATATGTCGAGCAGGATCAAAATGGTTTGAAATTGCATACGAGTAGCCCGGGACAGACTGAAAAGCTACGCCGATGCAAAAAGGTTCTTCCGAGAGTTCGCAGTGGGAGACCAGGTATTGTTGAGAGTATCTCCAATAAAGAGAGTGACGAGATTTGGGAAGAAAAGGAAGTTGGCTCCGAGATATATGGGACCATTTCCTATTATAGAGAGGGTCGGACCAGTGGCATATAGATTGGGATTACCGGAGCACTTACATCGTATCCATGATGTGTTCCACATTTCGTCACTGAGGCGATACCTTCGAGATGAGTTGGCACACACTCACATTGTAATTGAGGAGATTGAACTACAACTAGGGAGTTCATATGAGGAAAGACTGATGGCTATCCTAGACTGTAGTGAGAGGAGGCTAAGGTCAAAGGTAGTTCCACTTGTTCGGGTGCAGTGGAAGCATCACAATGTGGAGCAGTCTACTTGGGAGCGTGAGGCGGATATGCATGAGAAATATCCAGATTTATTCATACCAGGTATGCCTTATTTTTTCCGAATTTCGGGACGAAATTCCTTTATTAGGGGGTAAGTATGTAATACCCCACATTTTTGATGATTTAAATAATTAAGGGAATTATTTATTAGAGAGGGATTAATTGAATTTAAATGTGAGAAATAAATTGTTAATTAATCCGGATTTAATAAAAATAAATATTAATTAGCGTGCTAAGGGTTAATACTCATTAGTTTAATATCACTATGCGATATGTAATATGGAACTATATACTTTGATAAATTGTCTAGAGATAGTAATACAACAGTTTAGTGAATTAAGTCAGACGCGCGTGTAAGTCGTGTCAGGACTAAATTAATGGAATAAATATATCAATTATTTTCAGTAACTCGTATGATGATTTCGAGTTTATCATTGAGTCCAAAAGGGTTGAAATAGTCAAAATAGTATACTCGGGTGTTTAGTTTGGGTCCTGGGGCAATTTTAGGCCTAACCGGCACCCCAAAAGAGCATTATGGTAAATTGGATTTTAGGCCTAATTAATGGACGAAAATTAGGAGTTAATTTATCATCCAAAAGAAGTGCATTAGGGTTATAAAGCTGGAGAAAGTAAGAACGGCCATAGGAAGTGTGAGGGAGAGCTTTTGCCAAGAGAAGATGGCTAAATCGACATCACCTTGCACAACCACCACCACCACCGTGTAGATCGGGACAAGGGGAACACACCCATACCAACAACATCAAGAAATCAGACTACTCACTCAAGGCAAGTGTTTATAACTTGATGTATTTCGGTATTCATCATACTCATGTTAGTGTAGGATTGTTAGGAATATGTTATATGTTATAAAAATTGTGAAATTGAGGAATTTGGATGTGTAATTTAATTCTGAGATTTATGAAATTGAAACCCTTCATGTATGTAAATTAGAAATCACGTTTAGAAAAATTTATGTGTAGAACAAATCTGGAAATTTTGGCTTCTTGAACATGTATTGGAAGAACTAGGGTTTTTGATAAATTTAAATTGGGGATTTCACATTTTATGAATGATTCGTAATGAATTGATGATTCTAAGATGTTAGAATTCATATGTTATTGATGGGGTTCGATGTATAACCGTTTATTTGGAGTTTGGGGTGTTGAATGAGAAGATTTGAGATTAAAAATGGTGGAAAACGTTGGAAAATCTGGGTAGGGAACAGCGAAATCTCGGGCGAAGTCGTTCGAGCAAAGTCGTTCGAGCGACATGTGGCAGTCGTTCAAACGACTTGCCATCTCGTTCGAGCGACAGAGTGAAATTTTGATAATTTCTTTTAGGGCCAAGTTTTGAGTTTATTAGTTCAGAAATGAGAGAAATATTTCCAAATAATAAACTTAAGTAAGACAGAATTTCAGAAGAAGTATGAGGGACTAAATCCTTTAATGAATTTAGTACGGAGAGAACATACCGTAGAAATTATAAGAGGGATAATAATCCAAATAACTATTGCTGACTGATGAAATTAAAATGCATAAGAGAAGCATATATGTAGGTGAGGGAAATACCTATTTATTATAATAGGACGTGTGTATGCCTATTATGTATTATTATTAAAGGCACCAATGGGTGATGACCCGGGGTGTGAGAATCTTATTATTATAAGTGTACTAATGGGTGATAACCCGGGGGTACAAAAACATATTGTAAGTGTACTAATGGCTGATAACTCAGGGGTACAAGATTATTTAAATAAGTGTACTAAAGGGTGATAACCCGGGGGTACAGTATGTTGATTAGGTGCGCTAATAGGATATAGCCCGGGGGTGTAGTATCATGTTATATATATATATAGGGCAGATGTGACTATATGTATATATGTATGAGAGTTGTGAACTAATCTAATGTGTATAGTAATGAATGTGGGCATGGAAATTTGTTAAGAAAATTCTAATCGTATACTTGAATTATTATGAAAATGGAAAATATATTAATTAGCTTTTCGTCATAGGCTAATTGGATAACGTATTGTATAGGCGATACGGGTTGACTAATAGTGAGGGTAAAATACGATTAGGATGGATTCAGACTAGTTATATGGGGAAGTATAACTAAGGAGAAAATTTAGATATGCGTTAGGCGTGCACAATAGAAGAGTGGTGAGAATCTCATGTGAGAGTTCGAGCTAACATGCACATGATACTTGTTTTACTGCAAATTTTAAATACTTTCTTAAACAAATATTTTTACACATTGGGCTCTAACCCGTTTCTTGCATCTCCTCTCTCTTTCTATATATATGTATTATATCAGGTGCTCAGCCACAGGGACATCAAGCTTAGAGTTCGGATTACGTGGCGTGTTGTAGCTGTTGTGGGAGCTGCAGGACTTTGTTTAGACGCCTAGATTGTTTCATTCCTATTAGTTATGACATTTTCTTTAGGGCATGTGTCGCCCCTTCCTTAGAAAGTTTCAGAGATTATGTTACTCTATTTCTCGTTCATTTTCATTTGGTTTGATGGCTACTATTGTTTTGTTTTAGAGTTTTGAACTGGGATGTTTTATCTAGTCTTATTTATTTCAGCATGCGATTCTGATTCAGTATTTGTATTAATTAATTGTGCGTGGATGTTTTACATTAAATTACTTGGTTTGGAAATTAAATGGATTTCTTTTAATTAATAAGAATTTTTTTTTGACACTTAGCTTAATTATATTAGGTGAGTAAATTAGTTATTGCGTTTTCGACAGTGATGCTAAGAATGAACCAACCGAACATTATGTTTTAAATTTTATAAAGGACTGATCACCCGATATTTAATTAGGCGGGGTGTCACATACTCATATCATATTTGAAATGTTATAATTGAAAGGATATGATTTTTTTAACTTGTTTGGTTTATCCCCCCCCCCCCCCCCCCCTCAACTAGCTTTCAACCCGCGAGATGCGCAGCCGTGTTACATTGTTTGTATCGAAAAAATATTACATCATTTGTCTTGGAAAATAAAATAACTAAGGCATACGTAACCCAAAGACTAAAATATTTCCATGTTGGTTATTTCATTCACTCAAGTAGATTGAATGTCATAAAACAAATTTTATGAAAATAAAAATAATAAATATAAAAATTATTATACATGTAGTACTAAGTAAAATACTCAATTAAACAACACCAACTATGCCCTCAAAACATAAATCATTTGGTTTGAGAATGGGTCATAGAAGGTCTAGCATGGAAGTAATTTAATTAACATGTGTTCCTTGTTTATTAAAACTAAATCCAAATAATAATGCCCCACCACCCTTCAACGTTTTCGAATTTATGGATTACCCCCTCATTTTATAAACACAACAACTAACCCCTTAAAATATTAACCCATCATGACAAAAATAATTTCTTTAAAAATATGATTACACCATTAACTTACTATATAAATTGAGTAAAGTACGATATATTTAATATTAAATGCAATTATAGATTTGGACTGAATAGGTAAGAAGAATACAATTGTAGATTCTGACAAAATTACATATTTTTGTAGTCACATATTGAACGAGTGCAAGTAACTGGAATATGTGAAGGTCGAAATATTTTATGGGCTCCTTGAGCTTTTTAGTTTTCCTCAATCTTGTTTGTAATGTTGAAAGGCTTAAATGATGAAGAGTAAATTAAGTGAAGCAATAAGTTCGACTTTCGCTATTATAGTTCCTCCGATATTATATTTAAGCTTTTTTATGGGATTAAATTATTTTTTTATGGAAGAGGGATTAAACCCCCAGAATAAAATTTTTAAAGGAGAAAGAGCCTCTCCGGATGGCTTACAAGCAAAGGAGAACTAGAAAATGCAATGAAAGATTAAATTTGGGAATTTATAAATATTCCCATTACAAAGGAACACGACCTACTGTAAAAATTGAGAGGAAGATCTAATGTAGCTACATCCCATCTTATCAAGCCTATAAGGATGAAATGCTTATGGTCCTTTTTTAAGAGAAATAGGCTAAAATGCATAATAAGATGCAACCCGAGGGAACACCGACCTGAAAAAAGAAAGAAAGAACTTACAAATATGATATAAAGATTATAAATATGAGAGATAAAAAGAGAAATTATAATCATTGCACAAATATCATATAAGCTATATACATACTATAATATGAAATTAATATAGTAAAAGTCTAGTATCTATAACAATTTATTTATCTTTCTCACAAATTTGGATAGTTGTAGTCAAAATCTAAAAAACACACTTTTAGCTAAAAAACTCAAATGTAGATAAGGGAAGAACATATAATTATAATGTCTAGAAACGTCTATCACTGAAATCACCTTTCTTGTATGCCATAATTGATCGCTCTCAAGATCGGGTGGGCCATTAGGGAAAGTTTTGATGCCCAGTGGGTTCATATTCGGTGTCTCCGTTAAGTGGTTCGTCTGCAATTATTGTGTCATGTCCATTTATGGTTTTGGATATAACAATGATATTGATGTATGATAGAAGTTTATGTAATGAACCAGACCTTAGAACTTCAATGATAACATATACTAAAAAAAGGGGATTTTGGAGAAAGGTCCTCATAATTCTCAAAGTGTATAAAAATAGGACACTCCACATAATTTTATAAATTTAGTCCCTGTACTAAAAACATCATGAAAAATGGGGTCGCTGGCACGGACCAAAAAAATGAACTCCTAAATCTAAAGGGACCACACAAATAAATGCTATTCTACCACAAAGACTAGATTTATAAACTTGAAAAGCATTGTCATAAAAATTAAAATATAGAAAGGAACATGATCTTTACCTTAACTCTCAATTAAAAAAATAAGAGAGAGATGGCGAAAAAAGTGTAGTATGAAGAAATATTTGGGGATGAAAAGGCTTGAGGTTAAAAATGAGGATCATCAATTATGGTGGAGGAAACCCAAATACCATAAGAGAAATAACCCTTGTTCCTCCTACACAAAGATAAGCAGTAGAACAAATCCATATTATAAGATGAAATTGAAATGTGACACAAAACAATCAATAAACCACCCATAAAATACTTGATATTATTAAAGAGGATCGAGACATTCACCTCTTAATGGGTTATAGTATCGATATAATTCGAGTATTCCCTAAACTTATCCTATGGAGTAGGCGATGATTGCTTCTACTCATTTCACGTATCCATGGATGATGGAATCTTTTCGTCTTTTATTAGATCTTTCAAACTCTACATAACACATAAAATTGATTATAGATATACATACCTTCTTCAAAAATCGAAGAGACATAGAAAAGGGGAGAATTTTTGTCATTAACTAAAGATAGAGAAAATGTCATAAGAGCCTCTGTACACCGAGAGAGATAGAAAAAAGTGTTGCAGATAAATGAGTTAAAAGGAGTACCATGTGGAAGGCGTTAGTTTGAAATTTGATTGTAGGGTCCTATTTTATAGTTATAATATAGATAAGAAATCGTATTGCATTTTCTAACAAACTCCCCATATCTAAGGAATTATATATTTTTCTTACATGTTATTATTTGAACAAGACATAAATTAAATATAAATCAAATCATGCAAGAAATATCAAGTCACTCATATAAACACTTTTCTCCCCATTTGTCATTATTAAAAATCATTGCGAAGTAAGTTGTATCAAATTAGAAATACATGTTCAATTTTAATGTGAAGAAATCAAAACAAGTCATATAGTTTTGAAGTTTCACAAATCATATCATTTGCAATTTTCTCACAATAGGGTGGGGTTAAATGGATTAACCACCAACACTCTAATAAATTAACCCGCATATTTAATCAAATATAAATTTATGATTTATCGAGTTTACTACAATTCGAGCCCTACACGGATTGAAATATTATTATGCGCAATTTAATATATTGCGTATACTCCGTATTTGATGAAATACACTAGACAATACTCTATTAATGATTTAATTAATTATTTGATATGCCACTACATATATTGTGACAAGTGGCACCATAAATATTAGACACTTGGTTCCATAAAGAACATGACATGTGTCAAGCCCACTTGGGGAACTTTTGCTATAAAAGAGGGCCTCCCCCCTCATTTGATGGATGATGGTCTTGGGGACAAACGAAGGAGAGGAAATATAGATCTCCACCCCCACGCACCTTTTGAGCTCCGTCACGGGTTTGATGGCGACAAGCAGATTCTTTATAATTTCATTATGATATATGGGTGTTTGAGAGGCGGATAACCACATTTGTCACCCCCACGCACTAAAACTACCAAGATTGGGAATCTGAGAGGCGGCTCGCCTGATTAGGCACCCCCGCACGCATCAAAACTGCTAAAACCAAGATCTCTCTGGCATATCGCACAGACCCATGAGCTATGCATTCTTTGATTTTGCAAAGACGGATACGTAGGTGAAACCATGTTGCTCAAGTCTAAAACACGCTCGATGCGGTGCCTCCTCAAATCTGCACTCACATCTTACATTTGACGACTCTGCTGGGAGAGGTATTCGTGATTTCGATTGAGTAACGTCTCGTGCGCGCACACGTAGAACTCGAAAAGGGTGGAGAAGATGTAAAAAAATACTCCATTTCAGACAAGCATTCTGATATATTTCATTATTTAGTCTTCTGTGGTTACACGAAATGATATGATTCATGTTACTAAATCTTAGCTGAAAAATAGTATATACTGTTTGTTTCAAGGTTTAGCCAGAATGTGACTTCAAGTATCCATTTTCATAAACTCATGTCAGTGAATACATCTTAGTGGATAAAATGCCTATATTAATTGATAAATAAAATAAAATATTATGGACGGCCATGGTGGTCTCTCATAGGCTCGAGATACATGTAATATGAATATACCATAGATTGTGCCAACTGTACTTGTTGATGTGTGAATTCAAAAAACTAATATAGAGGAGATATACCTTGATACATGAACATATTAAATAAATATATTCGTACACTTTTGTCGAATAAAAGATCTAATTTCCTGTGTCCAATGGACTGTTTTTAATCTTTATGTCTCATCACTTTGTACTCTATTTTTGAGCCACAAACAAACAAGGTTCCTGTTTACTTTTGAGGCAAATAGGACATGGAGTACAGTTTGTTTAACTATTGAAATAATCTTTGACGGGACTACACGCTTCATTAGTGTGTGTATAGAGAGATGTCAGAACTTCAAAAATATACACGCCACCATTTATTCAGGCCAACCCACTCTCCGACGTCATAATATCCGGCGTCACCACTATTTTACCCAACATCCCAAAATTTAGTGTTTAGCCTTATACCTATTCGAATGTGGCCCTATTATTGCTGCCATGAAAACCAAGCGACCCACTTTGGGAGATTTTAAAAATTATTCGATCACGATGACTAGACCTGTCAAAAAGAACAATAACCCGTTCACACGACCCGACCTGACACGAAATTATAAATTAATGGGTTTACCTTAATTAGGTTTGAGTCATTAACAGGTTAACACGGTAGACCCGTTGACACTAACGGTCTGGGTTTGGAAATTTACTTGTACCCATTTTAACCTATTTCTACCCGTGAATACCCCTTAACACTAACGGGTACTATAGGGTCACCCAACCCGTACCCGATAAGAATAACCATTAAAACCCATTATTTCTAAATCCTTTAAGACTAACGGGTACTACAGGGTCACCCAACCTATACCCAATAAGAATTAAAATTAAAACCCATTATTTTTAAATTATTAAAGTCTAACGGGTACTACAGGGTCACCCAACCCGTTACCCGTTTAGTCATAAACTGCTTTGTTAATACTAACAGGTGGTAATGGTTCGGGTTGTGTACTCGTTAATATTAACGGTTCGTGTTTGGGTATTGTCATTAGACCCGTTAGCCTTAATGGGTCCTGTATAGGTTAGGGGTGTTTTGACCCGTCGTACATGACCCAAACCAACCCATTGATAGGTCTAACGGTGACCTCCTGCGAACATTCGGATTAAAATTGACCCATCTCACACTATGGGAAATAACTCAATTAAGAAACTGAAACAACACAACATTTTCAGACCTATTCAAATAACAAACCCCAACGGAATTTGAAATCTGAACATACTCTCTCTGAGAACCTTACTTCTGAACAGGTTACCCAAGTAAAACCCACCTCCGAACAGCTACCTTCGACTCTGAAGCCATTTGACCCTCGAGTCATCGGACGCCATCTAACCTTGAGGCGCTTCGACCTCCATAGTAGCTCGGAATGATTAAACTAACCCAAATCCTATTAAAAATTGGGTATACATGAGATTACATCTAAGAAATCAAATGCGATTCACCTCAAATAAAAAGTGGGTATTGTTGATCTTTTGAGAAAATAAGACAGGTTGGGTTATTTTGAGATCCACCTCAGCCTTTGAGCAACCTCTTTGAGTAGAGTAGCCTCATCCGGGATACCTCCTCGAGCAGCCTCGAGGGAACCTCCTCGAGAATCCTCTTTGAGTAGCCTCGGAGGGACCACCTCAAGTTGCCTCATCCGAGGTACCTCCTCGAGCAACCTCGGGGGAATATCCTAGAGCAGTCTCTTTGAGTAGCTTCGGAGGGATCTCCTCGAGTAGCCTCATCTGGGGTACCTCCTCGAGAAGACTTTTAGAGCATCTTCGGAGGGACCTCCTCGAGTAGAATCATCCAGAGTACCTCCTCGAACAGCCTCGTCCTAGTGCCTCAAGCAGCTTGTCACAAGCAAAAATATTTTTTTGAAACCTAGCATTTTTTTCTCAAGTCATGGTACCTCGAGCGACCTCACCTGCGGTGCCTCGAGCTGGTATCTCGAGCGACCTCACCCACGGTGCCTCGAGTAGTCTTCTCCTAGTGGCTCGAGTTGCCTCGCCCTAGTGGCTCGAGTGGCCTTGTCCTAGTGATTCGAGCAGCCTCGTCCTAGTGACTCGAGTTGCCTCATCCATGGTCGCCCGGAATAATTTTTTTTACGCTATCTTCTATTCAATTTATGCTAAACTATGATTTATTCACATGAATTTTGAAATTGATATTTACTACTCACCTTGAGGTGGCCGAGCATGATTATTGACTAATTTATTCTATAAATGATTTAATGCACCATTTTTGAGTTTTCTCAGCTTTGATAAAATAGTGGGGGCATGAGATAAATAGCTCATTGCATGGTATAGATACACTCCATCGACTGCATATTGTAGCATATTAAATTCCCATCACGAAATTACATAGAACAATATGTCTATGATTCCTCGAAGCATTTTTTCGAGTTTATTTTATTCTATTGACATAAAATAAAATAAAGGTGGAGGATATACCCTCCATAATTATATATGGGATTTTAATATGCCTCGTGAGTTACTAATTATTTTTTTGTACAAGAATTCGAGTCGATTTCTTATCCTTACAGATATTGAACGCATATGATCAAATAGAGCTTGAGCAATTACATGAGGCCTTAAAGATGTCAAAGCCAAATGCTCAAGAGATTTTATTTTTTAACTGGAGGCAAACACCCCATGAAATGTATTTAAATGCTTTCAACTCTTAGATGGTGTTTTAACCAGTTGTTTATTTTTCTTTACTGTACTTTATCTTGAGATAAAGGGTAAAGAAAAGTTAAGGAGGGAAAAGTATTGTATAGTGTACCACTTGTAGTCAGGCATAAACACAGGTGACAAGCATGCTCAGAAGTTGTCCCAGAATGAATATCATTGATAAAGCTTCCCAAAAAAACATTAGAGTTGTTCAGCATAGCCACCGGATGCCTAAAAATTGGTCGCAATACCTGGAGTTTAGATACAGAGTTTGCATACAAACCTTACCAGTTTTTAGGTAAGCCACCCACAGAGGTGCATTATAATTTTCACAAAACCTTATCAGTTTCGAGGTAAGTCGCCCACAAAGGTGCATTATATTTCTCACAAAACCTTACTAGTTTCTAGGTAAGTCGCCCACAGAGCAGTTTCGAGGTAAGTCGCCCACAGTGGTGCATTATATCTCTCACAAAACCTTACCAGAATTGTGTTAAGTCGTGCACAGAGGTGAATTATAGTTTGCACAAAACCTTACCAACTTTGAGGTAAGTCGCGTACAGAGGTGCATTATATTTCTCACAAACCTGACCAATTTCAAGGTAAGTCACCCACAGAGGTGCATTATAGTCCATACAAACCTTATCAGTATTATGGTAAGTCACCCACAGTGGTGCATTATAGTACTCACAAACCTTTCCAGTATTGTGGCAAGTCCCCCACAAAGGTGCATTACAGTCCTCGTACTAGGCTCTCCTGACTCTCGGATATAGGAGATTTATCACCTACATTACTAGGCCCTACTGACCCTCGGTTATGGGAGATTTTATGCCAATAAGACTTAGCCACCCGACCCTCGGTTATGGGAGATTTTACGCTAATAAGACTTAACCCGCCTCCACCCTCGGTTATGGGAGATTTATTTCCAATATAACTTGACCCGCCTGACCCTCGCTCATGGGAGATTCAAAGATCTATATTACTAGGCACCGAAGCCCAATATTACTTGGCATGCATGACCCAATTAAGGGAGATTTAAAGCCCTACATCACTAGGCATAAGTCTGATTTACGGGAGACTAAAGTCCTACATTACTAGGCATGCTTAAAGACCCTGACTTTTGGGCACACTTGAAAAATATATTGGTTTAAAAAACCCAGTTCACTCAAGGCACTGATGGTTTCTCGACCGAGTACGCTCAAACAGGTTTTTGATCTTATGATTGCAAAAGATCCACTATACTTATATAAGAACCAAATGGTTTCTCGGGCCAGTACATCCCGCAAGTTTGTTGTTCGAAATGTTTGAAGCCATAATAAAATTGTGGAGACATGCTCATTCGAGAGGAATAGGGGCAACCCCCTGAAATACTCCTCCAAAATAAAAAGTAGAGGAAGAAAAGATAGCCCTAAAAACTACATACATATGATATATGCATATGCGTGCATGATAAGCTGACCAAACATGGTTTTGTAATGATTGTCTAGTCGAAATAGGCTAAATGATTTATTTCGTACACATAGTTGATATGTCTCAGACAAGGCATCAACACACCAACTATGTCTACGAGGGGACAAATGTAGGGTGGGATTAAATGGATTAGCCACCAACACTTTAATAAATTAACACGCACATTTTATCAAATATTTATTTCTGATTTATCGAGTTTTACTATAATTCCGGACCTACATGAACTGAAATATTATTATGCGTAATTTAATATATTGCGTATACTCCGCATTTGATGAAATATACTAGACAATACTCTAGAATGATTTAATTAATTATTTGATATGCAACCACATATGTTATGACAAGTGGCACTATAAATATTGGACACTTGGTTCTATAGAGAACATGACATGTGTCAAGCCCACTTTGGGAACTTTTTCTATAAAAGAGGGCCTCCCCCTTCATTTTATGGATGATGGTCTTGGGGGCAAAGGAAGGAGTGGAAATATAGATCTCCTCCCCCACGAACCTTTTGAGCTTCGTCACGGGTTTGATGGCGAAGAGAAGATTCTTTATAATTTCATTACGATATATGGAAGTTTGAGAAGCGGATAGCCACATTCGGCACCCCCACGCACCAAAACTACCAAGACTGGGTGTTCGAGAGGCGGCTCACCAGATTAGGCACCCCCACGCACCAAAACCACCAAAACCGAGCTTTCTATGGCGTATCGTACGGACCCATGAACTATGCAGACTTTGATTCCGCAATGGATACATAGGTGCAATCACATTTCTCAATTCTAAAGCACGCTCGACGTAGTGCCTCCTCAAATCTGCACTCACATCTTACACCCACATGAATGTTTTTAGAATTTTCATGGGTAACATTTCTCGTAATTCAAGTTTCATATGCGTCAATGGAGATTTTCTCCACATGTGTTTGTCAGAGTCATATGCATCGAGTATTCTTTTGAGGAGAGATTCCACATTTGGTGATCTTGTACTTTTTTTAGGATATCTTCCTTAATTTTATGTCCTTATTTGTTCTTATCTTGCTAGTTATTGAAAATGTTATTAATTTTGCAATTGATTCATCATCATTGATGTGGATGTTGTTTATTTGAATATATTATTTTGAATAAATATCCTAATGAGAGTTCGGTGTGCTCGAAACCTAAATCGAGTGAAGGGATCCAATTAAAATTATCATCGTAATAGAAGCGATATTTTTCATTAATTCCTTTTATGTACAAAAAATACTACCTAGTTCTATGTGATGAACATTTTACGAATAAAATAACACCGGATTTTATCTTCAAATAAATGTGATTTAATCTAAATACACAATAAGATAAACAATCATATAATACCATGTCGTATGAGAAAAACCCCATAATGAGAAAAAAATAAAAATAAAAACTCGTAAAAAAACTCAGACTAAATGAAATGTGAGGTGTATAATGGTAGAGTATTATAAATAGAAGACAATGACTTACCATCAAACAATGCATTTCCTCGTCCAATGTGTTTCAAATGTACACTACGAAATCAAAATCATCTCTCAAGTAGAAGACAAACTTTGTTGAGAAGCCACCAATTCTTGGATTACCACTTTCTAAGATGTGAGTATTTCTAAAGGTTTTGAAGGTGTTTAAATGATTTATCTTACTGAAACCTCACAATGAATTTTTTGAGATATTCACACAAGCATCTCAAGAGCAATAGCACATGTATTATTGTTCAAGAATAAAGGTAGAAGTTTTTTGGCTTCGATAGGACTTGTGATCAAATTTTGAAATCAAATACCTTAAAAACACAAAGAGAAGTGTGAAGAACAAAAACTATGGGTTAACTCTTTAGAGTATTTAAACTCATATATTGATCTCTCTAAATTTTCCTCATTGATGAAATGTTTGTGCTCAATATTTTTTTCTAATGTCTTTTCTTTATATTTTTTTACAAAGATGGGTATTATGATATAAATCTAATAAATGTGTCAAACTCTTCCAACAGTGGAAGACAAACCTAAGATAAGTAGGGGATGACATCACAAGAGAAGTAGCACACTTGAGTTTATGACCATGAGTTATTTGTAAAATATCTATTTTAGCATGCTAAATTTGCAACCAATAAAGTACTTTTGCTTCAGTGAATGCCTGCGTTGCAGAGGTGATTTGTCATTAAGGAGAGTTGCGAGGACAAAAATCATATCTAGGGAAAAAAATCTCATTGATCATGTGACCAACAGACTCTGCCCTTCACTGAAGCGAAGTCCTTATTTGTTGAGGAGAGTAATTAGTGAAAATCCCCATATTTTGGTCAGGGAAATAAAAAAAATACAAAGGCTTGAAACTCACTCAAATTTTCATATGATATACTTATGCAAAGAACTTTTAAAGTATTTTTCTATATGGTATCACCTAAAACTAAATTAAACCAATACATGCACATAATAATTTTCATATCAAGAAATGTTAAATTTGAATATGACAAAGTTTTGAAGTGTTTTAAAATTTCAAATGCCTCTTTTATGTGGTAATGTCAATATTTGGCCATGTCGATGTGGGGTTGAGAAGTCTAAGCTTCTCCATAGAAAATGTAGTGTAATAATGCTATGTCGAAATGATCTCAAGGAATAAAAAGACACAAAATAAATTTGCAAATTAAATATGACAAATACATTATGTGTGGGGCACACGAGTATACATTTACTCTTACAAGCTCCCCCTTTGTCTATTTTGTGACAAAAATGTACACACTAAAATACTATAAGTATAGAGAAGTAAATTTACCACCCTGTGATAAAAACAAAATAATCGCGGGCAAATGTATACATCACCGTGTCAACCTATAATCAACAAGAACCAACTTTACCTATTGTATCTTGTTAACCTGTCATACATTAGAAAAAAAAATCAAGATACATTGAATAACAAAGACAGCTAATCAAATGTAATTACGATGAATATGATATATAAATATGAAAGTGTGTGTCATTTAATAACATAAAGTATATCGCAATCCCAGAAAGTATGCATCCTAGAATATCACATTAAGGCATTGCACTTCACTAATTATGTGAGTATATGTTTCCTAAGTTCTTTTTATATATAAAGTCCATATTTTCATTACATCAAAACTCCTCGTTAATTTAATATTCTATCCCCCCTTAATGTTTCCCCCTATTTTGTCAAGAAAATTGACAAATGAGAGTAATTTTAACAGGAAGAAAATCAAGTTAAAAACTATATTCAATTTAAATGATAAATTGATTTAAAGAAGCATATAACTTAAAGAGATGCAGTTCAATACATCAATTATACGAATATATATAGGAAAGTATACTAAACACGGTATATGGGCAAGTATGATTAATAGGCATAAGGATTTGATAATTTAAACATGTTAATCGATGTATCACAAATACCTAAAAATATAGTCATATTTTGACTACCCAAAATGTATCACAATCAAAATATACAACAAAATATGCTAACTAAGTATATGAGGAATATACATATGTCAATGAATTAAAAAAAAGGGGGCTTTGTAAATTTAGGACCTATTGTAATACGTATTTTTGAAATAGGACAACAAACATTTTATTTTAGTTTTAGTTCCTATTTTTTAATAAAGCCGCTGGCATGGACCCATATTCATAAAACGTTAACTAATCACAGTATGCCACGTGTCCCTTTAATTTCAAAATAAGGACTAAAAATGAAAACAAAACATTTGTTGTGTTAAATCCATAATCAATATTATTTTAAATCCTAAAAGTACATAATCTATAAAAAGAAATCATAATTCTAAATAAAAAACATGACATATACACCTCACATATGTCCAAAAGTCACTTGATCCCCCAAAATATCTCCACCAATCATTGACCTATCGTTAACATCACCAATCACCAACCATCAAGGCTTATCCTCATCATCGTCAGTGTCAGATCTCTCATCGTTCATCATACACAGGGACGGAGCCAGGATTTAATTTTGCGGGGGGCAAATAAAAATCTAAATAATATATATATATATATATATATATATATATA
This sequence comes from Sambucus nigra, assembly GCA_949130495.1. NCBI lineage: Eukaryota > Viridiplantae > Streptophyta > Magnoliopsida > Dipsacales > Adoxaceae > Sambucus > Sambucus nigra. Next base: position 261,018,745 of record OX422213.1, on the reverse strand, counting down.
TATATATATATCAACAAAAAGTACACTCTTTGTGAAAAAAAAATCTTTATTAAAAGGAATATCAAAACTTTATCAAAATTTCACTTAACGTGTTTTCAAATCACGAAATCCATCTATAATTTCACCCGTAATAAAAGATTTCCCTCTCAATGTAGACCAAAAGAGAATTTGCAAGATATTCATTCTCTATTTTGTTTCGAAGTTCAGATTTGATGTGATTCATAATCGAAAATGCACGTTCTGTAGTTGCAATAGAAACTGGTAGAGTTAGAACAAGCCTGATCAACCTATCAATTAGTGGATACATTGTCGACTTTCTTGTTTTCACCAACCACTTACATAAATCTGAAATAGTGGATAATTCTTGAAATTCAGGATGTTGGACGACATTAGAATTGTAATGTTGCAATTGTACCCTCAAATCATCTCACTCATGCTTTGTGAAGCCTTTTGGATAAAATACATCAACAAGCTTTCATATATCATCAACAATAAAAGATGTAATCCTATTTTGAGAATCCAACACAGAACTAAGAACCAATAGCTCCACTACATTGAGTTTATAATTATAATAAAAACATTGATACGATAGTGCTCAATAATGGTAAACTGATCTTGTTGGTTTCATGCATTTATATCTGGGACATCAACTGTATGCCTTTTACAAAAAGACTTCACCTTCATAATGAAATTGTCAAATCCATCATCCCTTAATTTCTGGACAAGTTTTTTTGTGGTCCTCACCAAATGCATAGCGTTCAAAATGTCTTGAGACTTCCGTTGCAAAGCTTGAGAAAGCATATTAGTGATTTCCAAAATTTCTTTCATAAGATGAAAGATGAACACAACTTGAAAAGAAGTCACATAATTATAAGTTGTACCCGCATCTCCATTTTGCTCTCAATTTCCATCTTCGTTAAGATTTAATAAAACTTGACAAGTTGCATTAAAAATCTTTATCAAGCTAGATATAGATCTCAGGTGAGAACTCCATTGTGTATCTCTAACCTTTTATAAAGTACCAATTTGATTCATTCCTGTACCAGTCTCAAGTTCTTCAGTAGAAACCAAATAAGCAATATCATAAGCATGAGTATTTTTCAGTTCATCATTATGTTTACACGAAGAGCTTATAATATTTATCATAAAAACTCAATTTAGAAAAAAAACGATGAACGCGGATAACTCATCTGGATGTAGTTACTAGGACTAACTGCAAGCGATGAGCAAAACAATGAATATAATAAGCATACGGACATTAATTACAAATTAAGGCTTGTAACCCATTCCATTTGCTCCTCATATTACTTGCCCCATCATATCCTTGACCTCGAATTTTTTGAATCTCAAGATCGTAACGAGAAAGGGTTGAAAAAATCTCATTCTATAAAATTAATGCCCTCATATCTGGAACACGTGCAATGCTGAAAAAATGCTCTCGAATGAAACCATCTTTATCAACAAATCTCAAAACTATAGCTATTTTCTCCTTTTTTGGACTGATCTCGAGCTTCATCAACAAGGATACACAATTTGGCATCACCTATTTCCTCTCGAATCACCTTTCTCATTTTCATTCCGTAAATAAGTAAAATATCTTTTTGGACATGGGATGATATATATTAGGCATTCTGAGGAGCCTAACCCAACACAAAATTTGCAACATTTTTATTATAATCTCCCAAAATGTTTAGCATTTTAAGAAAATTACCATGATTACTAGATTCCTTCCTTTCATCGCGACCTCGTAAAGCCACACCATGTAGTGTGAGATACCAAACTGAATCAATCAAGGCTCTGAGAGATAACTGATTGCTTGCAATTTTTTCAGAAGTTTATTTTTCAAAAGCATTTACAATATGTGGTGAATGATTCATTAGATCCTCACATGATTTTTCAGCAATCTTATGTGATGAATTCGAATCTTTCCCCACATGATTTAAAAATTCACAGTTCTTACCATCCCTTACTTTCTTCCACGTTTTAAATCCTTCCTTAGAAAATCAACTTTGTGAATGTTGACCACATTCATTGTTGAAATGATTGCAAGGTAGACAAAAAGCAACATCTTTTGAAGGAGAATACTCCAACCAAGATGGAAATATAGTAAACCAGGATGCTTGAAATCAACGAGGATGTTTTTCAGGTCCAGAAAAAGGATATTCTAATCGTCAATGGATTTTTTAAAGGAGGTGGCTGATATTTTTATGCAGGCTGCATCGTTTATTTCTAGGTAAACAAAAGAACAAAATTTTCAAATTAATAAAGTATAGGAATAAGAAAAATCGTTGAGAAAAAAAAAAGGATGAAGTGGTGTAAAACTGAAAGATTACGTGTTATAATTTAGTGTTATAGTTTGATTATAAAAAATAAGGGACCCACTTTACAAAGTGGAGTCGTGTGGTTTGATGAAACAAAACAATAGAGGCTGATTTTGGAAGCCTGGAAGGGGCCAGCTATAACATATATGAACATCTTTTTTTTTAAGGTGTCAACATATATCTAGCAGAAAAATCCCCAACTTTCGAGGGGGCTATGGCCCCCTTTGGCCCCCATGTGCCTTCATCTCTGATCATACATATAACATGAATATCACCATGCTCCTGCAAAGGCTGAAAAACTCAAGCTCATTAAAGGAACGATGTGCGTCATAAGTAGTGGTTTGAATTCTAACATACTGAGTGAGCTTATGTGTCATCTGAGTCATCTCTAGTTAAAGAAGGTTCGTTGTTGATAGGGGGTAAATGGTATCTAAACCTATTGTATTCGTATCTTAGTTTGGGGGAGATTTAACTAGGGGAAGTCGCTATCTTCTTAGGTTGATGATATTTGATAAAGGGGAGAATTAATTAAGGGGGAGTCTTTATTTATTTGCATGTAATATTTTGATATTCCCTATGCGTTTAATGTGTTTTCTTAAGTGTGCAGGAATTATTCTAAGTGGAAACTACTTTCACCGATAAAGATTTTGATCCTTTGGGTTGTTTGAGTCAAGAATTTTATTTTTATTTTGGGTGGGACATTTTTGTCAGTCTAGTAGAGCTTGACGGCTCTTTAGGATTTTTGTTGGTTTTTGTCCCGGAATAGCCAAAGGGGGAGATTTTTAAGGACACAAATTTCCAATTGAGTTCTTTGTAGTTTTGGCTCAATTCCGGGCAAAAACGTTTGAGTCATAGGATAGAGTATATTAATCATCCTTCAAGCCTATGACGTGTTTGTTAAAGACGTAGCAGCCAAGTGTATAAAGCTTCATCAAAATGCCGTGTTTAAGTGCCTCGTTTCTACGTCATCAATAGTGGTTCCATGATCCCAAGGTATGAATGCATTACATATATATAGGAGCTTGGAACAATTTATATTGGGTGTACATTTATTTAAAACTGTTGTTTAATTTCAAAAATATTTTATTAAAACTTAAAAAAAAGTTTATAAAATTTATGGGCTAAAAATAAAAAATTTTGAACTTTATGGAAGTTCTTTCGAAGTGTCGTTCGAACGAGTTTGTCGTTCGAACCACATTGTCGTTCGAACGAGTTTGCTAATGAGTTCCCGTATTGGCCACTGTAACTTCGTTCTAAATGTCGTTCGAACGAGATGGCTGTTTGAACGAGATTTATAAAGAGTTCATTTTTAAAGACACTGGAACTTCGTTAGAATGTCGTTAGAAGGCCGTTCAAATGAAACTTCGTTTGAACGACAAATCTCGTTCGAACGAGATTTGGGGGGAACAATTAAATGGCAGTTTTTAGCAGGGTCTACTTTATCCAAAGATTTTAGAAAAGGTCACACCTTAGGTAACATTTCTCGTGTTTTCACATGCTTGCATTGTTGTAGGAAAGGTCACCTTAGGTCATTTTGTTTTGATCTTAAAAGAAGTCCTAGGAAGTCTATGTCTAGCAATTCATTTGTTTCCATGTCCCATAATTTTAAATATACATCTATATGGGTTCGGAAATCATTTTTAGACGCGCTAGATATTAGATTTGTTGATTCTCATTTGCTTTCACATGAAACCTCAATTGCTAAATTCAAAGGTTGAATGTGTTAGTTTTGGTTGCATACTCTAGCTTTTGTGCTTCATATTATATATCATTGCTAGGTGTATGCATGTTTAGTCATTTTCTAGTCATTGCTTTATTACATATCTCATGCTAGAAATCTGTAACAACCCGTCTGTTTGGAGACAATTAAATTCCACATTTGGGCATAAATTGGAATTTGGAGATTTTCCCGGAATAGTGATTTTTGGGATTTTCGAGGATTAAATGATTTTCGATGGATGTTGTGATTATTTTTGGGATTATATAGGTTGAAATATTTTAATTATATGTCGCCGTTGAGTAAAGAGACACGAGGTTAGATTTAATTTGGAAAACCCCCCCAATAAGTCGTGTGGGGTTGAAATAGTGAGTTGCGGTCAAGTACCTCGGATGAGAATTTCGACTGCGCCATGAGTCTCGAAATGCCCGAGATAGTCGGGAAAGAGTGTCCGATTGTCGAAATTGAATTCCGAGAAATTTTAGAGTTAAATAGGCTCGTAATAGAGTAAACGAGTCGTTTTGGGGTTTTAAGGGGTTAAACCCTTTTCTCTCTATATAAAGAGGGAGAGAGGGAGAAAAAGAGAAGAGGGAGAAGAGAGAGAGGAGGAGAGAAAAAGAGGATAAAAGGGGAGATTTCGGCCAACCTCCACGGGATTCGACTCGGGATCGTCGGATTATATCCACGAGGCAAGTGTTTACTTGATTTATTTATTTTTGAGAATAAATATCTCATATCATTGTTGGTATAAACAAACCCTAAAGATTTTGGGTTGGGTTTTCGTGGATAAAAACGGGTTTTCGGGAGTTAAAACAAATAAACCCCAATATTTTTCTAATTGGAGAAACCTAGAAATTAATTGAAATTAATTGGTGATTTCGGGTTCTAGGATGTTTAGAACCCTTATTATATGTGTATTAGTTGTTGGTTGAGGTTATAGGCTGTCGAGAGAGGAGGCAAAAGCTTGGGGGAAGCTTTCATGTCCGAAACAGCTTCTCGGAGAAGAAGCTGCCCATCATGATCGATCGATCGATCATGGGGGCTCGATCGATCGAAGCCATCGATTGATCGACGGTCATGGGTCGATCGATCGACCCTTGCTGAAAGGTTGGTAAGTTTTCTAGGGTGTTTTGGATGGGATAGATTCCAATTCACATTGCTTGGGGGCTAATTATGGGTTAATATGAGGGATCCTTTAGGAGTATATGGTCCTCCAATTAAGGAAATTTAGGAGGGCAGGGTGAGGGTTTTAATGTATAACCCTTAAGTTATATTTTCGAGGAAAATAAATTAAGTGTATAATTTGAAGGTTTAAGGTTCCTAGTTTGGGTGGGGACCTCTAGGTGATTATATGGACAAGATGTAGTCCTTGGGTTCATGGAAATGAAATCCATAACCCACGAAATTTAAGTTGTTCGGGGGTGGAGAATCCCCGGGAATAGTCCGATGGGCAATTAGGCCTATGTAGTTATGCTTATAGGGAAACATAACTACATCGATTATAGTTGAGAAAATCCTATGAGAGGATTAGGATGAAATTCGGGAATATAAAAATATATTCACTTAGTATGGAGTGGTATAATTGGAAATATCCAATGAACCCTTAGATGGGATTGAGGTATATATTGATTATTAAAGTAAGGAAATACTTTGGGTTTAGTATCATGCGTATATGAAAGCATGATTATGATTCTTCGAAATAATCTTTGGGATTATTGATCATCGCTAGATGAGATTGGAAATTAAGGCCACACATATATATATATATATATATATATATATATATATATATATATATATATATATATTCGAGGAGGAATATATGGTATATGTATATACTATGTGATTAAAGTATATATGTATGGTATGGTGTAAATGATTTTGAAAATGTAAAAATGTATATTTTCAAAATGGAAAAGAAATGATTTTTCATAATTAATAAATTATGGTTACAAACCTCCCTAAACCGCTATCATAAGGGAAGTTGCGTGCGTATGGTGATACCCCCTAGCTAATGAATGTAGGGTGGATATAGTCCTAGGCCATATGAGCAATTATGTATTTTAGTGCGCTGGTGAGGTGATTCTGGGTCTGTTCATGACTCTCTCGCAGGCATATGGCCGCTTCCCGACTTTGGTAGGTTTCCATGATGTCTTATTTGATAGGCCCTGGAAGATGATAGCCATTTAGGGGCACAGCCAGTGGGGAAACCCGGAGGGGCGGTCTTAGATTTGTTAAAGCATTTTATGATAATAAAATGGCTTTGAATACATTTCCTGGATGGAAGAAGGGAAATGGGATAATTGATTTGGCTTCGGATACGTTTCCCGGATGAAAGAAGGGAAATGGAAGCATATGATATGATCAAAGCATTTTTATGATAATAAAAATGGCTTTGAATACATTTCCTGGATATAAGAAAGGAAATGGGATGTTATAAAATGGAAAAGCATTTTTATGATAATAAAACTGGCTTTTAAAAAGTTATATGATGTGTTAAAGCAATTCATGATAATGAATTGGCTTTTAAATATATTTCCTGGATATAAGAAGGGAAATATAAAGTTTTTGAAATGAGTATAGAATACACCTCAGTCCGGGAGATAGATCCGGATGTGTATTATAAAGTGGTATATAAAGTAAACCTCAGTCCGGAAGATATTATCCGGATGTATATGGTAAAACGTATATAAAATTAATGTGATATGTATATATATAAGAATGTATTTATACATTAGTTTTGTACTATGGGCCTAATGAATCTCTACCAGTAACCCTGCCAAGTAGTAGTGTATCGGGGGGGGGGGGGGTTCCTTGTTTGGATTTCGCTTCGGAGACACCCCACGCACGAACTTAGCGCAGTGTTGAGAATGGAGAGAAGTTTAGCCCTTAGTACTCGGGTTGTATGGGTTTCTAGTAGTCGGGTGAATTAGTCTAGTTAGGCGGGATATCTTAACTAGGGTATTTTGTTAGGGTGCATTAGGTGTGCACTATTAGAAGAGAGGTGAGGGGTATCTCATGGGAGTGCGATACCAAATTTAAATATGAGATAAAAATATTTTTCTAAAAAATAAAGCATTTATGCACTTGCAAAATATTTTCAAACTCGGGCTCTGACCCGTTTATCTACCTTTCCTTTCTTTCTATATACATATATACTATATAGGTGTCCATACACAGGGACGTATGGATGGCACTTCTTTCGAGTCAGACGTCGGCTGCAGCAGCTATGGATTCATGTAGGATTCTCGGTAGACGCTTCCATTCTTGTAATCTAGATAGGAGGTACTGTATACACATTCGGGCCAATGGTCCAATTACATTTATTTATTCTTTTAGTGAACCATTCGATATGGTTGTAATTTTGACCGAGTGTTCGGTTATTTTATTTCTTTTCAGTTTCATTTACGCATAAACTGTGTGGATGTTTTAATTGTATTCGTTTAAAAAGATTAGTTAAGTAAAATTTTTGACACCGGCCTAATAGGTTATTAGTAATTAAATGGATTTTCGACAGTGATGCTCAGAATGATCCATATGAGACTCCTGTTATAATTTGATATAGGAGTGATCGCCCGATATCTTATTAGGCAGGGTGTCACAAAATCATAACTTGTTTATCATTTGGGCTTTTAACTATTGGTAATTTAAGCTTAATGAAAAATTCAAATGATTTTTGTTTGTCTTTTGAGTATATATTTTTATTTTTGGTTAAAAATATCAAAAACTCAAAAAGATTTTTTTTGTGTGTATATTTTAGTTTGACACACTTTATGTGGCATATACTTGGGTTTGAATCCCATCTTTTACGCTCCCATGTTGCTAGAACTTTTGGTTTAGATTGTAAATACTTATTATGTTCTTTACCATGCTTACATGAATTAGTTGGATTTTGTGTTTATATAATGGATTCTATTTTTATATGCCTCTACTCACACATGCACGAGCTCTTTTGAAATTTAACTCCATATGTATATTTGAGCTTTTTGAGGTGTTCTCCTACTAATCTAGTCAGCTACATATTTGTGACCTAGGAGGAGTAGTGCATGTCAAAATCCGTTGCATGTGAGATTTGTGAGAAATAAAAAATGATAAATAAATGTGCCCGGGGAAGGGCTCCGAAAGGATTTATTATCCTTTGCGATTGTAAGCCACCGTTTGATTGGACCTAAAAGAAATACGTGGTCCAAAGGCCTAAAAATAGAAAATATGGCACTAAAAAGGAAAATAATTGCCAAGGCCTATGTTTGATTGTTATATTCATTCAAAATTAATATAAATGCTTATTGAGGGAGATTGGATGGTATATCAACAGTTTGCACAATGTCCGTTTATCCTAGTTGCGTTCTCAATGTCATGACTCTATTAGTTTATAGAATCATCAATATGCTAGGTTTGTATTCATTGTGTATGTTTCTTCATTGAGTTCAATCTATATTGTCACATGAGATTATATTCAAATTTGATGAAGTTTGAAATCAATTGATAACTCTGTGAACATATTTTAAGTGATTGGGTCTAAATTTAATTGTTTCTAGTTCACGCCCCAACACTTTCGTTTCCATATAACATATTTTTGCCATACGAGTGTGAAAAGCTTAACTTATTTTGTGTCATGTGTGTGTTTATATCTATATGTGTGTACTTATATTTAGCTTGTATCTATTATATATACATATATATGATATTTTATTTTGTCTTTGCCATGTTTAACTAGTCCATTTATGCTTCAATTCAAAATTTGGTACCTTGTTTGTTGCGTTGTTTGTTTGATATCACATGCTTCGAATATTATGTCTAATTTGGTATCATTTGTTTCTCTCATCATAGTTGGTATTCATTTGTTGGATTAGTTTTGACTTTTGTTGCCCATATGCTTTAATGTTCACATCACTTTTGCACATTTGCACATTTGCACATTTAGCTTGCTATCCCATTATATTTATCCCTTTTTTAGTTTAAGGGGTGTATTTGCTTTAATTGGGGAGATAAGTTAATGTTTGATTCTTTAACCTTTGTCTATTCCCGAACAAAAAAAGGGAGAATGATAGGGGATAAATGGAATCTAAACCTATTGTATTCGTATCTTAGTTTGGGGGATATTTAACCTAAGGGGAGTCGCTATCATCTTAGGTTGATCATAGTTGATAAAGGGGAGAATTAATTAAGGGGGAGTCTTTATTTATTTTCATTTAATATTTTGATATTCCCTGTGCGTTTAATGTGTTTGCTTAAGTGTGCAGGAATTATTCTAAGCGGCAACTACTTTCACTGGCAAAGATTTTGATCCTTTTGGTTGTTTGAGTCAAGCATTGTATTTTTATTTTGGGTGGGACATTTTTGTCAGTATAGTAGAGCTTGACGGCCCTTTAGGATTTTTGTTGGTTTTTGTCCCATAATAGCCAAAGGGGGAGATTTGTAAGGACACAAATTTCCAATTGAGTCCTTTGTAGTTTTGACTCAGTTACGGACAAAAACGTTTGAGTCATATGATAGAGTATATTGATCATCCTTCAAGCCTATGACGTGTTTGTTGAAGACGTAGTGGTCAAGTGTATAAAGCTTCATCAAAATGCCATGTTTAAGTGCCTCGTTTCTATGTCATCAATAGTGGTTCCATGCTCCCAAGGTATGAATGAATTATATATATATATATATATATATATATATATGAGCTTGGAACAGTTTATATTGGGTGTACGTTTATTTAAAACTATTATTTAATTTCAAAAAGATTTTATTAAAACTTTAAAACAAGTTTATAAAGTTTCTGGGCTAAAAATTAAAATTTTCAAACTTTCTGGAAGTTCGTTCGAGTTTGTCGTTCAAATGAGTTTGTCGTTCAAACCACATTGTCGTTCGAACGAGTTTGCTAATGAGTTTCCGTATTAGCCACCGGAACTTTGTTCGAAATGTCGTTCGAAGGAGATTTCCAATGAGATTTCTAACGAGTTCATTTTTAAAGACACTAGAACTTCGTTAGAATGTCGTTAGAAGGTCGTTCGTACGAAATTTCGTTCGAATGACAAATCTCGTTCGAATGAGATTTGGCGGGAACAGTTAAATGGCAGTTTTTCTCACTTTCCCACTACTATTTTCCTACTAACTTTTACCTGATTAATAAAGTACGGAAACCAAAATTTTCCAATTAACTTTTTCATATCCTACAACCTCTAAGAGAGTGTTTTGAGAGAGAGAGAAAAAGAGAAAAAGTTCTTTGTTTAAGTGTTGTTAATTTTCAAGAAAAATGTTTTAAACACTTGTTTTACACCCATATTGTTTATCCAAGATTCCATAGATATATTTTTACTTGCTTTGAGTTTTGGCACCGGTTTTTCATCTCTTCCGTTTTGAAGAGACGTTTGTGTTTGCCTCTACATCCCACAAAGAAGAAGAGGTTTGTGTTGATTTACCCACTTGGAGAAAGGCTCCTAGTTTGGGTGGCGGTGAACATATAAAGTCCGATCGGTGGATTCCGAGACCGCGGTGGAGCTCCGTGGTTATTGGCTAGGCAGAGGTTGATACAAGAAGACGCGTCGGGGCTTGAGAGGGATCGAGCCGAGTGTTGTAAGTCATCTTGCTTGTATTTGTAAATTCCGTACTTAGTGGATTTGAGGCTAGGGCCGTCCGAGGTTTTTTCCCGTTATGGGTTTTTCCTCGTACATCGCGGCGTAGTGGATTAATTATTTATTTTATCTTTTGCCAAATCACCTAGAACGCATGATTAGGTAAAAAGATAAAATTGCTTTAATTTAATCACTACGTATTTAATTTGGTGCTATTTAAATTTGGGTAATGTTTAGTTAACTAATTCAAGTCATTAATTTAATTTGTTAAAATTAGTTTGGCCTAATTGAGTAATATTGAAAATACAACTTAGGCAAATTTTCTAGGACTTGGATTAATTAATATGGTTTAAGTGAAATTTAATATTGTGTTTGTGTTTAATCATATTTCACTTTGTGTTTAATTTTTATTTTGAAAAGGAAATTAAAATTTGTTTATTGTGTTGAACCATCACCTTTTCGCTTTCGCACCTACGTAAAAGGAAATTTTTACTTTGTGAAGTATAAGGATTTTAAAAGATTAAAATCTGGGGCCTACAACTCTACAGTTGTACATCCCACTATATAATCGATATGATATGTAGACAACTCAAAATGAGTACTAGAGGAGGCATGTCTAAATATCGAGGCGGTATCTCTCGCACAGGTCTTTAGGTGACGTGTCGAGGGATCTGGTACATCATCGGTGGCACTAGTAACATGTGCATTACAACCTCTTATTTCCTCTCATTATCTTCCTCAAGGTCTACAACCACATCCACTTCAGATTATCTCTTGAGTTTGCTGATTTTCTTCCTCGTATTGGTGTGAAACTTATATCTGAGAGTCAGGGAAACCTTTTTGGCAGTTTCCCCTGTCAACATCTTGACATTTCAGCCTCACAGTAATAAACATACAAACCTACCAAAGGGAAAATATTTCCTAATATTTCCTTTGATTTCTACTCCACTCTTCATTATGCAATACATCTCCTCAGCCAGATTCATCGATATAATGGTGCCCATAATCTATCAATATAAGTAATAAGGTGTAAGGATAGTGGTGTGGTGATATTTATGAATGATGTTCCCCGACACTATCATATGGAAAAGATAATAAAAATCATTGCAGTTTTCCTTTTATAACGTTTTATTCACATAACGAGTCCACATGTTGTTTGTGATTTCAGTCCATAGATCATGCTGGGATATTTTCGGCCTGTGAGGAAATACTATTCTCTCACCAATTGGAAATTAATAATGTCAAAAGATGATTTCCTTTGAAATTTTAATTCGAATTCCATGAATTATTTTGTGTAAAAGAATCTTTGTGTCCATTATTAAACTAACTGTTGCAATTGAAATTCCTCATCGTGTTTAGATAGACAGACTCCTTATCATCTCTGTATCGACTTACGTTGAACCAATATTGGTTAGAAAATTCATCAAAAACTTAAAGCATATTGGATTGAATAGATTCCTAGTCAACCGTTTGCAAAAACAGAATTATTCCCCCTTTAATATGAGCATTATAATGTAGTTCACAAACAGGAGTCTCAAATCTAGTAGGTTTCATAGTTAGTACATGGGCATTTTGAGGATTAACATGACACTTCAACTGGAAATATAGAGTTACATAGACACAAAAACACTCTATATCAGATTTAATTCAAGAGTTTAAACCTAAAAACAGTAGGAATATAGTGTTGGAATATTTTATATATTCCAAAAAATTTAATGTGGCCTCATATATTAAAATCGTAATTATATTTGAGCTTCAATTTTTAAATGGGCAAATGAAGTGATCTAATTAGGTAAGCTCAAAAGACATCAGCAGTAAGTATGTAATCTGAAATGTGTGGTTACCCAAAAGTCACCTATTGGTTACTCAAGAGTCGTGTTACTTAAGAGTCACTTATTGGTTACTCAAGATCACTTGATTAGAATTTATGGGGTTTTAATTAGATGTCTATAAATATAATAAAGGGTTATGGTCCCCAAGACTAATGCACTCAAAGACTCTCCTCCCCATTCCCATCAATGAGAGAGAACTCATAGAGAGAGGGATTAGTTTGTGGAAGACCTCCAACCCCCTAGTCTCAATCATCACTATGGATTCAGGTACACTGTTTCTATAATTCTTTTATAAGGTAATTTCGATAATCTAATATGTTTATGATTTTTTTAAATATTCCAACAAGTGGTATCAGAGCCTCTTCATATTGGATTACTGGGATTGGTACTATGATTGTAATTTATAAGTGATTTTGTTTGATTTATTATACATATGATCTAGTTAGAAACCATATGAGTTTTAGGATTCCATGTAGAATGTATGTATGATTTGTGATAATTTTCATAATCACAGTCCCAAATTGATTAAGAATTATTAATCCAATGTGATTTTTTATTTTTCTCAAAAAGGGTTTAATTCATAATGGATTTGGAGGGATTAATCTCAGTTTTTTTTCTAGACTAATATGAGAATTGTTGAAATCTTGATTTAGAATTTTTAGGGACGTTTTCTACGACATGTTTCGTTTTCTTATTTAGAATTTTATGTAATTTTGGTGGTCGCATGAAAACGTCGAAATAAATAAAATCCATTGTAAACAATGGGCACCACCCTATCTCGACGATTTGACATCGTTTAGACCCCTAAAAATGCGTTTTTGCCATTTTTGTTAATAATGTCAACGCTAATAACTCTCGCTTAAAAATTGATTTTGCGATTCTGCGAATTGAAGAGTGGTCTTGAAGAGACTCTTTATGTCACAATAGTGATAACTCAGAAATTTTCATTTTTAGAAATATAAATGAGGACTCAATTCGTTTTTTTTTTTGGGAAATTAATTCTAACTCAATATTTGTGGGAATTCTTTCCAAATCAAAATTTTTTTGGTGAGAATGATTTCCAAATGCATATTTTTTTTGGGAACTAAGGCAAGTATAAAATTAAGTGTACCAAATACTTGCATATTTAATTAAAAATAATTTGGTTTTAGATTTTTAATAAAGTTTGATTCCCATTCGGGGTATTTTCTTAAAAAATACCAAAATTGCATTATATCTTGAAATGAATTAATTAAAGTAATACGTTGCCAAAGTAACCTCTATTGCATAGATTAATTTATTTTGAGATATAAAAATGATGTTAATATATTTATTATTCCTTCGGGTAATAATCGGCCCAAAGGAAGATTATTATTTTGCTGAATAATAAATATACTTGTAGAATTAAATATGTGATAAGTCTATAGTTTTCATGTGGACAATTAATCGTCCCAAAGGAAGGTTAGTTGTTTGACCAAATTCTATAATGTACAATTAATTTACGCAAATGAGGGTTAGTTGACAGGATTTATTATCAATATTTTTTTCCAAACTGAGAGTACCACTTACAAGTTAATATTTATGTCCAAAGACTAAATGTTAATGTTGTACTAGGTCTCTCATTGATGGGCCCACCATTCCACCATTACAGTTATATAAAATTTATGTCCTACATTTATCAGTTTATTTTATTATAATATGCCATGACATAAATTTTAAATTGGAGCTTTTGTAATTTATTTGTTCTTTCGGATTAACTTACTGCATATTTTGTTAATATCACTGCCAATATAACCTCAATTCATGTGCTTAACGGTACAAACTTTAAGAACTGGAAAGAGGACATTCTTATAGTTTTCTGTTGCATAAATTTAGACTATGCGATAAGGAAGGAACAACTCGCTCCTCTTACAGATAAAGCGAACTTCGAGAAGTGAGATCGTTCTGATGGCTTAAGTCTAATGATGCTAAAGCGTAATGTTCTAGAAGATTTCAAGGGTGGTATGTCTGATGAGGTAACTGCCAAAAGTTTCCTTTAAGATATTGAATTACATTTTGCAAATAACGAAAAGTCTAAGATAAGTTCTCTTTTAGCTAACCTTATCCAAATAAAGTATAAAGGCAAAGGAAACATATGGGAGTACATTCTGGAGATGTCTAACATCACTTCAAAACTTAAAGTACTAAAGTTAGAGTTGTATGGTAACTTGCTCATGCATCTGTTATTGATATCTCTTCTTGCACACTATGGACAGTTTATAGTGAGTTATAATACTCAAAAGGATAAATGTACTCTTATTGAGATAATTTCACATTGTGTGCAAGAAGAGGAAAGTTTGAAGCGAGAAAAGACAACTGAAATTGCTCATATTGCATCTAGATCAAGGAACATAATGAGGAAAAGGACTAATGATAAGGGTATTGCAGTTGTAACATCACAACCCAAACCAAAAGTTCAACAAAAGAAACGAGTTCAGGATTCACAATTTGTTTATTTCTTTTCCAAAAACTTGGGCATGTGAATAAGTATTGTTCTAATTACGCCACATGGAATGTAAAGAAAGGAACACTTCTCATTTTGGTTTATTCGAAAGTTAATTTGGCTTTTGTACCTAGCCATGGTGGGTAGATTCGGGTGCTACTACTCATGTGAGTATGTCTATGCATGGTTGCCTGTGGAGCCGACCACCAAATGATGCTGAAAGATTCATCTATCTGGGTGATGGAAAAATAGTTGGAATTGAAGCAATTGGGACCTTTTTACTATCTTTTGAATTTGGCCATTTATTGAATTAATAAAGACTTATGTATTACCGTTTTTCAGACAAAATTTGATTTTTATTTTTTGTTTTGGACAAATACAGTTATTCTTGTTCTCTTAGAAATAATAAAGTTACCATCTTTCTAAATTCTACTTTGGTTGCGACTGGTTCTTTAATTGATAAATTATATTTATTAAACACCAATGCTTCATTTAATGAAACCTTGCAAAATTAAAATTGTCTGATGAGAATTTCGTTGCTTTGTGGCACAAGTGTTTAGGTCATATCTCCAAAAGGAGAATAGAAAGACTTCTGTCAGATGGAAGCGTATAAAGGAGAAATAGACAAACATTAGGAAATTAAGTTCTAAAAGAAGTTAAGATGTCTTAGAATTGATACATTCTGGCATTTACGGTCCATTCCCTATGGCTTCATGGAATGGCCAATAGTATTTTATCACTTTTATAGACAATTATTCTCGTTATGGGTACTTATATTTAATTCATGAGAAGTCTCAAGCTCTATACGTGTTAAGGCCTTCAAAGTCGAAACTGAAAATCAACTAGGCAAGAAGATTAAAGGTGTCAAATCTGACTGTGGTGTTGCATACTATGGAAAATATGATAGATCAGGTGAACAACATCTAAAATCTTTTGCCAAATTCCTAGAGACGAAATAAAACTTTTAAGGAGATGGTAAGAAGTATGATTGATCACTCTTTTTTCCAGATTTACTCTAGGGAGAGGCATTTAAGATTGCAGTATATATTCTAAATAGATTACTTTGTAAAATGGTCGCTAAACCCCTTATGAACTATGGATAGGATGAAAACCTATCATTACAGATTTACACATTTGGGGGTGTACAATTGAGGCAAGGCCATATAGGCCAATTGAAAAGAAACTGGACTCAAGAACTATTAACTGCTATTTTGTTGGGTATACTAAACAATTGAGGATTTTTAAGTTCTTTGATCCCTCAACTAAGTCCTTTTTCGAGATGGGAAATGTGACATTGATTGAGGATGTTACGTTTGAGGGTGGAATATACGGTTTAGAATAAGAATGTTGTCGTTGAAGAGGAATCAATTCCTCTCCCAAACATTATTCAGCCTGCGGAGAGTGTTGAAGGAGATAATAATGAGGACTTCCCTACTCAAAATATAAGAATTATTCCAGAAGAACAAACTCAACAACCTCATGTGCAATTATAGATCATTTTGATTTAGAGATGCATCATCAGATGGATGTTAAGATGGATTTTCTCAATAGTAACATCGAGGAAACCATGTATATGATGCTACCCGAAAACTTTGACCCAGTTGATCCAAAGTCTATGGTTTGCAAACTTACAAAATCCATATATGGTAAAATTAACTTCTTTGTTCTCTATGTCGATGACATACTATTGACTAGGAGCGAAATATGCTCATTGCACGAAACCAAGAGATTTTTGACTAAGAATTTTGAAATGAAAAATCTTGGGGATGCCTCTTTTATTTTGGGAATTAAGATACCCCGAGATCATTCTCAGGGTATCCTTGGATTATCCCCAAAGAGCTATATTGAGAAGTTACTCTCTAGATTTGACATGAAAGATTTTGCACAAGTAGATACTCCTGTTGTTAAGGGAGATATGTTTAGTCTCTGCCAATGACCCTGGAATGAGATTGAAAGTGTAGAAATGAAAAAGGTTCCTTATGCTTTAGTTATTGGGAGACTTTAGTATGCTCAAGTATGTACGCGTTTGGATTTAGTGTACATAATGGGTATGTTAGGCAGATATCTAAGTAACCTTGGAATGGATCACTAGAAAGCATCCAAATGGGTTATGACATATTAATAGGGAAAAAAATTACATGCTCATTTATCGGAAGTCAGATAATTTGGAGATCATTGGGTATTCTGATGCCGATCTTGCGGGTTGCTAAGACAGTAAGAGATCCACCCCTGGCTATGTATACATGTTGTCTAGAGGTGTATTTTTGGTGGATTGATAAGCAGTCACTCATTGCACCTTCCACTATGGTAGTAGAGTTCATAGCCTGTTATGAGGCAACAAATCATGCGATAGAGTTGCGAAATTTTATCACTCGGCTGCATATTTTGGATAGCCTTGAAATACTACTACAGATATATTGTGACAATAATTCAGAAGTTCCATATTCGAATTAAAACAAAAGATTATTGAAGTCTAAGAACATATACATTAAGTTTCTTATTGTTAAGGAAAGAGTTCAAAGTAATATAGTGTCTATTGAACATATAAGAAAAAACTCCGTGCTCGCGGATCCTCTTACTAAGGCTTACCATCTGAGGTCTTTCATGAGCACACTGCACATATGGGTGTTGTTCAGTTTGATGATATTCAGCTTTAGTGGGAGTTTATATTCGGTTTAATGTTCCTTCATTTGACACTACTCAGATACTTTATGTATGTATCAGTTTTCTACAGAATAAAGTTTATGGTATTTTAATTTTGTTGTTTACTCTGAATGTATTGTCTTTTAATTGTGGTATAACTCAAGGTTTAAAAGACTAATGTTTCATCTCACTACAGAATAATGTTAGGATCAATTGGAAATAGGCATGTCTGAGATCACATTGCATGTAATTTCCATCCACCCATCCATACTTGATCTATGTTGTTGAATATATTTGGTGTGGTGATCATTGATGGATCGAGTTACCATATAAATGTAACAAAGGTCTCTTTGGTCTCATACTCGTATAGGAGATGGAAGGTATTGATTCAGGATATGTCTTAAGAATAGAAAGCAATTTGTTGCGCACATAAGGTTATTGAATATAATTACATTCGGAATTATTATGTAGCCCAAGTGGGAGATTGTTGGAATATTTTATATATTCCAAATAATTTAATGTGGGATCACATATTAAAATTGTAATTATATTTGATCTTCAATTTTTAAATGCTAATTAGGTAAGCTCAAAAGACATTAGCAGTAAGTATGGAATCTGAAATGTGTGGTTACCCAAAAGTCACCTATTGGTTACTCAAGAGTCGTGTTACTCAAGAGTCACTTATTGGTTACTCAAGATCACCTAAATATAATTTATGGGGTTTTAATTACATGTCTATAAATATAATAAAGGGTTCTGGTCCCCAAGGTCAATGCACTAAAAGACTCTCCTCCCCATTCCCATCAATGAGAGAGAACTCATAGAGAGAGGGATTAGTCTGTGGAAGACCTCCAACCCCCTAGTCTCAATCATCACTATGGATTCAGGTACATAGTTTCTATAATTATTTTATAAGGTAATTTCGACAATCTATTATGTTGATGATTTTTTTTTAATATTCCAACATATAGTCCTAAAAATGGGGTAGAGTCTCAAACCACGATAAACCCCAAAATTGATTCTTATAATGTTTAGATTGCCAAACAAATTAGAGTCTTTGACATTCAATATGTTTATACAATGTATCTTTATCAAACTTGAATGAGAAAAACTATGCTTAATGAATTTAATCTCAAGAATTAGATTAATTCCTTAATTGGTTAGGTTGTTAGGCAAATACAATGAAAACCCCCAAAGGTCATAATTTCTAACAAAAGAAGGAAAAGGCTTATGAATTGATTCAATATAATGATTGATGTTGAAAATTAGTTGTAAGAAGATTGAATCAAATGGATATCAACTCCTAAGGTCTCTAGAAAAATTCGCGATTCAGAGAGAGAGAGAGAGAGAAAGAGTTTGATGGTTTCATACTTTATAAAAAACGATTCCCAGATGCAAGAAAAAATGTCTTCGATGACTTCATGGAGAAGAAAACACCAAAGGAGGACGTTGTTAATGATAAATTATTGGAGTAAGTGTTCACCGACGATGATAAAAGATGCAACATCTCTAATGCAATACACCTTCAATCTAGGCTTTATCATATCAAGAGTAATGCCCAAAGATCATAAGTGGAAAAGTAGTAAATGTTATGAAAATCTTCCAAATCAACCACTGCAATCTCGTTCTTGACAAGAGAATGCGATCTCAAGACATGGATTATAAAATGCACATTATGTTTACACTTGAGGGTTTGGTTGACTTATACTCTTTTAATAAACGCATAATTTTACGTATTTTATACCCAAATCTTGACCTTTTTAGGTTCATTTCATAAAAATTAATATTTTTATATAGTTATTTTATTAATTTAGTAAGAAAACGCAAGTTTGAAAGAATTTTGAATGAAGAATGCAAAATTGGATTAAAGAAAGGAAAAAAATTATAATTTGATAAAAAATATATTTTTCAATGCCTAAAATCTTCTTAATTGGTATATTTATATATTTAGTATTACATAGGGGGTTGGATGAAAAGGGAGTTGAAATGAAAATTTTATCATAAAATGTCGCTAAACGACATTGTTAACATTGTTATGTTGAAAGAATTCTATTAATTCTCTCGAGTACCAGTTAATATCGTGCAACGGATTTTTGGAAAGGTATTTAGAGAACTATAACTTTGTAGTTCGAGTATATCAAAATTCAAATGTTTATGGGGCCTACAATTTGTTTGAAACAGGCTAGTGTGTATAATGACGAAAATGCAAACAAATTATGAGAATAAGTTATAATCTCCTATAAAATGGGAAATTCAATGCATAAATAGCTGTTAAAAAAGATGCAATAGTGTTGCATTAAATTGTTTTACTTTTTGTATGTCTATTTTTATATGGCCACGTGAGAAAGTAAAAGAAAATAAAAGAGTTTACTTTTTAACTCATGGATAATGGTGCCAGCTAGAGAAGTTAGGATGCTATATAAACAGTCTTATAAGAATTGAAGTTAGCTAAGCCACCTGCCAAAGAGTCCGAATCAGGTTCGGTATTTATCAAATCACTACTAATTAAAAAGAGCATAAAACTTGGGACTATATTGTTTTACTTTATTACCCTTATTTCTTCACCAACTTTCATTTTTACCCTTCCTCGCATTTATTTCGTACCCATTTTGTCTTTCTTTATCCAGCTAAAGCTATCCTTATTCTCTCTTCATTATCCATTACATACTCTCCCTCTCCCCCCCCCCCCTCTCTTCTCTCTCTCTCTCTCTCTCTCTCTCTCTCTCTCTCTCTCTTATCAATACCAAACTTTTCTTTTGTCCTTTACTTCTCCTAAAATCCCTAACCAGCCACTCCCTCTAGCTTACTGTCAGGACGTATCTCTCCCTAACACGAGTATCCCCTTAGTATTGTTGAGCATTTCAGATTTACGAAGCTTGTTAGTTGCTTCTAACCTCTTTTTAAAAATGTATCTTGAAAAACCATAAAATGTCACATATTAAAAATGTATCAATCGGATAAAACAAAAGCTTACAGGTTATTTGATAAGATTTTTTGTCGCGTTGGTATCACCATGGATTTGTGGTCTTCAAGGAAAAAGGGAGGCTACATGGATATACCGGTACATTTTGTTGATGAACATTAGTGCTTGAGAAGTATGATGATAGGTTATGCTTTCTTTTTTATCTTCTTTTTTAAAAAGAAATATGATTCTTCAAAATTTAATATTTTGATTTTAAATATTCATTCATAGGTTCCTTTATGTGTCTGATCCATATATGGATGATGTTCTTTGTGATGTGTTGAAGGATTGTTTATTAGATTGTAATTTTGATAGAAAAGTGTCTACTATTACCGTAGATAATTACTCCACTAATGATGCATTGATGGGTAGTCTTATGGACAAGTTTTGTGTTAATGATTTAAATTTATTAGGCGGAAAATTGATCCGCATGCATTGTGTCTCACATATATTGAATAGAGGGGTAGACGCTGGTTTAGACATAATAAGAGTATCCATTGGTAAAATTCGTGATAACGCAGAGTTTTGTATAGCCACTCAAAGTACGAAGGAAAAAATTGAGGAGGCTACCCATCAAATAAAAATTTCATGTACTAAAAAATTGTGCTTAGATTGCAAAAAAGGTGGAACTCCACTTATTTGAAGCTCGAGGCAACAATTTGTTATAAGGATGTGTTTCCACGTTTGAAACAATGTGAGAGACATTACGTATCGTTACCAATGGAGCGTGAGTGGTACTTAGCCAAAGATATATGTGGACAGTTGAAGCTATTTTTTCCATGACTAATGTATTTTCTGGCACTAAATTTCCAATAATTAATTATTCATTTCCAAAAGTTTGCGAGATTATATTGGCGTTACGTAATTGGTGTAGCTTTCTAAAAGAGGTGATTAAAATGATGGCAATAAATATGTTAGAGAAATTTGATAAGTATTGGAGTGAGTGTCACTTGATTTTCGGCATAACAATTGTTTTGGATCCAAGGTAGAAAATTAAATTTTTAGATCAGGTTTCCAAGAATTTATGGCGAGGACTGTGATTCACATATTGAGAGTGTACATGAAGCATGTTATGACTTATTACATGAGTACGAGTGCAAGGTGAAAATGAGGATTGAGACACCAAATGAGAGTGGGGTAAGTGGTGTAAATGAAGTTACAATGGTAGGTTGTTTGGAATCTATGAGTGGAGAGTAAAATATTAATATTTTCCAGAATATGATCAACATGTTAGTGATATATCTGAGTGTATAAATGTTAAGTCAGAGTTAGATCACTATTTGGAGGAAAATACTTTTCCACGGACTCCGAATTTTGATATTTTATGTCACACCCCAAGTTATAGAAAATGGTAATAATTTAAAATCAACGCTATAAATTGGATATGTGACGATGCACTAAGAAAGTTTTCATAAATAAATTAATATCATCATAAATACAATAACATCTTAATATTATATGCGAGGTCTTAATACATAAGAGGTTTTTACATTACATATTTTCATCCAGCTACTAGGGAATATAATATGTCTAGAGAAGTACTTTAGATTTACATAAGGAAATAAGAATATAATTAAGCAAGAAGTTCACCCAAAATACATCGAAATATAGCCAAACGAGTTTTAAAGAGACTCAATCCTGTAAAAAACCTGAAAGGAAAAGTGCGTAGTATCATGAGTAATGTAACCTAATGAGAATACACTTATGCTCAAAATTCATCCCCCAAGTATACTAATAGCAACAATTTATATGTCAATTGCTAAAATTTGTGTCAATAAACTTAAGAGGGGATAAAATATAACCACATGATTAATGATTTAATTCATCATTTTCAATCTATTGATTCCAAACGTTATTCATAAAAATTAACGAAATATTACGACAGGTACACTAGCAACTTCCAGTATACGTTGGTCTTAGGTCACAGAACACACGCCAACTTGCCTACATCTATATATGTACCCACTAGAAAACGTTCGGTGGTATAGACAATATTAGTGCACTAACTGAGGATTATCACAATCCCGACCCACTTAGGAGGAACCTTAAGTTCGACAACAACAATAATAGGTGATAATGTGTCACAACTTAATTAATGGCATCGGACCTTGGTATAGCCAACTTGCATATACTAAATCAACTAATATTCTCCTTAATTATTTCAACGTGTTGTAACTCACGGGCTTACTCCGATAAAATTTTGGTGTTATCATGACAACATATTTTCATATTGAATGTTTATTTAAAAATTCACTCATTTGTTTTCAGTTTGAAACTTTCAACACTATATTAGGGGTAAACTTTAAATAAACTTAATCATGATAATATCCGTTTTCATAATTCCTAAAATATTACATCGTGGGTGGTTACTCATTCAATTTTCATAATATCAAAATTTACGCAATTGTAGAAACTCAAGTATTATGGGATAAGGTTTCTTTATTTATCCACTTAAATACTCACAAAAAAAAATATGTCTAACATAAAATTTTATTTATAACATTACAAATATTTATTCCACTTATTTCAGCTTGGTCTTTTCATGCAACCTAAATTACAAAAATAATTATTACCACTAACAAGTTTGGGACAACAATTTAACACTAAGTTTAACATTTTATTAAAATTATTATATCTATTTAAATTGCTCCCAATAAATTCTATTAGGTTCTAATACGAGTTAATATATAACACAAAAAATTTCAGACATAAATAATAAGCCTTAAATTTTAAATAAATCCAGATATAACATGGTGTCAGAATTTCTAACACAGAATTTCCAGCTTCATATACTAAACTTCAAAAAATCATATCTCATTCATTTATTATGAAAAAATTACAATTTTGGTGTCCAAATAAAGATAATTTTATGTTCTATCCAGTAAAAATATAACAAAATTAAAAAAGATAGTTTACTTAGGTCGAAATTTAAAATACAACTCGTCATAGTCCAAATTTTCAAGAAAAATATTCAACTTAGATGGGGTTGAAATTTAATATGTTGTTTCTCATTATCATAGGTTAATAAATTAATTATTTCAAAAATTATAGTTAGAACACATGAGTAGTTGATTTTTTTTTCTTCTCTAAGTTATCATTGAAGCTTTAATAGAGCTTTCATGGTAACTCATTACTAAAACTACACTGAAAAAAATGAGTTGAAAAGAGAAGATAATTCTCACATAAAATGAGTTAAAATTACTCTCTATATTTTCTTCTTTGCTTTTTCTTTCCTCTTCTTCTTTTTGTTACCCTTCTCTTCTTCTCACCCTCTCCCCTTTTTCTTTTATTTTTTTAGAGGAAATTAGGAATTGTATTACTTTGGCTCATAAAAGAGGATAAATATTAGAGGATACTAGTAGTTGTTTTAATTTGGCTCATAAAGAGGAAAAACACTTAGCCAAAATCATTAGCCTTTGTGGTTATTCTGCATGGTGGTTTTAAATGGGGTGGACAAGTGTTGGACACTTGTCCTATAATGCTAGACACTCATCTCTTTTTACAAGATTTAATTTTTTTCATCTATGAACTAATTCCAAATGTTCCACTTAATTATATATGTTTATTTATTTATTTATTAATTGATTTTTATTTTTTTAGAAACTTTAGTATAATTTTACTTATTTATTAAAAATATGTGATTAGATTCAAGGTCTTACTAAATGTGTCACGTCATTAATATCTCAAATGAAAATTATTTAACAGTATTATATTATTTCGGAGTCGAATCACTACATTCTACCCCCCATAAAATAATTTCGTCCACGAAATTTATGTACCTAGTTAGTGAAGAGATGTGGATATCTCTCTTGCACTTGTGACTCAAGTTACCACGAATTCTCGCTTTCGTTGTGATGACTCCACTGCATTTTAACGAAAGCAATCTCCGTCGCCCATAACTTCTTTGCCCTTTGGTCAAGTATGCAAACTGGTTTCTCAATTTATGTGACATCTTCATTGAGTTCAATATAATTTAAATTAATAGAGTGGGACACAACGTGCAAGTACTTTTTCAACATGGATACGTGAAAAACATTATGTATCCTTGACAAATTAGGAGGTAGTGAGAGTCAATACGCCACCTTTCCGACTCTCTCTAAGATCTCGCATGGTCCGATGAACCTTGGTGATTACTTTCATATCTTCTTCCCAAAGCGCACTATCCCACGAGTTGGTGAAACCTTTAGCAATACGTTATCACCAACCTCAAATTTTTGGTCTCTTCTCCCTCAATATGCATAGCTCTTTTGTCTGCTCAGTGCTGAAAGTAATTGATCCCTTATAATTGTAACTTTATGAGTAGTTTCATGAACTAAGTCAGGTGCAAGTAGTTCTCCATATCTGACTTTTGCCCAGCAAATCAAAGATCGACATGGTCTTCCATATAAAGGTTCAAACGGAGTCATGCCGATGCTAGAATGGTACCTATTATTATAACCAAATTCGATTCATGGCAAATGAGTCTCCTAAACTTTTAAAATCTAAAACACATGCCCATAACATGTCTTCCAAAATTTAGTTTACCCACTTGGTTTGTGCATCTGATTGTGGGTGAAAAGAAGTACTGAGATTAAATGATGTAACGAATGCCTCTTGGAAACTTACCCAAAAGTGAGAAGTGAAACGCTAATCATGATCTGAGATGATCGAAACTGGTATCCCATGAAGTCTCACTATTTCTTGAATGTATAACCTGCTCATGCAGTCTGTACTGTACGTAACACATTACGGGATAAAATGAGCCGACTTCGTTAAACGATCTACAATAACCCATATTGCATCATGACCTTGCCTCAATATTGGAAGTTCGGTGATGAAGTCCATGGTGACGTGCTCCCATTTCCACTCCGGAATATGAAGTGGTTATAGAAGTCTTGCGGATCTTTGGTGTTCCTCCTTCACTTGTTGACACGTATAACACTTTGACACATACTCAGTAATGTCAAACTTCATGACTTTCCACCAATAGTGTCTCTTAAGATCCCTATAGATCTTTGTGCTACCAGGATGGATTATATATCTTGAATGGTGTGACTCCTTCATAATTTCTTCCTTTAGGTTATTTACGCCAAGAACGCAATACCTTCCATGAAATATAAATCCTCCATCACTTCCAACTCTCCAACTAGTTGGTTCCTCTGCTAGTATTTTTATGAATTTCAATTGTAATTTCTCATCTTGGCCTTGAGCTTGCAGGATTTTGCTGATCAAGATTAATTGAAGCATAAGGTTACCAAGATAAGCCCCAATTCTATGTATCAATGGTTGAATGTCAAATTATGCTAGAGTTTCAATCATACGCCATTCTTCCACCATCAAAAGGGCGACGGTACCACGCAACTTACGACTCATGGCATTAGCGACTACATTGGCCCTTCCTGGATGATATTAGAGGGTGAAGTAAAAGTCTTTTAGATGCTCCATCCACCTTCATTGCAGAATATTCAACTCCTTTTTGGAAAATAAGTACTTTAAACTTTTGTGGTTAGAGAAAAGATCAAACTTTTCACCATACATATAGTGTTGCCATAACTTTAGGGAAAAGCTTATTGCTGCAAGTTCCAAATCATGAGTGGGGTAGTTCTGTTCATATGACTTAAGTTGTCATGAACCATAAGAAACTACCTTGACATCTTGCATCAATACACATCCTAAACCTTGGTAAGAGGCATAAGTGTAAACAACAAACTACATGCCACTATTTAGGATAGTGAGGACTGGTGTAGTCGTTAATTTTCTTCTTAATGCATAAAATTCTCTCTCACAACCATCGTCCCAAAGAAACTTCACATCATTGCGTGTTAGGAGGGTGAGTGGTGAAGCTATACAAGAAAACCCTTCAATAAATCTTCGGTAGTATCTTGATAAACCAAGGAAGCTTCGAATATCCATAGGTGTATTCGGTTGTCCCCATTTTAAAATTTCTTCAACCTTGTAAGGATCTATTTAAAATATCGTCTTTCGATACCATATGACCGAGAAATTTTACTTGGGGAAACCAAAACTCACACTTTTCTAGCTTAGCATATAAGTGATTATTTCGTAACGTCTGAAGTGTATTGCGAAAATGGTACTCATAGTCCTCCCTTGATTTCGAGTAAACCAAAATATCATCAAGAAAGATGATAATAATTAATTGGTCTAGGTAGGGGCAAAATATTCGATTCATAAAATCCATAAAAGTAGCCGGGGCATTTATTACTCCGAAAGGCATAACTAAAAATTCCTAGTGCCCATATCGTGTTCAAAATGCAGTCTTCAAAATATCCTCTTCCCTAACTAAGAGTTGATGGTACCCAGGACTTAAATTAATCTTCGAAAATACTTTTGCAACCTGAAGTTGGTCAAATAGGTCATCAATTCTTGGCAATGGGTACTTTTTTTTATAGTGACTTTATTTAGCTAGCGGTAGTTGATATACAGTCTAAGGGACCCATCCTTCTTCGATGCGAACAAAACAACAGCTCCCTAGGGGCATACTCTTGGTCTGATAAAACTTTGGCTTAATAGTTTTTCAATTTGCTTCTTTAGTTCTAACATTTCCTTAGATGCCATACAGTAAAATGTTAGATACACTAGAGAAGTGCCGGGAATAAGGTCTATGCAGAAATGTATCTCCCTCTTTAGTGGAAATCCAAGGATTTTCTGGAACATGTAAAAAAACTTACATACTAACGGGATTTAACTAATGTATACTTCTTCATTACCATACTCGATTTGGGCTAGAAAACTCTCGATTAAATCACCATATGGGCGATCACGATAAAAAGTAAATGATAGTTGGTATGGGATGGAAAAGGTTACTGTTTTCTCAAAGCAATCTAATATGGCATGGTAGGTGGTGAGCCAATCCACAGGCTAGGTCAAGGGCTAAAGATTTACCTAAAGGGGAACTAACCACTAAAGGTGTGTCTAAATGATCAGGCACTAATCCTAACATCTTTACAAAAGTAGATGAAAGAAAAGAATGTGTAGAACTAGTATCAAATAGAACCTTTACTCAATAATTAAATATAGATAGGTTACCTTCAACTCCAACATGTTCTCTTACCACTCCATATACCCTTGCTTGACCATCTTGTTGTGCTTGGATGTTTTTCCTTGGTTTCTTGCAATCTTTAATATGATGACCCTTATCTCCACAATTAAAACAAACCCCTCCTGGCACACGCATCTTGGTACAAGCCCTCATCAGGTGTCTTGCTCCTTCACAATTATAACACTTCACGTTAAGCTTATTTAGGATTCCTGAATCTACAAACAAAGTTTCCCTAACAGTTCCATTATTTTCCTTCTTCTTCTTCTTCTTCTTCTTCCATGCATGTTGATTGTCCTTAAAAATCTAGTTTCCCCATTGCATTGCCTTTCCATTATTCTTGGCATCCATTTATTTGTTGTATTCCAGATTGTCAACCTCAAGGTTTGGAGATGCATTGACTATTTGTTCATATGTATTAAGCCTATTTCCGATCACCATTCGTCTAATTACTGGATTTAATCCCCGTGTGAACTTGCGTGCACGTCGTTTTGGAGTACTAATTAATTCTAGTACGAACCTTGCAAGGTCTTCAAACATGTTTTGGTACTCAACAATTGTCATTTATCCTTTCTTTAATGAGACAAATTCCATTTCTATCTTCTCTTTCTCTGTGTCTTGAATGTACTTATCCAAAAATTTCTCCTGAAACATAGTCCAAGTCATGGTATTAGCGATCTCAGTTCCCACCGTAGTCTTCACCAACTTCTACCAATTCTTTGCCTCCGCAGATAATTAAAATACCGCGAACTTCCATTTTTCAATTCCGGCACACTCCATAACCTCAAAGATATCTTCTAACTGTTGGATCCATCCTTCCACAGCGATCGGGTCTACGGTGCCTTCAAACTTGCCTGGTTCGAGTTTCTTAAAATAAGCTAAAAGTATTATTTTCCTCGTATCGTCTACCACATGTCCAGCTCGATGGGAATTCATTGTTCCATATGTTGAAAAAAACTCCCTTAAGAGTGTGTTTTGATCTCCCGTACTGGTTCCTTCTGCCATTATCTTAAATCAAAAGAAAGAAAGAGGTAAGGTGGACGTCTTTATATTTCCTCTATAACAACCCACTATAATTGCTATATTTTTGGTTATTAATAATAGTTTTTTTTCTAAACACGTGATATAAAAGAAGGATTATGTAATGCTCGTTTATATCATATAAGATATTGTTTATAGTTACAGGAGTTAGTTTTCAATTAGTTGCTCAAACAATATGCAACAAAAGATACACGGAAACCCCAGGTCATATATATAATCCCTTCCATATTAATTAAATAATTTTTTTTGAAACTTAGACAAAATATGAAAATTCTACATACAAAAAATAGAACCACTCGCCCCCCCATCCAACTTTAACCCAAAGGACTAGTAGCGAATTCCTCTGTATGTGTCCTGAGGATGCATAATATACTGAAATGGTCGGCTCTAGAGAATCACTTAGGTGGATTGGTACATCAGGCTCCATAGGATCAATGGCTACAATGGGTACATCAGGATCAACTGGTGGAATAGGGTCAACAGGAGCAGGTGCCCATAGTGGGGGCCACACAATACCACCCTCATATAATATTCTCTGCAGTACACCCTAGTATTGAGTTGGGGTACTGATAAGGGTAAGCATAGATGAAGAAACCCTCATGATAGACATATCACGATGATATACCAATGCTCGCGACATCTTAGGTGTATAATGCAACCAAATGTTGCCTACATAAAGGGCATCCTGAAATATCCTCTGCTCGGCCTACCCATCTATCAAATTAAAGTAAGCTCCCATATCTCGAGGTTGAAGTCCAAAGGCCGTATGGACTAGATCATTATCCCATACTCTTGGATCCATAAGTCCCTGCACGTATCAGGAACGAAGGATTAAATACGTATAAATTGCTAATACAGTCTTACCCGATCTAAAACAAACTTAATAAGAATATCTGACAACTCTACGACGAACTTAGGCTCTGATACCAAATCTGTCACCCCAAGTTATATAAAATGGTAATAATTTAAAATCAACACTATAATTTATATATGTGACAATGCACTGAGAAAGTTGTCAGAAATAAATTAATAACGTCATAAATACAATAACATCTTAATAATACACACGAGGTCTTAATACATAAGAGGTTTTTACATTACATATTTTCATCCAGCTACTAGGGAATATAATATGTCTAAAGAAGTACTTTAAATTTACATAAGAAAATAAGAACATAATTAATAAAGAAGTTCGCCCAAAATACGTCCGACTGTAGCAAAAAGAACTTTAAAGAGACTCAATCCTACACAAAACCCGAAAGGAAAATTGCATAGTATCATGAGTAATGCAACCCAATGAGAATACACTTATGTTCAAAACTCATCCCCCAATTATACTAATAGAAATGATTTATATTTTATATGTCATTTACTAAAATTTTCATCAATAAACTTAAGCACGGATAAAATGTAACCACATGGTTAGCGATTTAATTCATCATTTTTAATTTATTGATTCCAAAATTTATTCTTAAGAATTATCGAAATATTCTGGTAGGTACACTAGCAACTTCCAGTATACATTACCCTTAGGCCACAACACACATGCTAACTCGCCAATGTGTATATGTATACCCACTAGACAACTTCTGGTGGTATAAACTATATCAGTGCACTAACTGTAGAATTATCTCAATCTCGACGAACTTAGGAATAACCTCAAGTTCAACAACAACAATAATAGGTGATAATGTGTCACAACTTAACTAATGGCATCGACCCTCAATATAGCCAACTTGCATATACTCATTTAACAACTTGAATAAGATTAAACACATATGACATTAATTTACTCGACACATGAAATCAACTAATATTCTCCTTAATTATTTCGACCTGTTGTAACTCATGAGCTTACTCCGATAAAAATTTGGTCTTATCATGACAACATATTTTCATATGAAATGTTTACTTAAAAATTCACTCATTTGTTTTTAGTTTGAAACTTTCAACACTATATTAGGGGTAAACATTAAATAAACTTAATCATGATAATATCCGTTTTCATAATTCCTAAAATATTACATCATAAGTGGTTACTCGTTCAATTTTCATAATATCAAAATTTATGCGATTGTATAAACCCATATTTTATGGGATAAGGTTTCTTTATTTATCCACTTAAATACTCACAAAAAAAAATATGTTTAGTATAAAATTTTATTTTTAACATTACACACAATTATTCCACTTATTTTAGGATGGTCTTTCTATGTAACCTAAATTATGTAAATAACTATTACCACTAATAAATTTGGGACAACAATTTAACACTAAGTCTGATATTTTATTAAAATTATTATATCTAATTCCCGAAATATTATATATGGTTCTAATATGAGTTGATATATCTCACAAAAAATCTCAGACATAAATAATAAGTCTAAAATTCTAAATAAATTCAGATATAACATGATGTCAGAATTTTTAACACAAAAATTCTAGCTTCATATACTAAACTTAAAAAATTCATATCTCACTCAATTCTTATCCAAAAATTACAATTTTGTTGTCCAAAGAAAGACAATTTTATGGTTTATCCCATAAAAGTATAAAGAAATTAAAAAAATGGTTTACTTAGGTTGAAATTTAAAATACAACTCGTCATAGTCCAAATTTTCAAGAAAAATACACAACTTAGATGGGGCAGAAATTTTAGTATGTTGTTTCTCTTTATCATAGGATACTAAATTAATTATTTTAAAAAATTTAATTTTAGAATATATGAGTTATTGATTTTTTTTCTTCTCTATGTTGTCATCGATGCTTTAATAGAGCTTCCATGGTTACTCATTACTAAAACTATACTTATAAAAGCGAGTTGAAAGGAGAAGATAATTCTCACTTAAAATGAGTTTAAAGTCCTCTATATATTTTATTCTTTGATCTTCCTTTCTTCTTCTTCTTCTTCTTCATCTTATTCCCCTTCTCTTCTTCTCATCATTTCCCCTTTTTTTGTTTTGTTAGATTAAATTAGGAATTGCATTACTTTAACTCATAGAAGAGGATAAATATTAGAGGATACTAGGAGTTGTTTTAATTTGGCTTATAAAGAGGATAAATACTTAATCAAAACCATTAGCCTCTGGGGTTGTTTTTCATGGTAGTTTTAACATGGAGTGGACAAATGTTGGACAATTGCCTTATAATGCTAGACACTCATCTCTTTTTACAAGATTTAATTTTTTTTCCAACTATGAACTAATTCCAAATGTTCTACTTAATTATATATGTTTATTTATTTATTTATTTATTATTTTTTCTTGAAACTTTAGTATAATTTTATTTATTTATATGTGATTAGATTCAAGGTCTTACTAAATGTGACGTCACTAATATCTTAAATGAAAATTATTTAACAATATTCTATTATTTCAGAGTCAGATCACTACATTTTAAATTGGTGAAAAGCGAATGATGTTTGGTATCCCACATTGTAATTGATCGCGTGGGATATATTGGTTATTCTAGTATCAACCGTTACCTCTGAAGCGGCATTTATCACAAGTGGTCAAATGGTGAGCCCTAATCGTTGTCGGCTTAGCGCGTTTCTTTTAGAGACGTTGATGTGTACCCAATATTGGTTATGGAATGATATTTAAGGTGTTATTTTTTTATAATCTTTCCTTTAATAATATGTAATAATTTTTTTCTTAATTAAATATTTACTTTTGTATGTTTTTTTCTAAATGATTCTTTTACCGTGGATTCGAGGTCTACAGTTTGTGATGAGGAGTCCAATCACATGGAAGTTTATTAAAAAGGTAATGGACGATTAAATTATGTTTTAAATAACTTTTTAAAATCTATATTAAATTCCTATTATTAACAATGTTTATGTGTTTTCAAAATGTATTACGAAAAATCTATTTCTTTTATAAATATGTTTTAAAAATGTGTCTTTTTCAGGTTTAAGTAGATAACGAGTATGGGATTACAATGTTGATATGCTGACAATGGCGTTGGACATTTTAATTGTGCTATTTTTTAATACTTGGCACTTGAAAGAGTGTGTTTGAGAAATTGAGATATTTCACTTATTTTGTTGTATTCACTAGTTATTTGAGACATTTAACTTATTTGATTTATTTCAGGCATTTTACTTATTTCACTTATTGGATGAAAAAGGTGGTTGCATTATTTATTTGAAAAATTATTTATATAAACTCTCTATTATTATATGGTATATAACAAAATTAGCTTTAAGGAAGTGAAAATGTGGGTTTTAACCCGCCCCAACGGGTTTTTACCCATGTAATATAAATGGGGCAGGGTGGGGATTGGTTAAGGGGGTTTATATTTAAACGGGTTTGGGTCTAAAAAAACTTGTTGCGGGATGATTTAGGACTACCCCAAACCTACCCCATACCTAACGCGGTGCCATCCCTACTCTCAACATACCTGACTCTTTCTCTCACCCCTTTCCTTTTCCTCTTTTCTCGACCCTTCTTCTAAAATCGGTTTATTTTTCATTTCTCCCATTACTTTTTCCAAATCCTTTCTCTCTCTCTCTCTCTCTCTCTCTCTCTCACACACACACACACACACACACACACACACACACACACACACACACACACACACATATATATATATATATATATATATATATATATACACACACATGCGCACACACATATATATACACACATGCGCACACACATAAATACACACACACACACACATAAAAACTCTTTCGCAACAAAATCCATAAAGTATTTATCCTCATACTTATCAAATTCACAATGATAGAGAATACACTTATTAAGAAATGACTCACAAGTGTTAGGGTGTGTTGCATTGAAATGTATTGAATGTTTTAATAATGTATTATTTTTAGTGGTCACCATATTGGTTTATCATCTAATCCCATATAACATTTGAATATTCTTAGAGACTGAGAATTGGGTTAAATGATATTTGAAAAATTCATACGTAGATGTCAGGATGGGGATTGTAATACTTGTAATTATATCTCTTAGTAGCATAAACATGATCGCTAACATATAAAATTAAAGATTAGAGCTTCCATCAAATACAGAAAAAATAGTAGAACGCAAACAATAAAAGCACATACTAGTAGTTTTGATTTGTTGATAAGTTATTAATACGGGACCAAAATATCACATATGGATTGTCACTATCTCCTTCTTATTTTGTAATATCTTTAGTAATTCATAATATGTTGAATACAATTCATTTAAATTTCTAAATGAACTTATACATCAAATTGTACAAAGTTAAATTTGTGTAGTTTTCTTCTTGTGCAACCCATTTCAATAGTTATTTTTCCGCAAAATAACTATTGAAATGGGTTGCACAAGAAGAAAGCTACACAAATTTAACTTTTTACAATTACATGTATAAGTTCATTTATATTAATTGGTGTACAATTTAAGTTCATTTATATATAAGTTCACTTATCTATATAATAAGGAGTAGAATTTTGTTACTATTCCATAAGAGTATAAGCTAAGTAGAGGTTGAGCTTAAAACACCAATGGAAGAAATGAGGGGTTGAGGTTAAATGACTTTCTTTTCCTTCTTTGTCCCTTCATTATTTTATTTCCCCTCTTTTTATCCCTTGATTTCCTTTGCCCCACTTACTCAAAATTAAAAAACATGGTTAAAATAGGAAATTAAATGATTTTTAACTTTTTGTTCTCTAACCCAGTACACCTCTATCTCCCCCCCCCCCCCCCCACACACACACTCACGATCAATCGTGGGACGGAACAACTCTCCCTCACCTATCGGAGTACTCCTCATCAGGTAATGGTTTTACTGAATATTCCATCAAAGTTTTATCTAGGGATTTACTAAAAATTGTCACAAAGTTTTATCGATTGGTGTTGGTTTACATTTGTGTTGTTTTATGGATTTCCAAGCTCTATATACTTTATGTTGTTTTATGTCTTTACATTCCATCGAATTTTTATCAATGGGTTTAATGAATATTCCTTTTGTATTCATGGATTTACTGAATATTACTTTGTGTTGTATCGTATTCATGTTTTATGGATTCCGTATTCATGGTATGGTTACGATCAACATTCGACACAACAAACTTGGTAAGGTGTCAAAGGATGCGGATTCGGTACAACAAACATTCAGTACAACCTTTCGTATTCGTATATACTTATATACTCAGTTTTCAAGCTCTATAAACATTTATGTTGCATGTTTATAGAAAATTTCATTTCTAATCATTTTTTAACTATATACCCTATTTTGATTTATGGGATTTAGGGGGGTTTTAATGGTTGCATTTCTGGAATTTTTTAATGATTTTTAAACTTGAATTTGAATGGGATTTTTAATTATTTTAATGTTTACATTTCTTATTTGATTTCTTATCTTATTTGATTGTGTTTTAATAAGGTGGTATAATGTTTAGGTTTTTAATTTTTTTTTACTAAAGATATGTAAAAAATATATGTTGATTCATGTTATGATAAGATGTATTCCTATTCATTAGTATTTTTCAACATTTGATTTTGGGGGTTATGTAAATAATGTATGCCAATTCATTAGAAGTTTTTATTGTAAAGAATGTATGCTGATTCGTGTTCGTACATTGTTTAGATTTCTTATTTGATTTTGTTTCAATAACGTGGTATAATATTCGTGTTCGTATCGTTTTTATTTTGTTTTGGGATATATATTCAAAGTGGGATTTCACTACATTTGATTTGGGGTGTTATGTAAAGAATGCATGCCGATTCATTAGTAATTTTTATTGTAAAGAATGTATGCCGATTCGTGTTCATATTTTTTTATATTTTGTAGGTTACTTCTTTATTCGCGTGGAGAACATTACCATATTTTGTAACGTATGCTAATTTAATTGTGCTAATATGGGTATTTTAGATGCTTTAAGGCTCACTGATAAGGTATACACTTTCACATGTTTGAAGGCTCTCACTCTAGCGAGGTATGAACTTTACATATATGAGGTATACTCTTTCATGTTTTTAGTAATATGTTTTTGGTAATATGTTTTTCTACTAAAAAGTAAGTATTTTTGGTAATATGACTATTATATGTCTTATGGTTGTAATTTTAAAAACCTTATTATTTCTCACGATTATTAGTTCTACCAATCTCTGATGCCTTTAGTTTAGATATATAAAGTTTATGTTTTTTATTTTGTGTTAGATTCTTCAACGTTTATATGTATATATGTTGCTTTTTCTATTTGGGATGTGGTATCATATTGAATGTCATAGTTTTTACTAATGGGATTGAATTACTTTTAAATGATAATTATCTAGGAAGACAACATCAGTGATCCCACGCCACTGCCGACCTAGAGATTAATGATGCCCCTCACAAACCCTCCCTTTAGTTGCATCTCACGCTGCTCCCCCTTCAACTGCCTCCCATGCTACCTCCCACGCTGATGCCTCCATCTCTCATGAGTAATTTTCATTTGGGTTATATTTCCTTTTTTGACATATATATTGTTTATGCAAGAATTTTTTTATATATATATTAATTGATCAAGTTGAGGATGTCATTTAATTTTGTTTAAAAATTTTTAGTTTCACTAAATACTAATGCTTATTTTGAAACAGGCCTGGTACAAGTACAACTAAAATTGGGAAATTTAGAAGTTTTCTTTCAAATATCGAGAATTTCTTGGAGATTTAGCCTTATAAATCTTTCACTATTTATATTTGAGTACTAAGTATTGTTCTTTTTCATAAACTACCAGAGTATATAATCGTTGAAGACCAACAAGAAATTTCCCATGATAAGTTGATAATGTATTTGAGCCACCAACACTATAGTTGATCATCAAAGTTGTTATCAGAGGAAAAAATTCCACATAGATCGAATCTCTTTGGCTTATTAACTCTAAAGGTGAGTCGGCATCATTTTATTTTTATTTTTTCCCCTTTCATAGAATGTGTTTATGATCTATTCTTTAGTGTAAGTTGCACTCACTACCCGTAGGATTTTGTAAAAATACATTTTGTAGTGTTCCAGAAAGGTTTAGGGACCTCCCTTGAGGTTTGATTCCTAGATATATATTCTCCACCATCTGTGATAAAGCTGATAATGAGAGGACTAAATTTAATGGTGACATGCTCTGATTTTTAGCTTCAGAAATAGTAAATACTTGCGAATTAGAAAGAAAGATGTAGCAGATAGTATCAAACTGCATATCCAAAAGGGTAAATCCAATTAAAGAGACACAAAATTTCTCGAGAATTAGATAGATAAAGCGCCTTTTTTATTGAGGGAGACATTATTGTAGAAATTCTTATTTTACATGTTAGTGGTTGTATTGGAGGCCTATATGGGGGATCCTTAGACTTGTTTAGTTGTGGGAAACATAACTATTTTTTGAAGAAAAAATTCGTACAACACAAGAAAATAGGAAACACATTCAAATTTTTATTTTCTCCAATTAAATTTTGCTTCAAAGTGAGCTCGTGAATCCCTTGCAATGGCCTCATCTCCGCAAGAAACGAAGCCTCTTCCCTGACAGGCTTCCGCCGATCCCAACACCAACACCTCCTTAATCCCTTAACCTTCCGCTATTCTTACTTCCACTCCCACTTCCACCTCCACCAAAGGTACAGAAATTTGATCGTTATTTTTAACATTAATTTCATATCGTGTAAAATTTAATTGAAATTGTTTTTTGTATGGGGCAGGACTCCCGAGTTTGCTTAGGGCTCAAACCCACCACCCTTTGGATCCTTTAGCCACTGCTGAAA
This sequence comes from Sambucus nigra, assembly GCA_949130495.1. Classification (NCBI taxonomy): domain Eukaryota; kingdom Viridiplantae; phylum Streptophyta; class Magnoliopsida; order Dipsacales; family Adoxaceae; genus Sambucus; species Sambucus nigra. Next base: position 260,981,437 of record OX422213.1, on the reverse strand, counting down.
TCTCAGTGGTTGTAGCAACTGTCAGGGCTACTGGAGCAACTGCAGAGGTAGATATTTTGCATCAGATTTCTGCTTTTTTTCTTAGATTGTGAGATAGCACGAGATTTTTGTGATGTTTAGGTGAGAGATAGTATGCGATTTGTGGAGGTGGTTTGGGTAGAACTAGATAAACATGTGGTTTCACTGGCAGATGACTATTTTTCCAACTACCACTGCTACCACGAACCAAAGTTAGACCCATTATCTTAACTAAACTTCCTCCCAGGCAAGCTAGACTTATGGTTTACAATAAAAAACAAATGAAACTAGCGTTTGGGTCGTTGAGCTATCTGAAGTTCATGTTGTAACTCGAGGTGGCCACCATCGGGGTAAAGTCATTTCATCAAAAGTTGTACCCAATGTACAACCTCCTATGGTATGGTACATGTGTTCTCAAAGTTAAGCTCATGTTTTCAATCCTTAAATAAATCAATTTTAATAAGAGGCTTCAATCCTTAAATAACTAAATGTACAGATTAGTGCATGCGGAATGTTGTTGTCGCATGCTCATCTTAGTAATTAAAATCCAGTTGTGTTGAATTAATATATCATTATATTAAATTAGATTCTATTTGAAAATTGTGCTATGTTTTTTGTTATTAATGTATATACAAATTCAAAAGTTATTTTCCCAATATTAATTACTTTTGGTGTGTTATAGAATGATAAATCTCTTTGATAGATCTCCGTAGCTGCGGTGAAAAGCATGGTAATCAGGATGTTTTGGGTGATTCAAAAGAAAGATTTCTATCAATCGGATGTCTATTTGTACAAGGACCCGATTATAGAATTAGCTAAAACAAAAAAGATAGATGCTGCGATGAAATTGTGCGGAAGTATGAGAATGGCGGATTTATTTTATGATTTCAAGACATACACCAAAGTCATTAGGGGATTCTTGAGGTACGGGTCTCCTACAGATTCCATGAATATGTTTGAATTTTTTTTGTTTAGTCATGAATCAAATTGATGAGTTTCCAAACTCGCACCGCCATTGCTTCAGCATTTTCACTAGCCCAATGCAAGGACCTGCATTCTGCATTAGTTAATTTCTTAGTTAGTTAGATTAGTTGTGTTGGCTAACTAATTAGCTCACTTGGAACAACTAATACATGTAAATGGTTGAAGCCATAACAAAATTAGTTAGTGGTTAGTAACAGTAGACGTAAAATGAGTATAAATGTACTATGTTTAGCTCCTCTCATTTATTTTTTGTCATGTTAGAACAATTTTTAGCATGACTGTGATAATGGGACTTATTTACAGTTGGTGAATAATTTTACTTTTGATCTGTTTTTGTAGCCTATCTTAGAAATTATCAATCGAAACTATTATATTTTTGGAAACTGTTAGTAGATACTAATATGGTTTTCATAAACAAGCAAGACCTGAATATTTAATTTCAAATATCTATTTTTTTGCAGGTACACTCTTTATTCTCTCTCCCTCGCTCTAGGATGGTCAAGCATGGCACTAGGGAAACTCAGATTGGCTCTAGCAAGTCCAAGAACAATAGGGGGTAGCCCAGGGAGATCTTAAAAAACTCAAGTAAAGGTAAAAACCCAAGTACGTGATTGGTAAAGAGAGGTAAAAACTATTAAGGTGAGAGACATGACATGAAAGCTTATGCAAAAACCTTACAAGAGGAGAAATTACCAAACGATGAGGTAGTTAACCGTAGCAAAAGGAAAACTCAGACTGAATCAAGAAATTTCGTGGCCCAACAAGCGCTTAGCCTTGATGGACGATCTTCAAAAAAGCTAACAAGGTTCAAACCCGAGATGATAACAGACTTTGGGCCAAGTGAAGGAGCTCCTCGGGCTACAGGGGTAATATTAAAGCCAATTGGTGTCTAGATTTGGCCTTGGATGATGTAGTTGATGGATAACCCAAATAGCAGGCTGAGCCAAAAAGAGAGATTGTACCACATGCTTCTGTGAGCACAAAATTTACATCGCCTATAGAGATGTCAAATGAAGTTGAAAAGACTCTAGAGGACCAAGTTCTAAAAGAAGTAGAAATTACACCTAGCATGTACTTATGCCTCATTAGATTCTTGATTGCTTAATACTAAGATAGGTAACACTATAATTACACCTAGCATGTACTAAGATAAGATATTTTGATCTTTGATTTACTTTCTATTAATTCAACCATTCCCACTCAAATATTAATTTTGAAGTAAGATTGCGTTCATACTTAAGAAGTTTGTTTCGTTGTATAATTGGTTAGAGGAATTTGAGCTTTTTAAATAGTGTTGGATTGGTCGTTACCTCTTAAGTTGGGTGGATAGTCCAATAAATAGAGGAGAATATGTCCATTTTTTTAAAATTCACACTTTCTATATTTCATGTTATATCTAATTTTAGACTATTTGAATGTTGTTAGACTATTTATTATTTGTTAAGTAGGGTGGATGATCCTATAAATAAAGGATATTATGGCTATTTTTTTTAAATTACACTTTGTTTTGTTGGGGAGCGAAGTTTTTGCCATTTTGCGATTACGTAGTTTGGAAATTTTTCTATGTGCCTTCAGGCACGGGCATTCCACTAGTATATATATAATGTGTAGAAGATATATGAGAATCGATCAAGTTTTATGTTATGAATTTCTTTCAATTATCAACACCAATTAGTATATATATATATATATATATATTGTACAAAGAATTAATGAACTTATATAAATGAACTTAGAAGGGGAGTTAATTATTTTTGGGTTTTGAATTTTAGCCGTTATTCGTCTTGAATTTGGTAGAAGATAGATCTTTTTTGTTGGTGCAAACTTAGTTGAAGAGGATATTTGAACCATGAATCATTTTGTTGGAAAAAGAATTTAGCTAGGGGAACTTAGAGTGAGTCCTCTTATCATAGAAAAGAAAGGAGTTTTACACTCAAAACAACATGAAGAATAAATTATAGGACTAGCAACTAGGGGGCCTGAAGAATGAAACCCAAGACATCTTGGTTGATAAAGTTGGCCACTTATCTAGGGAGATCAATGTTAAATTTTAAACACAACTAAATAAGAGGGGTCCATCGTACACACGAACTTCTTTTGAATGTATGATAATCTCAATTTAGGTTTTTTATGTATGATTTTATCTAGGTTTAATAGCTGAATGCTAAAATTATATAATTATAAAACTGAATTTGCATATCTTTATTTTTGGAGTATTGACATTTAGCATGTTTATGTTATAATTATGTATTCCATGTTTCTTATGTGACCTATTATTGATTTTTATCTAAATACCAAACTTTTGCATGTGCTTTTCCTAATCTATTTATGACTTATCAAAAAACATTATATGTTTTTATTACTGAGATTTAGATAATAACTTATATATGAAGGGGTTTATATAGATGGTGAGGACATGTATTAAAGTTTATCCTTTTTAAACGGCCAACGGTATTAGAAAATTAAGAGGTTAAGTTTATAGTTTGGATAGGTCAAGTTAAGTAACAATCGTGATTTTAGTATATATCACATGAAATGATTACGGAAGACCAAATCTGGGTCGCGGTGGACCCAACTTTACAAATTACACTTTTGGTTGCAGCAATGGATATGTGTTCAAGTGGAAACACTTGTGAAAAATGTTCTCTTAAAGTTTTTGGATGGAATTTAATTTTGGGATGGTATATTGAGTTCGGTCAAATTGAGAAATATGTGAGGATGGTTGATAAAATGAAAGATAAGGAACCCGTTTGGCAATAGATTGTGAAGCAAAATAAGCTCACGTAGAACCAATTCGAGGGCGCAGAAAAATTTTGGTTTATCGATATCGTATTTCAGGGAGAGGGTATGTTGGATTAAATGAACAAGATCATGGAATATTATTAGTTGGATTCATAAACATATAAACTTACTTGTCCATTATGATTGCAAATAAAAGCTTACAAAATTTTTAACTAGATTATCCTAATAATATTGTGGTGTTTATTTTCCATAAGTGTGATGCATTGAGTATTTTAATATTAGCTTTGTTGTGAAATATAATTACCTTTGAACATGAAGGGTTTTAATAAAATGTGGTCTCTAGATGATAATACATGTGGTCTCGATTAAAAAATAGTAAAAAAATGTTGCGTTTTAGACTGAATAGGAATGAGACCGAACTCGTACCAAGATAAAATTGAATAGGTCCAAGACCGGCGGTCCGTTTCGGCGTTGCTCTTGAATTTAATAGGACCGATTAATTCGGTCTCACCACTAAAATATCTCAAAATCGACCATTATCACCCCAAGCTAGGACTAGGTAAAATATATCAATATGTTATTAGTAAATGCTACTAGATTAATTTAAATAATTCTCTAATTAAATTGAACTTAATGATACAATAACTCGATATTCACTAAATTTTCATGAGAATGTTAATGTAATCTTCTAAGCTAGTGGTTTTAATCACACATTTTGATTTTAAAGGAACAATTTTGATGGGTCATACTTACATTGAATTATTTGATAGTCCATGCTTAGGTTTGATTTAAAATATTTAAAGATGATAATTATAAGGGGATATGGGTTTGTCTTAATTGAGAATATTAAATATTAATTAAAATCGAGATTAACTATTTAGTCATCTGAAACTCGTATGATGCATTTCTACAAATTTTAAGTTATAAAAATAGGGAATTATAATTAAATTAATTTTCATAAACTAATAATATTTTAAAAAAGGATCTGGAATGCTAATATTTTTTTTCTAAATTAACTATAAACTTTTTCTACTCGCATTCTCATATTAATCCATTTTAATTTCTTTAATTAGTTCAATTTGTTATTTTCATGTTATTTATAAAATTAAATCCCATATCTTGGATACTTTGTTCTAACAATGAAATGAAATCTCCGTATGATCAACTCGTATTTCCACATTTATAGTTAAAAAATCCAGTTTTGGCTTCTTTATCGAGGATTATTTTTTCAAATTTATATTTACATTTTTGGACTAGTTTCATTCTCCTTTTTAAAAAAGTAATAATAATACAAGTAAAAAAAATAGAAAATTAAAAATTAAAAAATATAGGTAATTTTGGATTTTTTTTACTTTCATATTTTTTATTTTCGACTTAAATACATTTTAATGTAAAAATCGAACTTTGCCTAAAAAATCATTAAAAAACCACTAAGTTAAATTGCCATGTGAAATGTTTATCTTAGTCCCAGTCCCAGCACCCCATCCATCCTCTACTTATACATTTACATTTCCCCTCCCCTAACACATTCCCATCTCCAACCAACAATTCAAAGGGTGATGTGGGACGAATTTGTGATTTTTGTTAGTTGGATATTATGACTTTAGATTTTTCAATTTCTAGTTGGTAGGACCTTGTAGTTTTGGATTTTACGATATCATGTTGGTTGGGTTTTGCGATTTTAGTTTGCTAGTTTTTATGATTTTCCAGATTGTTGGGAACGTAGGGATGTAGTTGTGGTTGTGCTGGATATTGTGCATGGGAGGGGGGAAGATATATATATATATATATATATATATATATATATATATATATATATATATATTGAGAGAGAGAGAGAGAGAGAGAGAGAGAGAGAGAGATGGTTGGGTTATAAGGGGTGGAGCAGTTGGGGATGGGTAGGTGGGGTAAGCAGGTAGTCGGGGATGGGGGCGATGTGGGGGTGGTTTTGGGTTATCCACTTTCGATTTGTTTTAATAACAAGTACTTTATTTATTTTTATATTTATTTAAAAGCCCCAAAAAATATTAGTAGTTGTTGTTTTTTTGCTTTAACTTCACCTGTATTTGTTGAATAAATAGAAAAACATAAAAAAAACATATTCATATATTTCTATAATAGAAAGTGTCCCACTTAAGACATATTTTCTTTATATTTATTTAAAAAAACAAACTTATTTTTTTCATCTTTATCAAAAAATTTATTTATTTATTTATTATTACTATTATTATTATTATTATTATTATTATTATTATTATTATTATTATTATTATTATTATTATTATTATTATTATTATTATCATCATCATCATCATCATCATCATCATCATCATCATCGTCGTCACCATCACGATCATCATCATCATCATAAAAGAAATCTAAAAAATCTAAATATCTAAATTTTTTGTGCTTTCCTTAATATTAAGCACTCTTTGTTATTCTAAAAAATAGTTAGTAATTCGGCGTATCCTATTACAAATCGGAGTTTTAAACCAAATAATACATCCACATTGCCTCCACCATCATTTAAAGACATGTTAGTGATCGACATAGTTTTCGGATTTTAAGCCATTAGGTTTGTTATCAAACCCTTATAGAGGTATCCAACTTGTGGTTTTGATTTCTCATTTAAATCATATTCTGGGATGTTTACTTTTTAAATCGAGTCATTTTTATAAAATGAATTTTTTAAATATATTTTTTTAAATCTCGTTCGGACGAGATTATGATCCCGTTAGAACGAAAGCTCTTTTTATTAGAACGAGCTTCGAACGACCTTCAAACGAGAATCCTCTATTTAACAGATTCAATGCCGGTGGAAGGTCATTAGAACCTTGATCGAAAGATAATGGGTTGTTGTTTGAACGAGAATTGATCTCGTTAGAATGACATTGGTGATTTCGTTTGAATGAGATGACATTTTTGTTTGAACAAAACTATCACCTTAATTCGTGTTTTCTCTTTAAAAGCCTGTTCTGTTGATTTTTTCTAAAGAATTTTAGGGAAAATGAATTTCTAATACCTGTTATAAAAGTATACATTTTTTTGTTTCACAAAACACTTTTCCTTTACAAATCATTCATCCCTCTTTATGATTTGTTGAGATATTTTAAATCCTAGTTTAAATAAATACATCAAACCTTTTTAGAGATTTTCTCTACGGCTGACCTTTGTGGACTTATGACTCTACGACTGAAGAGGGAGGTGGATCGATTGATATCGAGGGAAGACTGCTTCCTATTGACAGTGCTAGGCTGTGTCGTATTCTAGAGAAGATTTGAAGACCCTATGCATTATGCTTAGAGGAGCTGAGTAGTCTATATGTTGATTGTCCCTGTTGAACTCCTTACAGTGTTGAATACCAAGTTTTGCCCGAAAATCATTTTTGCTTACTTCTTATATGTTTGATTGTATGATTTGGCTATTTAGTTTGGACCTGGATTCACGTAATTTTTAGTCCTGATAAAATCTTGTCAAAATTAGCATTTTTGTGTAAGTAACCTAAGATACGAAGTATCTAAACGAACTCACATTATCTAATTGGTATTAGAGCAGGTTAGACTTAATTTTTGTGTGATCCTTTAAAATTTGGGTTTTACGGATAATTTGTATAATAAGCTACTTGTTTTTATGGATCTAATTATGCTTATTGGAAAGCTTGAATGAGGTTAACTTTGAAAGTAATTGATGAACGTGTCTGGCTTATTTTTGAAAGAGGGTAGACACCATCCATTGTGACATTTGCGATGTCATATGTTCTAAATCCGTCACATCTTGGACGGAATATGAACTAAAATGGAGTAATTTTAACACTCGGGGCTTAAGTGCCATTTCTGGAGCCTTCAACTCTGATGAGTTCTGACACATCATGTCGTGCACCACGTCTAAGGAAACATGGGATACATTTCTTCTCACTCACGAGGGTACTAACTTTTTGAAAGCTTCTTAGCTACAAAATCTCACCAAACAATTTGAGACCATTACTATGCTAAAGTCCGAGTCATTTGATGACTTTAATGAACGATTGTTTAATACCATTAACTCTAGTTTTAATTTGGGTGAGAAAATTCCGAGACGCACATGATGAAAAAGAGTTTGAGATCCCTTCCATCCTGATTTATTCCTAAGGACATTGTTCTTAAATCGTTGGAAATTTTAGATATGCATAAGTTAGAAGAACTCGTAGGAGACCTTCAAACTTGTGAACTTGACATGTTTCCTTAAACTGTTAAACCTAAGGAAAATGGAGTTTCTTTAAAATTTCAATCTAAAAGGAAACAGGAGGTTTCTTCCAACTCTAAGTATGATTTGATTTACATGATCTTGCCTTTTTTGCAAAAAAAATATCAAAAAAATTCTCAACTAGGAAAATAAAATACTTCTAAAGAAAACAAAAGCTTTGAGAAAGAAAAAAATCCAAGTCAGGCAAGAAAAGTTTTTAAAAAAATCAAGAGGAGAGTACCCTAAGAAAAATGAGGAGAGATGTTATAGTTGTGATGGTAAGGGTCATAAAGCTCATGAGTGTGATAAGAGGTTATAAAGACAACGCAAAACCTACTTCAATGCCATGCTTAGAGGTAGCAATGTCGAGTTGGTGGATTTTGGGGATGAATCACCATATGGACGTAACTTCATCGCATTCATAGATAGTCATATTGGTACTTCGAGTATGTCTCACACTGATGAACACTGTTCCAATATGATGACCTCGATGATGAGTCTAGTCATTCCAGAGAGAGTATGGGAGATGAAATTTTAACGAAAAGAGAGATCTGCAACATGTTTAGATAGTCATATTGGTACTTCGAGTATGTCTCACGCTGATGAACACTGTTCCAATATGATGACCTCGATGATGAGTCTAGTCATTCCAGAGAGAGTATGGGAGATGAAATTTTAACGGAAAGAGAGATCTGCAACATGTTTACGCCGAGATTTATGCCGAGTCATTTAAAATGAAAAAGAAAACCAAAAGTTTGTCACTTAGGGTTTTATCTTTAGATAAGGATTTGAGAGAGTCAAGAGAGAGCGGGCCCTCCGTGAGAGTATATTTGGGAGAAAGAGTAACTTTGGTGGAGGGGGAAAATTGTGACTCAACCAACAAAGTGGCTAGTCTTTTGAGAGATCTTCAAGCTTCATTAGAATCTTTTGAGAAACTTGCAGCCCTTATATCCTAACTCAAGAAAGACCTTGAATGTGACCGAGAGGTCAAGGTCACTATTGAGGATACATCGAATAAGGTTGGAAAGATGTTCCTAGGTCTCTCTTTAGGTTTTAGGGACAGGCAAGGAATAGGTTGCGACGGTGCATTCACTTCCTAGCCTGCACCAGAACCGGTTCCTAAATATGTGGTAGATCCTTAAGGTTCTCTACGTAAACCACAAAATAAAGTTTTACCCAAGCGATCAAACTAAGGTAGAACCAAATAAGTTTATGTTTTCACCTTTTGCAAACGGAAAGGTCACCATAGGGAATTTTTCCACAAGTTAGGGAGAACTAAACATGTACCCCGCCTAATCAATACCGGGCGATCACTCCTATATCAAATTAAAATAGGAGTCTCGTATGGATCATTCTTAGCATCATTGTCGAATATCCATTTAATTACTAATAACCTATTAGGCTGGCATCAAAATTTTACTTAACTAATCTATTTAACAACTATAAAATTAAAATATCCACACAGTTTATGCGTAAATGAAATTGAAATGAAATAAAATAACCGAACACTCGGTCAAAATATACAACCATATCGAATGTTGTACTAAATGAATAAATAAATGCAATTTGGTTATTAACCCGAATGTGTTTACAGTACCTCCTAACTAAAGTACAAGGATAAAAGCGTCTATCGAGAACCTGTACGCATCCACAACTGATGCAGGTGACGTCTGACTTGAAAGAAGTGGCATCCAGGCGTCCCTGTGTCTGGACACCTATAATATATATATATATATATATAACAAGAGAGGGAAAAGTAGATAAACGGGTCAGAGCCCCAGTTGTGAAAATATTTAGCAAGTGCATAAATGCTTTATTTTTAGAAAATAGATTTTATCTCATATTTAAATTGGTATCGCACCCCCATAAGATACGCCTCACCTCTCCTCTAATCGTGTACACCTAACGCACTTAACTTTCTAGTTAAGCTACCCTGCCTAACTAATCTAATTCACCCATCTACTAGAAACCTCTACAACCCGAGCACTAAGGGCTAAACTTCTCTCCATTCTCAACACTGCGCTAAGTTCGTGTGTGGGGTGTCTCGCAAAGAGAAATCCAAACAAGGAACCCCAGGATACACTAATACTTGGTAGGGTTAATGGTAGAGATCCATTAGGCCCGTAGCACAAAACTAAAGTATAAATACATACATATGTATTAACATCCATAACATTTTTATTTTTATATTAATCTTACGATATACATTCGGATAATATCTCCCGGACTCAGGTTTACCAATTCAATTTCATCTTTATAATACACATCCGGATCTATCTCCCGGACTTAAGATTCACATACAAAGTATTTATCAATACTTTTCATTATTTTTATCTAAAAACTTTCCATTTCCTTTCTTATATCCAGGAAATGTGTTTAAAAGCCAATTCATTATCATGAATTGCTTTAATAAATCATTTACCTTTTTAAAATCCAGTTTTATTATAATAAAAATGCTTTTTCATATCACATTCTTCCATTTCCCTTCTTTCATCCGGGAAATGTATCTGAAGCCAATCGTTTATCCCATTTCCCTTCTTCCATCCGAGAAATGTATTTAAAGCCAATTCATTATCATGAATTGATTTAACATATCTAAGACCATCCCTCCGGGTTTCCCCACTGGACGCGCCCCTAAATGGCTATCATCTTCCAGGGCCTATCAAACAAGACAACCTCGGAACCTACCAAAACGTCGGGAAGCGGCCATATGCCTGCGGGATAGTCATGACCACACCCAGAATCACCTAACCAGCGCAGTAAACACATATAATCGTCCATATGGCCTATAGGACTATATCCACCCTACATTCATTAGCCAGGGGCTTCACAATACGCACGCAACTTCCCTTATGATACCGATTTAGAGAGGTGTGTATCCATATTTATTATTTATGAAAATCATTTTCTTTTCCATTTTGAAAGCATTCATATTTTACATTTTCAAAAGTCATTCATATCATATCATATATATACTTTAATCAAATATTATGTATGTATATATATATATATATATATGGCCATAATTGCCAATAGCATCTAGCGATGACCAATAATCCCAAAGATTCTCTGAAAGAATCATATTCATGCATTCATAAACGCATGATACTAAACCCAAAGTATTTCCTTACTTTGATAAATAATACATGCCTTAATCCATCTAAGGATACATTGGATATCTCCAATTATAACACTTCTCACTTAAGTGAATATATATATATATATATATATATATATATATATATATATATATATATATATATATATATATATATATATATATATTCCCAATTTATCCTAACTATATCGTAGGATATACTCAATCTACCATCGATTACAATTATGCTTCCTGTACGCATAATTATATGGGCCTAATTGCCAACTAAAATATCCTAGGGATTTATCTTTCCCAAACAACCTTAAATTTAGTGGGTTATGGATTTCATTTCCATGAACCCAAGGACTACATCTTGTCTATATAATCACCTAGAGGTCCCCACCCTAAGTTAGGAACCTTAAACCTTCCAATTCCATAATTATTCTATTTTTCCTCGAAAATATAATTTAAGGGTTATACATTAAAACCCTCACCTCGGCCTCCTAGATTTCTTCAATTGGTGGACTATATACTCCTAAAAGATTTCTTATTTTATCCCTTAATTTATCTCAAAGTAATATGAATTTGAATCTATCCCATCCAATCCACCCTAAGAAAGATTGTCTACTTTCAGAAGGGGTAAATCGATTGACCCTTGGCCATCGATCGATCGATGGCTTCGATCGATCGAGCCCCCATGATCGATCGATCGATCATGTCGGGCAGCTTCTTCTCCGAGAAGCTGTTTCGGCCATTAAAGCTTCTCCCAAGCTTTTGTCGCCTCACCCAACGTCCTACAACCTCAGCCAACTACAAATACACATATATTAAGGGTTCTAAACATCCTAGAACCCTAAACCACCAATTTATTTCGATTAATTTCTTAGTTTCTCCAATTATGAAATTATAGGGGTTTATTCGTTTTAACTCCCGAAAACCCGTTTTATCCACGAAAAACCCAACCCAAAATCTTTAGGGTTTGATAATACCAAGCTACAGTATGCGATTTATGCAAAAAGTAAATAATGCAAGTAAACACTTGCCTCGTGGATATAATCCGACGATCAGGAGTCGAATCCCGCGGAGGTTGGCCGGAATCTCCCTTTTTCTCCTCTTTTCTCTCCTCCTCTCTCTCTCTTCTCTATCTTCTTTCTTCTTTCTTTCTCTTTTCTCCCTCTCTCCCTCCTTTTATGAGGAGAAAAGTGTTTACCGCTTAAAACCCAAAAACGACTCGTTTACTCAATTACGAGCCATTTTAACTCTAAAATTCCCCGAAACTCAATTTCGACATTCAGACACTCTTTTTTGACTATCTCGGCCATTCCGAGACTCACGGCGCAGTTGAAATTTCCATCTGAGGTACTTGATCGCAAATCTTAATGCGGGTTTTCTAATTAAAATCTTACATTCTATCGCTTTACTCAACGGCGACATATTATTAAAATACCTCGACATATTTACTTAACCCCAAAAGCAAATATATCACCTATCGACAATCCTAAAATCCTTGAAAATCCCAGAAATTACTATTTTGGTAAAATCTCCAAATTCCAATTTATGCCCAAATGTGGAATTTAATTTTCTCGAAAAGGACGGGTTGTTACACTGTAACGCCCCATACTGAATTTATGGGTTACCCGTAATCAACCCGGTTCGACCCGAGCGTTAGATGTGAAGTGCAATGAAACAACCAATATAATGTTGCTAGTCCAGTTTATTTTAATTAACATTTCACTTGTTTAGCTTGCGATTCCAATTTCAAATTAAACTACATGAGGGACCAATTGGGAGCACCCCGAAGTCCAAGTATACAGAGCTACTAACGTAATAATAAAGAAGTACTTACCTATATAACAATCTTAAAATATGAAATCTCTCCCAACCTACCGTAACAAAGAGAGGGTGTGAGGCAAATGCTCTGTGAAAAATATACAAATGCAATATAGAATCGAACGACAAAAACAAAACTCTAATGCATTATACCTATGTGCACATGAAAATAACTTGTATATATATATATATATATATATAAACATGCATAAATATATACTTAATACATGAAATGGTTTAATTTTGAAAACCTTATTTATCCAAATTAATTTGTCTTAATCTTATGAAAGACTTCCTTTTACTCATTTTAGCATTTCTCCATTTACTAAAACACACAATGTTAAATTCTTGAAATCACTACGCTTGGTTTGAACCTAAAACCATTTCTTTACTGAGATTATCTTTTTCATTTTAACCAATAGACACTTATATTTTCGTTAAAAAATACCCTTTTAACACACACGAACACCATGTTAGAAAATTACTCATTTAGCCTTTGAAAACCTTTTACAATACATTCTTGTGCTAATTATGGGTTTAACTACTTAGGTTTTTTAACCACCCATTTATCCACTTACTTTGCCTTTCTCCTTACCTTATGGACATTAATAGCTTTACACATTTAATTATCCATTTAACCTTTAATGGAACATTTATTAATTCATTCAAGTTATGTTGTGTTAACACATTTCACTACACAACCCATTTATTGACATGTTCCATATTCCTTTTTATTTTCTTGAAATCTTTCAATAACTACGTACTTTAACAGGCTCCACACCGCCGAGTGTGCGTACCATATGCTCTAGTCAGTTATTTTGGGTCTTTCACCCTAAGGCTACGAGCCCTCCTTAATTTTTCCAATGTCATCCGAGTTCATTTTAATGTGTTTTAACATTTACAAATGTCCACATTATTTCAATTTTTCTTTTTACCTGGTCGAAGCCAAAACTCGGGGTTTTACCCTAACTTGTGTTACACTTTGAAATTTACAATTCCATGTCCTTTCACTTTAACCATGATTTTTTTTCCAAAAATCATATTCATTTAGGACCAATTTGTGTAAAACCTTTTCCAACATTTTTATTTCAAAAAAATGTTCCACTTTAAGTAAATTACCATTTAACCCATTTCTTTTCAAACTCACATTTTACTCCATTTATGCAAGTGTTAATTTTATAGAAACACAATTAAGTTACCCACACTAACTTGTTAAGTGTTTTAACACCCTTTTAACCTATAAGTAACATTATTATTAATTGAAAACATCTTTATTCCATTATTTCCTTTCCAATTTCATAAGTGTTAATCTTTTACAACATGATTAAGTTATACACGCCAACTTTCTAATGTTTAACCATTAACACTTATTCAACCTTTTATTAACCATTTTCCTAATTTTTCATTTCTTTACTTTCTTTATTCAATAAATATAATTACACTTGAATACTATTTTTATAAGAAAATACCATTTCTTTTTATCAACACATGTAGTCTCACAACCTTATGTTCGTTATACCTTTAATCTTACTTTTACACACTTGAAGTCTAGAATTTTCAGTTTTTCTTTATTCCATGTCTAAAGACAACTAAATCTTCTTTAAACTTGTTTTTACATTCATCATCCAATTATTACAAGTTTATATACATGAGTAGATGGATTTTAAACCTTAAAATCCTATTAAGTGGGTGAGATATATTTTTCATTCTAGAAATTCATCATACTTGCAAAATACACTTTCAAAGCATAAAAGACATTTAATTTCTTCAAACTCAACAAATGTTCATTCTTTATAAATGTAAGGACACAAATTTTCAATTGAGTCTTATATAATGTTGGCTTCATTTCGAACAAAACCATTTAAGTAATAGGATAGAAGTTTTCCATATCAAGTCTATGACGTGTTTAAGGAGTTGAAGGCGTAGTGACCCAGAATTTAAAAGCATCATTATCGATTTTCGTGCCAAGTTTCATGTCATCAACATGTGGATTACAATGTCTCCTAATGGTATGAATGCATATATATATATATATATATAGGAGCTTGGAAATTTAATTTGGGTGTTAGTATTTTTTGTAAATTTTTTTGGAATTCATAGTTCTAAAGATTTTGTTCTCCGACACCTTTCCATAGAAAAATCATATCAAATCTAAAAAAAAAATCAAAAAAATACGAAACTGGTGGCCACGTGTTCGTATCAAAATTCTCTAGAATCATGGTCTGAAAACTCGTTAGAAAGGTCGTTCGAATGACGTCGTTAGAATGAGATTTCGTTTGAACGAGATTTTAGTTTGTCCATTTTTTCCAGTTTTCATTTTTAACCCCCCACTACCCCGCTACTTTGTACCAGTTTTAATATGTGCGGGAATACACTTTTTGCTAAGACTTTTCATACTTTTCTAAGGGCTCTTGAGAGAAAAAATTCTCTAAGAAAGGTCTCCTTGGTTTTTGTTAAAAATGTTTAATCCTTAGAAAAAAAAACAAGTGTTTGACACCCATAGTTTCAATTCCAAGTTATATATATATATATATATATATATATATATATATATATATATATATATATATATATATATATATATATATATATATATATATTTCTTTTCATGGAGTGTTTGGCACTGGGTTCTACTCTACCATTTGAAGAGTTTGTTTGGGTTTGCTTATATATCCCACAAAGAAGAAGACTTGTTTTGTTGCGGCGTTCCCACTTGAAGAAAGACTTCGGATGCGGGTTGACGGTTGTCCAAAAAGCTTCATTGATGGATTTCAAGGTTCCGGTGGAGTCCGGGATTGTCGGTTAGGCGGAGGTAGTTGCAAGAAGACACGTCAAGTCTTGGATGGAGTCAAGTTGTGTGTAGTAAGTCATCTACCTTATAACATTAAATCCATACTTAGTGGACTTAAGGCTAGGGATCATCCGAGAGTTTTTTCATTTTGGATTTTCCTCGTACATCGCGGCGTAGTGTGATATTATTTACTTTATCTTGTAAAATACACTTAGATGCATGCTTAGGTAATTCAAGATAAAATTGGGTTTAATCACACTAAAGTTTAATTTGGTGCTAAAATTAGTTTGGCTGAAATTTAAGTCAATTTAATTCAAGTCTAGATAATTTAATTTGATAAAAATTGGTTTGGCCTAATTTGCAAGATGAATTAATCTTGTTAGGCAAATTTTAGTACTTGGATTGAATTAAATTTGTAGTTAAGAAAATTTCACATATTTTTTCTAGTTTAATTTTAGTTTCGATGAAATTAAAATTCAATATTTTAATTGTGAATTTGGATAAGATAATTTTCTTAAACCATCACATTAAGTTTGAAGAATTTTTAAAATTGGAGCCTCGCGCTCCAACAAGTGGTATCAGAGCGGGTTACACTAAATTATCGTGTGATCCTAATTTCTAGGAATTTTTTGGGAACATATGCATTTTTCAAAATTTTTTGTTTTTGATGTTTCTAACATGCTAGTTCATGACTCTTAACTTTCTATATCCTATGAGTAATGGGTTACATGTTTGCATACTCTAGATTTTGAGCTACATGTCTTATATTCTTTCTAGTTGTATGCTTGTTTGTCATTTTGTAGTCCATTCATCATCATATATGCTTTGCTAGAATTATGACTTGCTTATATTTTGTATTTATCTTTTTTCATTTTGTTTAGTATTAATGAAAAATACAAAATGATTTTTATTTGTCTTTTGAGTTAATTTTTTTTTGTGTTTGGTAAAAATTTTAAAAATTCAAAAAGATTTTTTGTGTGCTTCTTTTGGGTTGACACACCTTTTGTGCCATATGTTTATGTTTGGTTAAAATTTTCAATCCTTAAAATGTTCTTTGTCATGGTTACATGGAGTAGTTAAGTTTAAATTGTTTAATGGATTCACCTTTTATATGCCTTCACACACATGCACGAGCTCTTTTGAAATTTTAACTTCGCATGTATATTTGAGCTTTGTGAGGTGTTCTCCTACTAATCTAGTCATCTACATTTCTTATGATCTAGGGGTATTTGTGCATGTTAAATCCGTTGCACGTGAGATTTGTGTGATATAAAAAATTATTATATGAATGTGCATGGGTAAGGGCTCCGAAAGGAAATTTATCCTTTGTGAGTAAGACACCGTTTATATTGGAGCTAAAAGAAATACGTGGTCCAAAGGCCTAAAAGAAAAATATGGCATTAAAAGAAAAATAATTTGCCAAGGTCTATTTTGTTTAGTTGCTATAGCATTCCATAATTAATATGCTTATTTTGAGGGAGTTCGGATGGTATATCAACGGTTTGCACAATGTCCGTTTATCCTAGTTGTGCTTTCATTGTCATGACTCTATTGGTTTGTAGAATCATAAACATGCTAGGCTTGTATGCATTGTGTTTGTTTGCTCATGAGTTCACTTTATCCTATCACATAAGGCTAAATCTAGTTGATAAAGTTTTGCTATCAAATGAGAACTCCGTGAATATGTTTAAGTGATCGGGTTTTAAATTCATTAATATCTAGTTCACACGCTTCACTTCCGTTTCCATATGACACATTTATGCCATAAGAGTGTGGAAAACTTATAGTATTGTACTTTGTGTCATTTGTGTGTTTATATCTATATATGTGTGCTTGTGCATATTTTTATATCTATTGTGTATAAATATATATATGATATTGTGTTTGTTTTGAGTCTTTGTCATTCTAGCTAGTCCACCTATGCTTTAAATTCATAATTGGTATCTAACTTGTTGCAATATTTGGGTTTGATATCTCATACTCAGTTCCTTATTTTTCAAATTGATATCATTTTGTTTGTTACATCATAGTTGGTATCATTTAATACTTATATGGATTAGTTCAAATTTTTATTTCCCTTAGGCTTTAATGATCCTATCACTTCATGCATGTTTTACTTTTTTCCCCAAATTTATATCCCTTATGTAGTTTTTAGGGGGAGAAATGGTACTTCATTCAATTGGGGGAGAACTTAGAATTTAATTAATTCTATCATCTTTATTTATTCCCGAACAAAAAGGGGAAGAAGGATAGGGGGATAAATAGTATATAATCCTATTGCAAATCTTATCTTAGTTTGGGAGATTTAACTTAGAGGACACGTCTTTCTAAGTAGGTCATTTATTTGATAAAGGGGAGAATTAATTTAGGGGGAGTAATTATTTTAATTGCATTTAATATTTTAATATTACCTATACATTTAATGCTTTGCTTAAGTGTGCTGGAATTTTAATGGCATTTTTATATCGAAAAAGATAGTCATCCTTGGGTTTTGAGTCAAGCTTCTAATTTTTTATTTTGGGTGGGATGTTTTTTAGTCTAGTTGAGCTTGACGTCCCTTTAGGATTTTTCTTTGGTTTTTGTCCCGAAATAGCCAAAGGGGGAGATTTGTAAGGATATAAATTTCCAATTGAGTCTTATGTAGTGTTGGCTCAATTCCGGAAAAAATCATTTGAGTCATAGGATAGAAATTTTCCCTCACGTGATCAACACGTGGATTCCAATTTCTCCTAATGGTATGAATGCGTTAATATATATATATAGGAGCTTGGAAATTTAATTTGGGTGTTAGTATTTTTTTGTTAAATTTTTTGGAATTCATAGTTCTAAAGATTTTGTTCTCTGACACCTTTCCGTAGAAAAATCATATCAAATTCAAAAAAAAACAAAAAATACAAAACTAGCGGCCACGCGTTCGTATTGAAATTTTCTAGAACCATGGACTAAAATCTTGTCGGAAAAGTCATTTGAACGACCTCATTCGAACAAGATTTTAGTTTCTCCATTTTTTGCCTGTTTCATTTTTAACTCCCCACTACCCCACTACTTTGTACCAGTTTTAATATGTGCGGGAAGACACTTTTTGCTAAGACTTTTTATACTTTTCTAACGGTTTTTGAGAGAAAAAATTCTCTAACAAAGGTCTCCTTGGTTTTTGTTAAAAATGTTTAATCCTTAGAACAAAACCAAGTGTTTCACACCCATAGTTTCAATTCCAAGTTCTTCGTATATATATATATATATATATATATATATATATATATATATATATATATATATATATATATATATATATATCTTTTCTTGGAGTGTTTGGCACGGGGATCTACTCTACCATTTGAAGAGTTTGTTTGGGTTTGCTTCTATATCCCACAAAGTAGAAGACTTGTTTTGCGGAGGGGTTCCCACTTGAAGAAAGGCTTCGGGTGCGGGTTGACGGTTGTCCAAAAAGCTTCATTGGTAGTTGAAAGAAGATGCGTCAAGACTTGGATGGGGTCAAGTTGTGTGTAGTAAGTCACCTATTTTGTAACATTAAATCTTCACTTAGTGGACTTAAGGCTAGGGATCGTCCGAGGTTTTTCCCGTTTTGGATTTTTCTCGTACATCGCGGCGTAGTGTGATATTATTTACTTTATCTTGTAAAATACACTTAGATGCAAGCTTAGGTAATTCAAGATAAATTTGGGTTTAATAACACTAACGTTTAATTTTGTGCTAAAATTCGTTTGGGTGAAATTCAAGTCAATTTAATTCAAGTCTAGATAATTTAATTTGATAAAATTTGGTTTGGTCTAATTTGCAAAATGAATTAATCTTGTTAGGAAAGTTTTAGGACTTGGATTGAAATAAATTTGTAGTTAAGAAAAATTCACATATTTGTTCTAGTTTAATTTTAGTTTCGAAAAAATTAAAATTCAATATTTTAATTGTGAATTTGGATAAGATAATTTTCTTGAACCATCCCATTAAGTTTAAAGAATTTTTAAAATTGGGGGCCTCGCGCTCCAACAAGAAAATCTTCATTTTTGAAAGAAACTTTAAAACATTCTTTCACCAATGTTTAACAACACAAATAATTATCTTGAAAATTTTATTTCATAACATGTTCAATATCAATCATTCTAGAAAAATACAACATTTTCTCGAAATACCAAATTCTAATATTTCAAGACTTTGAAATATTTATTCATTCTTTATTTTTAGCAAAATAAAATCTTACCAACATTTTTATTCCATAAAAATATTTGTTATTTACTACATATGATTTTCATCATATAATCAAATGCACCCTATTTATATAATCTAATAACAAGACTACATATAATACAAATAGAGTCTTAAATACTAAGGATAGATTTTCCCACCTTTAATATCTTCAAATGGTAGTAAGAAGATTTGTGTAGGAGGAGAAACCCCCACCACCAAAAGTGGCCTCAAGGGGTTACCAAATGCATCCTAAAAAATGCTCCATTCAAGCTTCCAAGAAAAACCCACTTCAAACTTCATGGAAGTTCCATCATCTTCTCCAAAAATCACCCAACACTTCTCCAAATTTCATAGCTCTACTTTAACAATGGTGGAAATGGGTGTTGTAGGTATGAAAATGGTGGAATACTACATAAAATTGTGGTAGAATGGTGGTGGAAAACATAAAAATGATGGAAGATTTCATTTTCTCTCTCCCTCTTCCATCTTCTTCTAACCTAAAAAATACCCCAAAAACCAAACACACCCTTATAAAACACCCCAAACTCCTTAAATTCATATTTTTCCCAATCTGGGATAATTTGGGCTCGACAACTAAATGAACCAAGGGTCTGGAATGTGACAACGCACAAGGACAAATCAGAATAAAACATTTTTGAGGCACGTCATCCGAATGACACGAACCTTATTCGAATGAGATGTCAACCTCATTTGAACATTGGGTTTGCTTGACCTTTGTGTGACCTGAAACTATAATACATAAACATCTCGTTTGAAGGTTGTTTGAACCTTGTTTCGTGCGACGTTGAACTTCACTTAAAATGACCACCCTAGGTTATTCGAACAACATTCCTGTTTCTTTTTCTTTTATTTTCTTTAATTTTTAACCCATAATTTTCTACTAATTCTATTCAACCATCACTCCATCACAATTTATATAAAATTTAATTGAATTATTGGGACAGTGTATTACAAAATTCGCTCCATGGGGAATTTCATCCCCAAAATTCTTGATCCGTTAATCTTTGTGCTTATGGGGTTCACAAACTTCTATTCTAAGCTATAGAAATCCTCCAAGAAAAAATCATCTAATTTCTCAATATTAAGGTCACCCTATGTGCCTCCACACGAGGTTAGCCATCATATGATCAACAGGGTGCATGCTCTAATGCTCACCAACTCGCTAGGCAAGATATTACATAATCGACTCAGAGTTCCCACTCACTTTATGATCACATCAAATAATTTTTTTAGTGCCACCTATGCTAGTACCCAAGACATACCGGTGCCCCCATGGGAAAATCCTCTATAGCGATCAATACTCACCCAATGTGAATCGTACTGGAACCAATCATCATATTATCCATCAAAAATAAATTCTATAATAGGTCCGTAAATCCCGCATCCCATAAATTATCAAGCTGTCCTGACTACACAACTCGCATGAGCTTCCTGATAACCATAACCATACTTTGTTATTCTCTTACACCAAGGAGTAATATTCTTCTCAAGTCATCATTGTGAACCTGACTGACACCTTCCCCTGTATCCCTTTGACGAACCTAGTACTATCTAAGTGCCTGTAATACCCTGTACTTTTATGGATATTTAAATTACACGATGTAATTTAACAATTTAAGAATTTTAAGTGAAAGAGAATTTGAAGTGTGGATTAAATATTAATTTCTGCATTTTGGATTATTATCGGTGTGTGTTATATTTACTTATGATAATAAGTAAATGAAGTTGGATTATTTTATATCATGTCGCAATTGGGCAAAGCGACAAGTAATAATATTTTTGCTCAAAAAATACTTGTGGAATTATATTGAATTTAAAAAGGTGGATTTTTTATAAGTGACTTAGATGGGGATTTCAAGTGCACGGTTGGTCTCGGATGGGATGAAATAGTCAAAATAAATTACCCGGGGGTAGTGTTTGGGTTCTGAGAACTTTTTGGACGAGTAGGGACTCACAATTGAGTATACGAGTCAATTTTGGGTTTAATAACTTGAGAACCCTTATTTTCTCTTATAACGGAATGAGATAAAGAGAAGAAATAAAGAAAGAAAGAAAGGAAGAAGAAGAGGAGATTGAGGACAACCTCCGTCGGATCCCGTCATGAGGTCGTCGGATTTATCCAACGAGGCAAGTGTTTAACTTTTTTTTAACTATTTATGTGTGTTTATAGTTCATATTATAGTTAGTGAAAACTATATGAATTTTGGGTTGGGATTCTTGAATAAAAAAGGGGTTGGAAATGATTTCGTATAAATTGATGTGATAAGTACTCCATATGAAATCTAAGATTAAATCCATGTTAATGGTGTAATGTTTTGTGAAAAATTGGAAGAGTTGAATAAAAATTGAGGGTTTAAATTTTAGTTAAATTGAGGAATCATAAGAACAAATTGATGTGTTGGTGAAAAATAAGTGTATAGATGTTTATAGGGATGGTTGGCGATGTTAGAAACCATAAATTTTAGAGTTGGAGAAGATGATAAAACCCCCAAACTGAACACGTCGAACCAGTGAAATGCGGTTCGGTTTGGGTCACTGGATTGGTTCGTTTTTAGGTCCATCAGTTCGATTCATTTATTGGTCAGCGAATCGGTTCATTTTTCTCGCCATCAGTTCGGTTCGTTTATGACAGTTAAATTTGAAAAAAATTTCTTAGACTAAAATGAATGGAGAAGAATTCCTTTTGGATATAAATATTAGGGGATCCTAAATAGAGTGTGAGGACCTATAAAATATTTAATACCTTATATATAAATCTCGGGTTAGCGGGAATAAGATCTGAGTTAAAAATTTAGGAGTGTTTGGGACAAAGGACACTCAGGAAAATCATTTCAGCAGGTATATATACATTTATGCATGTATATTGTATGTGCCGATAATATGTGAGTGAAATATGAATGTGCGAGTAGGAGGAAACTAGAAAACTAGCTAGACGTGATAAGCTAATATTCAGAAGAAATCAATGTTATAATTGTATCATAAGTGAGTAAATACTTATGGGATTAACGTAAGTGTGTGTATACTTATGAATTGATACGCATTGGTATATTCCAGATTATAGGCTAATGTTAAGCATGAATAGCCAGATTTGATGATATATATATATATATATATATATATATATACGGGTATAGAGATAGTATATACATGATATGATTATAAATATAAATGTCTGTGTATGATATATTTATATGAAACATACCGCTCTAGTGCTATCATGGGAAGTTGTGCGATGTGGGTGAATCCTCTATCTTGAGGAACATGGTGAGTGTAGTTCCCAGGTCATAGCCTCCAGTTATTATGCAGCGTGACTCTTTATCATAGGTGAGACGTATTGGATATGATTCGGTCTCATTTCCAGGTCAGAAATTATGACCTCTTCCCCTACGTTTGTGATATGTTTTTATCAGGTTGGCCCCGAACGGTGGTACCTAGGATGATGTTTGAGAAATCCCTGGAAGATGATAGCATTATAGAGACTGTATCCATTGAGTTATAGCTCTGAGGGATGGTTATTATACTTATATAATGTGTGATATATAGGTATGGATATACTTGATGTGTTTGTGTGTGTGTGTGTGTGTGTGTGTGTGTGTGTATGTGTGTGTGTGTATATATATATATACAGACAGAATAAAGAATAGAGTGAGAAGTAAATTGTTGCATCCGGGAGAATAAAATCCGGAATAAAATGTGAGATACTTATATAAAGATGATATTATTAAATACGAGGCCAATGACAGAAAATAGTGAATAGTGTATAATAGCTTCTGAAAGTCATTCATAATGAACGGATAAATTATAAATGAGAAATTATAAGGCATAAGCTCGTGCGAAAGCTTAGAATATTATATACGCAGGGTATGAGATAGCGTATGGTCACTTAGAGGTTTTTAGAGATGCTAGTTAGGATGGATAGCGTAACTAGGGTGTTTAAAATACATGTGTTAGGTCTGCACTATTAGATTAGAGGTGAATGTATCTCATGTGAGTGCGACACCAGTTTAAATATGGAGAATATCATATTGTAAATGTTAATGTATTTTAAACATTTGCTAAATATTTTCAAAATGTTTTAGGCTCTGACCCGCTTTCAAATATTTTCAAAAACGTTTTAGATGCCTAGAGACATGGACACCTGGATGTTATTATTCCTTCGAGTTAGACAATGCTACAACAGTTGTGGATCTAGGAGGGATTGTTTAGATGCTTCTATCCTTGTGATCGAGATATGAGGTACTGTTAAAATATTAGATCATGTTGCCCAACTATTCTCATTTTTATTATTTGCTGCATTCTCATTTGCGCCTATTCGATATGGTTGTATTAATGTTTTACTAGGCATTATCGGTTATTATTGTTTATTTATTTTAGTTGATGTTTATAATAATTGTGTGGATGTATTTATTGTGTGTTTAAGTTAACAAGATTAAAAAGCTTAAAATTTGGCACCGAACCTAATAGGTTATTAGTAATTAATTTGGTTTTCGACAATGATGCTGAGAATGATCCATATGAGAAATCTTGTTTTATTTTGATAAAGGATTGATTAGTTGAGATTAAAATAGGCGGGGTGTCACAGATGGTATCAGAGCATCATGTTCTATTGTCCTTATAAATCTGTTCGGACATACTACGTGTTCAGCGTTGCTTTCTATTTGATATAGAGCCCTATGTTTACGATTGTTGATTCCAATGATGAGATTTTGTTCTCCTTCTATAATGTATAATTATAGGGAATCTTATTACATTCGGGTGTGCTTCGTATGCCTAACAATGAAGGAAGATAGATGAGGGCCGTTAGGAGATCAACAGGAGGCAAGCTCAGTTGTAGTTGTAGAATAATTTTGGGGACGATGACCGTAGTCAAGGTCACCCCTATTTCTGCTCATGTAGTTGGGGCTATATATATTTTTTCAAGTATTGCTATAGCAGAAAGTGGTGCCAAATTAGACTCACCCAGCGTGGTTAGAATGGGAGAGAGTCAGAGGGGTCTTTGAAGGGGACCGTATGTTGGAATTTTAGTAAACGCGAAGATCGTGTGTGTTAGCCAATGGACGTAAGATACCCAGAGGCTTTGGCATATAACCGAGTTTAGTATACCCGGAAGTGAAAATTGGGGTACAAATTTTTTTAGCTCGTGGGAGCAATGTTGTAATGGTGGGAGTTAATCACCACATTTGAAAATTGAAATATTATGCTAGTGGAAGGATCTTATGTATGGTTTGACCTCAAGTTTTTTCATCTATTATTCAAGAAGAGATGTTAATGAAATTCTGAACTTATAACATGAGGGCCGGACTGAGGTCCATTTGTGAAAAAGAATTTTGTTAGAGGGTAAGATAGAAGTAACGGTGTTAGAGAAACACCGCAGGGGGGAGACCCATCAAGAGACCCATTTAAAGGATTCAGATAGCTGAATTCCTGCCGAGTGATGGTGCATTCAGTCGGGGATAGTAAGGTTAGTAGTGCGTTCCATAGGGTCAATAGAACTAAGGGAACAATGAGGGTGGCCATCAGGGTTGAGGCTACCAGGGTCCGAGAGAAAGAACAACCCTAATACGGTTAGTATGGCCAGGAATAGTGGATTTTATGGAGATATATTCTTATGCGGAGAGTAAGACCACATGTATTGATTTTTGCCAAAGAGAATAAATGGACAATAGTATGTTGCCTAGTAAGGGAAATGATTAAGATATATTTTGGTTCATTTCGAACAAGCGTGTTATGTCCTAGAACCATTTGAGTAGCCATGGCAATTGGCAAGGTCGAAATATGAGTTTTAACATCGGGTGAATGAGGTATGCTTTATGTGACTTGAGCGAGTCACGGTATTTTGATTAGCACTAGATTCACGTGTAAGATGATTTTAGTGTGTATATCGATAACATTATTATATATATATATATATATATATCCGTGGTATAGCGGGGTTATCTTTGGTTTCATATGCAGGGGAGAGGGTATAGACAGCGTAAATATATTTGATTGGAATTACTCATTCCAGTGATGTGTTATACGAGTATGGTATTATCTAGATTATAGATTGGTTATAATGATAGTGTGTTTTTATTGCAAGGTTATCATGTTCGCTATTTCTAGACATGATGTGTTGTTTTAGCGATGCCTCACCTGCAAGAGGGCCGGGCTCGCATGTATATTATATTATGATAGAGACTTAGGAGAGTATAGTTGTCTCGAGCTATTGATCCCAGTGTTTAGGGAATGTACTGGTATGATAAGGGGTACATTTGGTTTACTATTGAGTGGAGAGATTTAGCTCGTTATTATGTTTAGCGCTCAGGATTCGGTGATAGGGAGAGCGCATTGTTATATCAATCCTTTAGAGATGTGAGAGTTAAGATTTATTTTTATATGTCTGGGAAAGGATTTTGAGAGTCCCGATTATGTGTTTGAAGTTTATGGAATTTGATTACCACGAATGCTGAGTGATAATGTAGTGGGGAAAGTTCCTTGTTGAATGTTATTGTGGGATGAGATACGCATGAATCTTGATAAATATCGTGAGTAGAGAGACGTTGATGGATGCTAGGGCATCCGGTTTGAATGTTAATCAATGAAAGTGTAGAGAAATCACTTTGAGCTTGGAGCTATTATATAGTATAAGGCCAGTGGAGCCGATAGTGCCATGAGAGAGAACTGAAAATTTTTCTTCTCACCACGAGTTGAAGGGTGGAAATATGAAGGAGAATTAAATTCTGATTTATGGAGTGATTGAGAATACCCATTTGTTATAGCCACGTCAAGAATGCGGGATAAGTTTTGAGAAAGTGTGTTAAGTGTGTGACGTTTACCGTGTTATGCATATACATTGATAAGAGGGTGTCTGGGCACTCTGGTTAGTTTAATTTTCAAATCGTCCAAGATAGGAAGACATGGGAATAAATGCATGGAATACATGCCTGTGGGGAAATTATAAACAAAGCCGGAATGGCATGATGGATTGAATATCGTGTGAGAAAGACAATAATCTAAGTATATACATTCAATGAGAGTAGCACACCCAAGATGAGTTGAAAGGCTACGGGAAGCCATTTAAAATGGATATCTCTTGAGAAAAAGAAATCAAACTGTTATGGGAAAGTAGAGTGAAGTCTTACTCAGTTAAATGTTGAGGGTGGCTTGCACATAAATAGAATGTTAATGTCTATAAGGTAAAAAGGACCTAGCAGTGCGCATTGTGGCAAAAGTGCACGGGCCGTGATTTTTGGTATACCTTGGGAGAGAATGGGAGTATAAAGTACCACTCAATGTGAGATATTATAAGTGGGAATTGGTGTTACGTGAGACATAGTGAATTTGTCTCTGCATGCACCACTCATAGATGGAAATATGTTGGTTCGAGATGATCAACTAGAAATTTGGTATCAAGCCGATGATTCCAGTGATGAAATGGGCAGACATGCTGGTAAATTTCATTGATAGGTTGTGTCCAAACCTTTCTCTGAAAATAAGGATTGCACCGATGCAAGGTGCCTCCCAATATTGTTTTGTGTGAGGATGAGATCCTTGAACCCCACCTCCGATAGGGATTATCTGGATGTGATGGGGGTGAAGTTTGATTTTGGGGTAAGTTGTGTCACCTATAACCGATGAGTATACAGGAAGTGATTAAAAATATTGGACAATGCGAGTGGTGAGCATTATAAACTGTACGATAATTGGGAATGGAAATTACAAATTGCTAGAGTTGTGTGTAATAGCTCATAACGGTTTATTATGGAATAGGTTCCATTTGGGATTTTGAGTGGAAAGCCAGCCCATTGTTGAAAGGGGCATTGATCACATACTATTTTGGGGTGGTTTTTGAGCGTCGTAAGAATTACGCTGCCATGAATTGAGATTTGAAGGACTGACAGGAGTGGTCAGATGTTCTTATGGTTTCTCTCAGGATGGGAGTTTTATGTTGGGATGGATACGGGAAGCTGGAACTTAGTGATGTGCGGCCTTCCAATAGTATTAAGGCGATAGAGTCAGTGATGTATAGTCTCATCTTATTCGGATGTCGTTAGTAGAATCATAATGTGTGATGTGTCGTTATTGAGATAAGAGCTTATGAATGATGGAGTATATGAGTATGAAGAGAATTGAACAAGCTTGTCATGAAGGTGGGTCAATAGTGAGTAAGACTTTAGACAGGTGGGTACCACTAGCGGGTGTATATAGAGTAACTTTTATGTTATTTTAAATTGATTCTGAATACTAGAGGATGTTGTATTGTTAAAGATCCAAAGTCTTAGTACCGATTGTATCTAAATTTCTAGGACGAAATTCCCTTATATAGGGGTAATATGAAATACCCCGTACTTTTATGGATATTTAAATTACACGGTGTAATTTAGTAATTAAAGAATTTTAAGTGGGAGAGAATTTAAAGTGTAAATTTTATTAATTGGCGAGTTTTGGATTATTATCGATGTGTGTTATATTTACTTACGAGAATAAGTAAATGAAGTATGATTATTTTATATCATGTCGCAGTTGGGAAAAGTGAGAAGTAATAATATTTTTACTCGAAAAATACGTGTGGAGTTTTATTGGATTTAAAAAGGTGAATTTTTTACAAGTGATTTCGAGTGCACGATGGTCTCGGATGGGCTGAAATAGTCAAAATAGAGTACCCGAGGGTAGTATTTGGGTTCCGGGGACTTTTTGGACTACTAGGGACTCACATTTGAGGATACGAGTAAATTTTGGATTTAATAAGTGGACAACCCTTATTTTCTCTTATAAGGGAATGAGAGAAGAGAAAAGAATGAAGGAAAGAAAGAAAGGAATGAAGAAGAAGAGGAGATTCCAGCCAAGATCCGACGGATCCCAATATGAGGTCGTTGAATTTATCCAACGAGGCAAGTGTTTAAATTTTTTTAAACTATTTATGTGTGTTTATAGTTCATATTATAGTTGGTGAAAACTATATGAATTTTGGGTTGGGATTCTTGATTAAAAAAGGGTTTTTTGGAAATGATTTCATATAAATTGATGTGATAAGTACTCAATATGAAATCTAATCTTGAATCCATGTTAATGGTGTAATTTTTAGTGAGAAACTGGAAGAGTTGAATACAAATTGAGGGTTTAAATCTTAGTTAAATAGAGGAATCCTAGGAAGAAATTGATGGTTTGGTTAAAAATAAGCGTGTAGATGTTTATAATGATGGCTGGTGATGTTAAAAACCATAAATTTTGGAGTTGGAGAAGATGATAAAAGTTCCAAACTGAACACGTCGAACCGGTGAAATTCGATTGGGTTTGGGTCACTGGACTGGTTCATTTTTAGGGCCATCGGTTCGGTTCGTTTAATGGTTAGAGGATCGGTTCATTTTTCTAGTCATCGGTTCAGTTCGTTTATGACAGTTAAATTTGAGAATTTTTTCTTAAACTAAAAGGATTGGAGAAGAATTCATTTTGGAGATAAATATTAGGGGATCCTAAATAGAGTGTGAGGACCTCTAAAAAATTCAATAAGTGATATATATATATATATGATCCTAAATATATAAGGTTAGTGGGAATAAGATCCGAGTTATAAATTTAGGAGTGTTTGGGACGAACGACACTCAGGAAAATCATTTCGGCGGGTACATATACATTTATGCTTGTAGAATGTATGTGCCGATAATGGGAGTGAAATCCGAATGTGTGAGTAGGAGAAAAATAGAATACTAGCTAGACGTGACAAGCTAATATTCAGAAAAAATGAATGTGATAATTGTATCATAAGTGAGTCAATACTTATGGGATTAATATAAGTGTGTTCATACTGATGAATTAATACGAATTGGTATATTCGTGATTATAGACTAATGCCACGTGAGACAGGCATGAATAACCGGATTTGATGATATATATATATATATATATATATATGGGTATAGAGGCAGTATATATATTATATGATTATCAATATATCTGTGTGTGTATGATATATTTATGTGAAACATGCCCCTCTAGTGATATCATAGGGAGTTGCGTGATCTGGGTGAATCCCCTGGCTTGAGGAGCATGGTGAGTATAGTTCCAAGGTCATAACGTCTAGTTATTTATGCAATGTGTCTCTTTATCATGGGTAATATGTCTTTGGTATGATTCGATCTCACTTTTAGGTGAGGAACTATGACCGCATCCCCTATGTTTGTGATGCGTTTTTATCAGGTCGGTGTGAGACCCGGACCGGTGATACCTAGGATGATGTGTGAGAAATCCCTGGAAGATGATAGTATTCTAGAGACTGCATCTATTGAATTATAGCTCTAAGGGATGGTTATTATACTTATATAGCGTGGGATATATAGGTATGAATATACTTGATGTGTATAGTATATTGTGTTTGTATATATATATATATGATGTGAAAAGATATATATGTATGGAAAAGATAAAGAATAGAGTGAGAAGTAAATTGTTCCATACGGGAGAATAAATTCCGGAATAAAATGTGAGATATGTATATAAAGATGAGAATATTATATCCGGGGCTAATGACACTAAATCATGAATAATGTATAATAACTAGTGAAAGTTATTCATAACGAACAGATAAATTGTAAATGAGAAATTATAAGGCATAAGCTGGTGTGAAAGCTTAGAATATTATATATACGGGGTATGAGATAGCGTATGATGACTTAGAGGTTTTTAGAGATTCTAGTTAGGCTGGGTAGCATAACTAGAGTGTTTTAAATGCATGCGTTAGGTATGAACTGTTAGATGAGAGGTGCGGGGTATCTCATGTGAGTGCGACATCGGTTTAAATATGGAGAATATTATATTGTAAACGTTAAAGTATTTTAAACACTTGATAAATATTTTCAAAATATTTTGGGTTCTGACTCTCTTTTCGAATATTTTCAAAAACCTTTTAGGTGTCCAGACACAGGGATGCCTGGATGATATTATTCCGTCGAGTCAGACGATATTGCAGCAGCTGTGGATGCTAGCAGGGATTGTTTAGACACTACTGTCCTTGTTATGTACATAGGAGGTACTGTTAAAATATTCGAGCATGTTCCCCAACTATTGTCATTTTTATTATTTGTCGCATTTTCATTTACGCCTATTAGATATGGTTGTATTAATGTTTTACCTAGAGTTATCGATTATTATTTATTTATTTATTTTAGTTGATATGTATAATAATTGTGTGGATGTATTTAGTGTGTATTTAAGTTAACAAGATTAGAAAGCTTAAAATTTGACACCGGGACTAATAGGTTATAAGTAATTAATTTGGTTTTCGACAATGATGCTGAGAATGAGACATATCAGAAATACTGTTTTAGTTTGATAAGGGATTGATCAGTCGAGATGAAAATAGGCGGGGTGTTATAGTGTCTCACCTTTGAGTACTCGTTGGATCCTCACTCTTATCCACTCAACATGGAAAATCAACACCATATGCTAAGTTTTCCTCTATTTCTAACACTATACTGTATCCTTAAGTCATCATCTTGTTCCTTGCAACCCAAGCCACTGACTGCCGTGTTGGCCAATTGAAAGTCCACTAATCCTAAAAATGATCAGTATTATGAGCAAACCATGTGGGCCAAAGTGCAAGCACCCGTACACAGAACTTTATGCAATATTAAGAATACCTTAGATAAGGCACACCCAGTTACCGAGCAGCACCGACCATACTCGGTCCACCATGCTCTACTAGGACCAATCATGTCATACTATAACATAGTACCAATTCGAGTTACCAAATAAGTGAGATACCAATCCCAAATTATCAAAATATAAAGGGACACACGAGAGTCAGAAGGGACCAATAACCATCTCAAGAATTTTTTCCCATAAGCATTTGACTAGAAATTACGAAATCAAACCTATGTCATATGCTTGAATTCATGTCACTCATTCTCGAAGTTCTCACTGAGTACAAATCCTAGCCACGTACCCTGGCTTAGGTCACTAGTCATGACGAATCGAATAACAACCATCATTCTTTTAACACAAAAGTAATATACTAATCGATTGTCCTCTAAGAAGTAAATGCCCGATATCCCTCCTTATACCCTTCACATCCTTAGCTTACATGAACCATTCTGATTGGCGAATACCTCACACCCTTATTTACATTGACCTTATCCAATTACTAGTGATGACATCACTAACCTACTAAACCTGGGTTATCATTTGCCTTATCATATCGTGATCAAAATCCCAAACTCCCATATGCATTACTTTTTTCAAGCGAGGCATTCACCTTACCCTGCCCTTTGACAACACGAGATTGACACCAAACTTACTTTCGATTTCTACCCACATAGAATTTGCATGGATACCACACCTGCCGTCATTATCATTCTAAGGGTAGTAAAAATCACACAAGGCTACATCTTTTGACCCTTACTGGTTTGACAAGACGTGACAAAAACTATTCATTACATTGTTAAGGCTACCCTAGTATATACCGTCAACACCTGCTGACATTATAGTCATATTTCGACATTACCCCACCTTGGTTGCCATTTTCAAGTCTCCACATTGAATCATCACTCTAAGCCTCAAATACATTTTCTAGTACATCCCAAAACTAAGAATCACAACACCCATACTAGCCATTCTATAACATCCGAGCATCAGTCCTGTAATGACACAAACTATCACCATACCTTAAGGATTACCCTACCCATCTGTGCCGATTTGCGAAGCCATACTCGACACGTATGTTATATGACCAATAATCTTGGATCATCACCTGACCCTCAACATAATCATTACTAGAATAATAAAGCTCATTCATACTAAAAAAATTGGTCTCTTAAGGACACTAAACACATTTTATGTAACCGTCCTCAAGACCCGAACAGATTTCATCATCCATACCTTTGTTATTGTAGGTGCATTCCACGAACCTTTTAATACCCATATCAAAATCCCTTGGTGCTCATAATAACACTAGTTTACGAGCTTCTACTTATAGTGCACATTAACTATCAAACACCACAAGGCATCACAACATTCGATCTCTATCCTCAATGACGCCACACATAATTTGTCCTATGGGAACCTCAAGTACTGATGAACTACCCTCACAATAGGATTACCTCGCACCTAGCCATTACCTCGGCATCTAAAATGAGTCGCTACACTTGGATAATAATCTCACCCTTCTCCTAAATGGTTGTAATCACATGCTGCCTACAAACCACAACTGATAGTACTAATTTCTATGGTAAGGTACAAGAAATCTCCTATAACCTATAAACCTCAAGGGTTGACTCATCTAATTCCCAAAAAAGGATCAACCATGACAATTATATTGCCTCACTATGTAAACATCATTCCATGTGCTAACCTATAAGTTTAGATAACTATATAGATCTTGGTAGGATATGGGATGTCGGGTATTTCCTATAAATATCAAAGCATGTACCACGATGCCACGCTGGATCCTATTCCTCAATGACACATTATAATCAAGATGCACTAAATCTAAGTCCTCAACCAAGGGACCCAATTTCTTGCCACATAATCAATACTTATAAATGCCACTCATTCATCTAACCTCTAAATATGAAATATACAACCTTTACATCTAGGTCGTAACAAACACTAGTCACTGTTCTCACCACCAAGGCTACTCTCATCATGAGAGTCGTCACACAATACGACTCACACAAAGGATCACGACACTGCCATTATTAGCCTACACAACTTCATATGTTCACCGAACTACCATTGATTGCGATATCACCCTAAGTATCTCATTTTCCTAATTACATTGCCGGTATTAATTACCCGTAAGCATCGCACCTAAAGGCTATATACTTTTCAATCACCAATCATTAGTGCCTAGTCATGAAACCTGAGCCATCAACCTTTATCATTGACTATATGCAACTCGTGCCACTTGCCTAATGGGCATAATTTCACTCAAATAACATCTCAGAAGGTCTTACATCATCAAGGGTTGGAACATAATCACCTCACACTAATAACCAAAGTGTCATCATTATTGGTTTGCACAGACACTCGTAAATTACTAGTAAATTTAATTAGATCAACTTGAACGCGTGCCACTTGGAAATGTCTTACTTTTTGTGATAACCTATTTGACTTTATCGTCGAGGACACAAACTAAATCATCACCAAACTAGCATGAACGTCTCAAACCAACATCGATGTCGAAATATCCAATGCCGAACTCACCACATCACTCTCGAAAGGAACCTTGAACCTAAAGCTCTGATACCATTTGTAATGCCCCGACTCGAATTTATGGGTTACCCACAATTAACCCGGTCCAACTCAAGCATTAGGTGTAAAGTGAAATGAAACAACCTAAATAATGTTGCTAGTCCAGTTTTATTTTAATTATTATTTCACTTATTTAGCATGTGATTCCGATTTAAAATTAAACTATGCGAGTGACCCATGGAGAGCACCCCAAAGTCCAAGCATACAGAGCTACTAACGTAATAATAAAGAAGTACTTACCTATATTACGCTATCAAAATACAAAAGCACTCCCAGCATGCCCTAACAATGTGAGGGTGCCAAATGCTCCGTGGGAAATATGAAAATGCGGTATAGAAGCGAACGGAAGAAAAAAGACTTTAACACGTTATTTATCTACGTGCACATGTAAGTACCTTGTATATATATAAACATGCATATACATATACTTAATCCATGAAACAGTTTAATTACAAAAATCTTATTTATCCAGATTAATTTAGCTTAATCTTATAAAAGACTTCATTTTCCTCATTTTAGCATTTCTCCCTTTACTTAACACACACGGTTAAATACTTGAAACCACTACGCTTGGTTTGACCAAAAAAATATTTCCTTATCAAGATTACCCTTTTCATTTTAACCAATACACATTAGTATTTTCGTTAAAAACCACCCTTTAAACATACGCGAACACCGTGTTAGAAAATACTCAAAACCTTTTACAACACATTCTTGTGTTAATTATGGGTTTAACCACTTAGGTTGATTAACCACCCATTTACCCACTTACTTTGCCTTTTTCCTTACCTTATGGACTTTAATATATTTACCTATTTACTTGTCCATTTAACCTTTACCAGAAAATTTATTAATTCATTCAAGTTAGGTTGTATTGACACATGTCACCACATAAACTAGTTCTTAACACGCTCCTTATTATTTTATCTTTTCACATAATCTTCCAATAACCACATACTTAAATGATCTCCACACCGCCAGCTATACGCACCATATTCTTTGGCCTGTTGTTTTGGGTTTTTCTCCCCAGGGCTCCAGGCCCTCCTTAATTTTCTCGGATTCATTCGAGTTTCTTTTAATGTGTTTTAACATCTTGCAAATGTCCACATTATTCCATTTTTCCTTTTTACCCGACCGAAACTAAAACTTGGGGTTTCACCCCAACTTGGGTTACACTTTAAAACTTACCATTTCATGTCCTTTACACTTTAACCTTGATTTGTTTTACAAAAATCATATTCAGTTAGGACCAATTTTTGTAACACCTTTTCCAACTTTTTTATTTCATAAAATGTTCCACTTTAAGCAAAATTATTATTTTACCCATTTGTTTCCAAACTTACATTTTACTCCATTTATGCAAGTGTTAATTTTGCAAAACACTATTAAGTTACTCACACTAGCTTTTTAAGTGTTTTAACACCTTAACACTCTTTTAACCTAGGAGTAACATTCTTATTAATTGGAAACATCTATATTCCATTATTTCCTTTCTAATTTCATAAGTGTTAATCTTTTAGAACATAATTAAGTTATACATGCCAACTTTCTAACGTTTAACCATGAAGATTATTCAACCTTTTATAAACTATTTTCCTAATTATTCGTTACTTCACTATCTTTATTCAATAATCTAATTACACTTGAAGACTACATTTATAAGAAAATACCATTTCCACATGTTGTCTTATAACCTTATGTTCATTATATCTTTACTCTTATTTTCACACACTTGAAGACTAGAATTTCCAATTTTTTTTTTATTATTCCATGTTTAAACCTAAATAAATCTTCTTTAAATCTGTTTGTACATTCATCATCCAAATAATGCAAGTTTATATGCATAAGAAGATGGATTTTATCCTTAAAATCCTATTCAATGGGTTAAATATATTTTTTATTGTAGAAATTCATTATACATGCAAAAATATATTTTCAAAGCATAAAAGACATTCAATGTCCTCAAACTCACCAATGTTCATTTTTCATAAAATCTTCATTTCTACAAGAAACTTTATAACATTATTTCACCAATGTTTAACAACATAAATCATTATCTTAAAAGATTTTATTTCATATAATATTTAACATCAATCTTTCTAGAAAATACACCATTTTCACAAAATACCAACTTTTAATATTTCAAGACTTTGGAGTATTTATTCATTTTTTATTTTCAACAAATAACATTTTACCAACATTTTTATTCCATAGAAATATTTGTTATTTACTACACATGAATTTCATCATATAATCAAATGCACCCTATTTATGTAATCTAACAACATGACGATAAATAATACAAATAGAGTCTTAAATACTAAGGATAGATTTTCCTACCTCTAATAGATCCAAATGGTGTTAAGAAGATTGGTGTAGGAGGAGAAACCCCCACCTCCAAACATGGCCTCAAGGGTCTAGCAAATGCGTCCTCCAAAATGCTCCATTCAAGCTTCAAAGGAAAACCCACTTCAAACTCCATGAAAGTTCCATCATCTTCTCCAAAAATCCTCCAACACTTCTTTAAAATTTGTAGCCCTACTTCAAAAATGTTGGAAATGGGTGTTGTAGGCTTCAACGTGGTGGAATACTACATAAAATGGTGGTGGAAGTTTTTTCAACTTTTCTCTCCTTTTTCCATCCTCGTCTAACTCAAAAATACCCCTAAATAAACCAAAAATACCCTTATAAAACATCCCAAACACCTTAAATTCCCATTTTTGCCAATCTGGGCTCATCTGAGCTCGACAACTGAAATATCCAAGGGTCAGGAATGTGACAATGCACAAGGGAAAATTAGAATAAACATTCACGTCGTTCGAACAACATGAACTTCGTTTGAATGACATGTCAACCTCATTCGAACCCTTTCTTCGTGCGACCTTCGCGCAACTTGGAACTTTAATGCAAAAACATCTCATTTAAAGGTCATTTGAACCTTGCTTTGCATGACATTGAACTTCGCTTCTAACGACCACCCTAGGTCATTCGAATGACCTTCCTATTTCATTTTCATCAATTTTCAAACCATAATTTTCTACTAATTCTCTTCAACCCTCACTCCATCACAATTTATATAAAATTTAATTGAATTATTGGGACACGGTGTTACACATACTCTTGTGCACCTCTTTAGTGACTTTGATAGTCTTAAAGACCAAGTTGAGTTCCTAGTCATCACTCCTCAAAGGTTAATGGAAGAATTTCAAAACATATCAATGCTTTTTGAGAATGCTTACAACTCTACGATTAGAGCTAGAAATGACGAGGGAAAACGAAGGGTTACCTCCACTTGGTAATTAAGTAAGACGACAAAGTCCTTGTTGTTCACGTCACTCGTAAGGTTCAAAATATTTCCCAATGGTATTTTGAGAGTCGGTGCTCTAGTCATATGACTGGTGACAAGTCATATTTTACCATCCTTGTGGATCGTAAGGAAGGCAAAGTCACCTTTGGATATGGGAGTAGATCTAGTATTTTAGGACGTTCTTGTGGTAGAGTACTCGAAATATCTTAACTAGTTATTTTGTTGTATGTCAAGGGTTGAAAGCAGACTTTATTAGCATAAGATAACTTTGCGATGTAAACTTTGCGATAAAGTTCAACTGGTCCGAGTGTAACGTATATGATCAAACTGGTGAAGTATTACTTCAAGGAGTTAGGACTAACAGTAATTTATGTGGGATCATTCCCAAATCCTCCTTTATGTGCGATAATACCACGGTCTCCTCTATGGACCTTTGGCATCAACGACTGGGTCATGTGAACTTTAGATATATTAAGAGATTAGTAAAGAAGAACCCAATTCATGTATTACCACCACTTGGAAAACTAACTTTCTCTATTTTTGGTCCTTTCCAACAAGGAAAATGAATCCAAAATCCCCATCGAAAGTTGAATACCATTACCGATTCTCGTGTGTTAGAGTTTAATATGCCCAAGTGTAACCTCGTTAGGGCACGACTCGTATTCATCCCAGCTGACCTAGGAAAACATGCTTACCTTAAGGAGTCCACGCTCAATTGTCTTAGCTTCATATATTATTATTATTATAGGTCGAGACCTTACACCAGTCAGGACCACTTTCTCACATCTCGTCTGGTACACCTGAAAGCCGAGACCTCATCTCGGCCTGATGTCAAATTAATCCTGATCACATTCTACTGACTGTATTTGAATAATACCCAATGGGTCTCATACTCAACCAAGACAAGATCCTTCTGGATGACCTCTCTACTATGCACAAGGCAAAACTCCAGCACAATCATTCCAAGTGGACAGGAAGTTATAACCATATCACATGTGTGCGTGGGAGGAATATTCTATCATCATGATCCACCTGCAGAGGTGACATGTGGCTATTACTCATTATCTAATGCATACTACACACACTTGGTGCATGCATTGGGTGCACACTGTACCATCCCAACACTATGTATACCTTTCTCCTTCAAACTTAAAAAATGATCCTTAATTCGAAACCCTAACAAAACTATATCAAAGTTACAGTAAAAATATAGAAAGTTGAGTGCATTGTAATCAAAGGCCATTAAAGTCTAGTTTGATAGTAAACATACACTGGTCTACACAGTGGAGTAGGCCAAAATGGTTGAACCACTTATATTATTGTCTTTCTCCTCTTTGCCTCACCTCCTGCTTTATTTACATTATTGTATTTTCACCATTGTTGCACACTTAAGGTCTTACTGGATTGAGCTCTTGTTCATTTACTTGGTGATACCGTTTTTGGAATGATCAGTTAGAGATATATGAAGTTGTGTTCATTGTAATAAAATACCATTAGACCCTAGTTTGATAGTAAACATACACTCACCCACACAGTAGAGCTGGCCAAAAAGGCTGAACCACTTATATTATTGTCTTTCTCCTCTTTGCTTCACCTCCTTCTTTATTTATATTGTTGTATTTTCACCATTGTTGCACACTTGAGGTCTTACTGGATTGATCTCTTATTAATTTACTTAGTGGTACCATATTTGGCATCATCGGTTGGCGCCATCTGTGGGAAGCGAGATTATCATCTTCTTCCTCTCATTTACAACTTACTCCTCACTGAATTCTCTGGTGGCGGTCTAACCCTGTGTTTGAATGGGCTCGAACCACCGTTGAAAGATCTGTAGTTTGAGTTTAAGCTTTCTTATAATACATATATCTCTTCGAGTACACCTCCTATTCTTTTCGTTCACCGGACTCAATGGCATCAAATCGTTCATCAGGCGTTAGCTTTAGTTCTAGCCAGGCACCACCTCGGTCAGAAATGGCTGAGGTCACGCAATGCTGCGATCACTAATGGCGTGCGAAACAAATATGCTATAGAAACTATCTGCATTCATCCAGAACGTTTTGACAAGGCCCTTGGCATATGAGCGAAGATGAGACCACCAAGGATAGTGGCAATCAGGTGA
The DNA here is from genome assembly GCA_949130495.1 of Sambucus nigra. Classification (NCBI taxonomy): domain Eukaryota; kingdom Viridiplantae; phylum Streptophyta; class Magnoliopsida; order Dipsacales; family Adoxaceae; genus Sambucus; species Sambucus nigra. Next base: position 260,941,875 of record OX422213.1, on the reverse strand, counting down.
CAGGGGGGCCACCCCCGACCCCGCAAAAGGAAGCACAACCTCAAAAGAGGTGGAGAGATGTTGCTGACCCCAGGCATCTAAGCCTAGGGAGGCAATGTCAAGAATACGAATACAATAAGTATGATGATGACGCAGAGTGATGGGAACCATATTAAATTTCGAGAGATACAGTGTGGCTTATTTAAGCTAGTAGGGGAAACTCCGCAAGGCCGAGTCGAGAATGATGGTCTCGTCCGTCAGTATTTGATTGGCTCAATAGGGGCTCTACCTTTTATAGACTTGGCCTCGTAGGTGATCTCCAAAACCGATTGTCCAAGTCTTGCAATAGGACATGATCCAGGAGAAATGGAGGATATGCTAATAGATGACCCTCCCATGTCCAAGATGAGGAACAACGTGAAGTTAATAGTCATTAGAGAATGACCGATCGAGAACCCGTCCAACACCAAGTCGAGAGGAAGGGTACCAACGATAATGCTGCTTTAGCTGGGGGAGATAATGACATAGTTTTCGCTATTGACAAAACATGGAACAACTCTATTCGGGGACTAGAAGATATGATGGATATTTACTAAAGATTTGAGACCCTTTACAAAGGGGTTATATGGAAGGATCTCCATTTGTTGCTATAATTGTGAGTTACCCCACCCTGACTAAATTTAATCCACTGGTGATAACATTGAAGTATGATGTGAGTACCAATCTAGCCACAATATTGAGATGTATCAGTCATCTGCAGACATTTTTTCAGTTTCTGAAGAGATGAGGTGTAGGGCTTTCTCCATCACCCTCACTAGAGCAGCCCACGTCTGGTATACCTCTCTCAAAAGAAAATCAATTGATAACTTCAAGAAACTGGAAGAAAGGTTCATTCATAACTTCTATTTTGGGGCTAATCCAAGAAAGAAGACCATCCACTTGCTGTACATAAAGCAAGGAAAGAACGAATCTCTACAAGACTACATAGCCTGCTTCAACAGGGAAATATTGCAAGTGGAAGACTATGGTGAGAGTATTGCAATGACTACTCTGATAGGAGGATTATGTAAAGGAAAGTTGTTGTGGAAGCTAGTTGAGTACCCTCTTAAGTCTATGGAAGAACTCCTGGCTACAGCCGGGAGAGTCATGAACGTCGAGGTAGCCATGGCGGCCAAAGGTGAAGATGAAAATAGAACTAGTGGGATCAAGTCCCAAAAATTCAACGGAAAAGATATAATAATATGTTGGTGAACGAGAAGTTCAGTGAATACACTGCATTAACTGCCACCCCAGAGATGATTCTGAAAGGGATAAAGAATGATAGGTCCTTGAGATGGATAGAAAAACTCAAAAAAGTAAATGGAGTGAATTCCACCAAGACCATGACTATTCCACTGACAAATTAATGCGATTGAAAATGTGTCTAAAGTGCATGCTTATATAGGTTCAAGTGCAAGCATGTCGTTCAAGTAATAACCCGGTAAGACGGGATCGTATCCATAGGCAACTAGGAAGAATGCTCGTAACGATGAAGGAATATAAGACTAGCCCTAAATTGATTCGAGAAAAGAAACTAAAAGATGATTAGTTCCGAAATTGAATTCTGCTGTCTAAATGCAAATGAAATTTACACTACTAACTAAGCTATGTGCATAGAAAGAAAACTACTGCAATTAAGTAGATATGAATGAGAGAAAAATAGGTTAGGATACAATCCCCGAAAACCTAGTAGATTTATCGGATAGAAAGCTTGCTTTTGAATTAGATATTTGATTAAACCCGGTCTTTATTAATCCTAGGCATTGCACATATGAGGGTACTAAAGCGCATCATACCTAATCAAAGGTAGGAATAAAGCGTTGTTGAATAGACAACACTCACATCGCATTCTTAAACAGGTTACCTAGGGAAAATGAGGTTAAATGAACATCGATGGTTGTGTGCACTACACTACACGATTGAATCAAAAATTAATTCAAAACCTTTTTTCTAAAAATGTAAACTACATCAGGTTGGGTTCATGCATCCCAACCCTTAGAAATTTAGCTAGACATAATTAAACTATGCATGAATACATAACTACGTGACAAATTAGGAAGAAACTGGTAAATAAGAATTGCAACCTAATTTCTATGAATTCTCAGACACAAATCTAAAAAAGATTGAAAGTAGAAAAGAAAAATATTCTTGTAATGAAGAATCTTTTTAATAAATGTTAAAAACTGGAATAAATGTTGAAAAAATTCAATCCCTAGGGTTCTTAGGTGCAAAAACCCTCTAAAACTGACAAAAAGAGAACTCCCCAAAAGTCTGGTAATCAATTGGAATAAATACACTATGAATTTACAAGAATTTGAGATAAATACAACTCTAAATTTGAAAAGAATAAGTCAGAAAATCGACAGTCGAACAGGTCCGGTCTGGGGTCATCGGTTCAGTTTGGTACACCGAATAGGTTCTTTTTTCCTTCTAATCGTATCGGTCCGGTAGTTTTTTTTTATGCAGGAAATATCAAGATGCCGGGTCGGTTCATTTTATGTTGATATCGGATCAATCCACTCTTTATAGGAACTTTATCTTCATCGGACCGGTTCATTTTTGGTTGACATCGGATTGGTCCGATGATATATTTCTTCCTTCTTTCCTTGTGATTTTCTCTCAACTTCGAAGCTTCATAACTTTTGATCCAGGACTCGGATTTGGATGTCGTTTCTTCCTACGTGCTACTAGACTCGAGATTTTTAACTTTAATTTTGGTTCCTTTAGAATTATAGATGTAAAATTACTATTTTTTCCTCTGACTTTCTTCTTTCTTTCTTTCTTGGTTTCTCAATTTTGAGTTTCCTCTTCTCTTCACTTGTATAAAATACCTGCAAAATGTAAGAAGAATACACAAAACTCGATGCACTATATAGAAAATGTCATTAGCGAAGATATGAGATAAATCAACGTATTTTATATTGTATCACGTGATAAAAGCCTCTAAATTAAGGGGATAAATCGAAAGAATTTATGCCTAATCAAACCCCCATAACTTAGAACTTTGATAGGATACCTCTTGAAAAACATTTTATTAGGATAGGATAACTATTTCATGGGAAAGTTATTGCATTTAGCGTATACAACAAGCCTTTAAACCCCTAGGTTACCTTAGTAGGATGAGTGGTGTCTCGTGAGGGTTTGCAGTGAATATACCCACAAAATTCGGTTTCGACTCTATAAAAATTCATAATACCTAAAAATTGTACAATTTAACCTTTTCTAAAAATAATCACCATAAATTTATATTCTCAAGTATCAATTTGTCGTGTGTGTGTGAGAAGCCAAAAACATAATCGCAAATTTCCACCGATTGATCATTACGTTACTTTTCAAAAATTTGTTTTGATTTCAAAATCACACGGGATGCTCTCACAAACGAATCACTTGGATTGTGAATATTTCTCTCGGTATGTGTGATATAAAGAGTAAATGTAATGGACACAAGGTCACGCACTCAAATATGAAAGACGAAAATAATTTAGGTGAATTGATCTCTTTATCGAATTACGGTTGTTGGGAAACGGTAAAAACATCATCTCTTATACAGTCAATTTAATCTCTCTTATTATCTTTTCGTGTATTAGTCTCTCCATGCGGTAATAAATTTTGCACTTTGAACTCGATTAGATCTTTTCGGGTTCAAGATGTATTTGGGTAAAAAATGGGAATGGTTGAGAAATTCAAAATTGGAAATTCCTCTTATGATATTTATTAGTGCTTTTGCGAGCTATTGCTCATTTTTTTTCTACTTTTTTTTTTCTATTTTTCACAATTTTATTTTCTCGCTATTTTGTTGAGCATTACTATATTTTTTCTTCCTTGTCCCTTTTTATTGCACTTTTTGACTTTTCAATCTTTCATGATTCCGGGTTAAATGGTTTTTCGAGTTATCAAACCAAAAGGGAAAATTTTATTAGGCTCAAATTGGGTTGCAAAGGGAAAAAATTTCACAACTTTTTATGGCTAATATGTTTGGGTAACGAACGACTGCCTACTTCATTGTCCAAATTACTAATTATATTACCAAATACGTCTCGTGATTAATTTAGTTTAGAGATATGTGAGCGTGTTTTTCAAGACAACATTACATACATTTCCCGTAACGGATCAAAACATGGGTATTGGGATCTTCAGCGACTATTTAAAACTCTAAAAATAACTTTGAGTTAACCATTAACTCGGATTGATTTAAAAACTCAAAAAATTGATAGGCTCGAAATCTCATGGGGTTAGTTAATCTCCACACTTATTCGTAAAGTCATCAATTTTCGCTTAATTTCCATCATTGGTCAATTTCATCTTTGTGTAATTGATCAAACAAAATTTACGTGATGTTTTTTTTTGATAAATTTAAATTCCAATTTTTACTTATTTTGAATAAAATATTATTGGCTTTTCAAAAAAATTCAATTTTTTTGGATTTTTTTTAGATTTTCTATTTTTTTGGCTTTTTTAAAAGTTTGTGAATGAAGAGTGTGCTTGCATTCAAATTAAGAAATTATTTAACTAAATTCATTTTTTCAATTAAATCCTAAAATCATGCATCTAGGTGTGATTTAAATCAATATAATCATGGAAGAACATTCAAACACACAAATGAGGAAAAACTCCCCAAAGGGGCAAAACCTTTTTATTTTCACTATAATTTGTAAGAAACGGTTGCACGGATTACAATGAAAATAAGAGTGACATACGAAATACCCTCAGGTGTCGGTTCCGATGTCGTCGTCTAGAATCTCCTGTAAGAACTCCAGGTGGGCAGTAGTAGAGAAGAAGACGACTTCTCCACAAAATACTTCATATGAGTAGTAAACGATCCTCTTGAAGGTTTAACGATTCACATACATAGATGGGTGTGTTTATTTGAATAAAGAAGGTATAAAACCTGAAAAAGTGAAGTCTATTTTCTGGGCTGTTAATCGCAGAAATCGTGTGTGAAAGAGACTTGGAAAACGTGTAAAATGAGATCAAATATTTATACGAAAATCGAGGCGGCGGCATCGCTCGAACGAGATAGGCATCTCGCTCGAACGAAGGACACGTGTCATTCAAACGACATCACGCGAGATGCTTATCTCGCTCAAATGACAAAGATAACTCGTTTGAACGAGCTCGTCGACCCAGGCACTCCGCTTCAACACTTAGAAAAATTCTGCTTTCGATAAAAAATATTTCAGACTTCAAAAAATATTTTTCTGAAAAATTCTCAAATATTTATGCAAATATAAACAACTCCAAAAAATCATTTTACCAATATTCAATAGTGGAGAAGTGGGAATGAGTTGAGATGCACGTCGCATGTAGTATGATGCACGTGTGAAGATGGTGGATGCATGGATTCAGATCAAGGCCATTGTGGATGATCGTGTTGACGTGTCGAATGTAGCAGTATCAGACATACATACTATGATGTAGGGAAAATAAAAAATTTCTAACTTCTACCCCGAACATATATAAAATCAAGTCTTTACAAATCTCTCCCTATGTCTATGCCGGTACATACATAAAAAATACGAATTATGATATCTCCATAGGATAAAAGACATATAAGATAATATCCTCATTAAACCTTCAAACTGTGAATACTAAATGACATGTCGACAATCATACTTCAACATCTTCAAATCTTCAGCAATTCAGAAACTCCCAAATCTTTTCTCATCAAGGTATTCAATCCAAAGATTATCAAATTTGTACCTACACACATGAGATAAAGTAAATACCTGTGACAAGAAACAGTTTGAAATAAAATGATATGCAAAAATCATATATCAATTAAGCATAAGCAAATCATTAATAAATCAACCAAACACCAAAATAATTCTCCCCCATAATTCATTCTCCCCCTTTTTATGTTGTCCCCAAATAGACAGATATAAGAAGCATAAATATGGAAAATGTCACAAGGTAGAAAACTTTTATTTTTGAATTTTTCAAAATTTTTCACACAAAATATACAATAAGGAATCACACCATGAACAAACACAAAAACAACCAAGTCGATGATAGCGTAAATGTAGGGGTGTGATAAAATTCGATAGGAAAATGAATGCATACAAACATAACATATGTGCACGATGAATATCGGATACTCCTAACGAATGAACTCAACATCTTCCTTATGTGTAAAAATATGGAAATATGAGACATTGACTAAATCAAATCAGCAAATCAAAGCTCAAAGTGATTTCCACACCAATAACGTCCAAAACGATTTAATGCTTTTTCAGGACTTTTAAGAAAGTGCAAATCTGTTTAAATTCTCCAACCAAACTCCTTCAAATTAATATTTTGAATAGAGGTGATCTAAATTCTCAAACTTTGGAGAATTGATGGTGAAACCTAATGGCCCATATTCGGTATGTATTGCTTTTTATTGCCTTTATTTTTTTGAGCTCTTTTAACCTCTTTGGACCTCGGATAATAAAATTCCTTAATTTTTTAGGTCCATTTAAAATGGTGGCTTAATCGTAAAGGATAGATATGAAATTTTCGTAGCCCTTCACCGTTAAAAAATATCACACAATCTCACCAATTGGGATTTACATGCAGTTCAATCTTGTTAAGTTTTATCGCATATGGTTAGTTGTATAGACAGAATTGAGATGGAAACACTTAAGACAATATGTGATAGACAAGTACAATAATCAAATAAAACCATGCATGTGTGCAATAAAGGAGATAAGGAGCTAAACATGAAGACAGATATCACTAATCACATCTCAAAGACTCCAAACAATATAAAGAACATGGATGCAATGATGTAGTGTCTCAAATCACTATCAAACAGTCACATGGATAAATGCAATGAAATTTGTGACTCGGTTATCTTAAATGCTCATGCATAAAAGGTGTATATAAAATAAAAAAATCTTTTTGTGCTTTTCTAAAATTTTATCGAAATAAAATCTTATTTGATTTTTCAAAAAATAGAACAAGAAAAAAAATAATAATACAAATTATACAAACTAGCAATAGGAATCATATGATATGAATATGACAATGCATTATTTTCTAGACATGAACCAACCCCTCAGTCAACTGTGTAAATCCCTAAAGACTTCCTAAGACCCTCGAATTTAAGGGCATCTAAAGGCTTCGTGAAAATATCGACTAACTAACGGTCGGTGGGTACGAAACTCAGGAATACGACCTTCTCCTCAACTAACTGTCGTATAAAGTGTTCGCGTATCCTGATGTGATTTGTACACGAATATTGGACTGGATTGCGGGATATGTGTATCGCGCTCGGTTATCACAGGAAATGGTCATGGTGTTCTGTGAAATCTCATAATCCTCCAATATTTACTTCATCTATAAGAGTTGTGTGAAACAACTCCCGGTGGCGATGTACTTAGCCTCCGTAGTGGACAAAGAGATGGAGTTTTGATTTTTGCCTAGCCAGGAGACAAGAGAAGAACCAAAATAGAAACACCCACCGGAAGTGATCCTATAACCATCTACATCACCAACCCAATTGGTATCTGAATAGGCAGACAAATGGTCATCGGTATTAAATGAATACCAAATAACTTATGAGAGAATCCCACTCACATATTTGATAATACATTTTAGAGCAAGTAAGTGTGAATCTTTTGGGTATGCCTGATATCGTGCACAAACTCTAACACTAAAGGCTATGTCGGGACGACTGGCAGTCAAGTAGAGAAGACTACCTATCATACTCCGATACAAGGTTTTCTCTATGTCCTTGCATGAAGTGTCCTTACTAAGCTTGATAGAAGTACTCATAGGTGTATGTGCATGCTTAGCGGAGTTTAAACCAAATTCCTTCACTAGGTCTCTAGCATACTTGGATTGGGAGATTAACATCCCATCCTCTAGCTGACGAGCCTGGAGACCAAGGAAGAAAGTAAGCTCACCTACCAGACTCATCTCAAACTCACTTTTCATCTCCTCCTCAAAGTGGTTGTGACACCCCGACTAATTAAATACCGGGTAGCTACTCCTTTATTAAATTAATTCAAAATGCCAAGTTGGTCCAGTTAATAGCATCACTGTCGAAATCATTTTAACGATTACTAACCACCTAGTATTTAAAAAGTAAGTGCCAAATTTTAATTTAAGTCTGATTAACATGCAACAAGTGTATTGAAGAATAATAACACCATTCACCACAAAGTAGTAAATAGAATAACCATCACATAGCATAAATAAAGTCTGGAGGAAAACTCCTCACTACAAATCCCACAACTGATAAGTAAACTGAATACTAAATCAATACATGCCAAAGTCTGAAAACTGTAATGGAAATGTAACTCTAATAGAAACGGGCAACATGCCCTACAACTGATAGATAATGAATCTGGAATCCAAGTGATAGAAGCGTCTACAAGCAAATCCCTGTAGCTTCCACAAACAGCTACAGCTCGTCACCTTAATGAGTATCCTATGCATGGTGTCCTTGTGGCTGGGCACCTAAAATGGTTTTACAAAGAAAAATAGATTTTAAAAGCAAACGGGTCAGAGCCCGAATGTGGAGTTATATTTTAAAAACCTGCAAGTGCTTTAAAAACATTTAAAACATTAAATGCAAAGTACATGTTAGGACGTGCACTCACATGATATTCTCACCTCTCATCTAACTGTGCACTCCTAACGTAAGTACCCATCTACAACGACACAAACCACTAGCTAAGTGACATCATAACTAGCTAGACTATCATAGGTCCTACCCATATTAATTGGTTCTATTGACATTATAACGCTCGTAATTAAGTAGGGGTTTAACGTAACTCAGATGCTCAATATGCAATATATTTCACTATCAGCTAACTCGTTATGTTTTTCGAAACAATACCGCAATTATATTCACAACATTAACATGAAGGTTCCCATTAATTAAGTGTATATTTTTCACATCATAAATATACAATACAAGCACCCCGAGAACTAAGCTGCGGTGCACACATACTCTGCTATCCATCCCGGTACATCACGTACATAAGGAATACATATTCCGAATCTCTCAGGAATAGTTCACAGATAACAAGATCACAAATAATGGAGGCGAACACAGTCACATCACATAGGTCACGCACATACCTACGCTCCTACGATCAGCGGACTTATTAATATCCCAATAAGTCTTTCTATGACCTATGTTCATCCCGGTAACCAGTCTAAATCCGGGAAACACAAGGATTAGAGGGCCCTAAGCGAACGCAAACCTCCCGTGATAGCAAGTATGGTAGGTATGTCATACACACAATTCATATACCAATACTAAGTAAACACACGTCTTAGTAATCCCGTAGTTTAATTGTAGTACTATTCTCATTCTAGTACCAATATATAATTATCACAATTTATACTATTCCGGTTTATAATCATACGCGCCATAATTTATTCTCTCGTCGTAGTAGACACTCATGTCTCAACCCAAACCGTCCATTTAATTTAACTTTCGTATATAATTTCCTTCTCATAAATACAAAAAATTCCCAATTCTATCATTACATCATCACCGGAATCTTATCTATATCCTCGAACAAGTTTACTGGACTCCAAAAATCAAAACAGTCCAAAAAGGCCCAGACTTCCAGCTCGTTAGAAGTCTCGTTCGAACGAGGCTGTTCGAACGAGATTCCACTGTCAACTCGTTAGAAGTCTCGTTCGAACGAGACTATTCGAACGAGATCCAGTTCATTCGAACGAACTGTACCTTCTAACGATATCTCGTTCGAACGAGATTATCGAATGAAGTTCCCTTTCGTTAGAAGCGACTGGTCAATTCGTTAGAAGCTCGTTCGAACGAGTGCGTTCGAACGACCTGGGGAGGGGCTTCTAACGACCTACCAGTTTCGTCCCAGATTTCTCTAAATTTCGTTTTTCACCATTCTTACTCCTCAAATCTTCTCCAAAGTTCGTTCCAACAATGTTTTAAGTTCTCTAATCATCCTAAAACATGCTAAGGTCATATACTAACCTCTTTTAAGGCATTAATGCATCCTAAACATCATTAAATCACAAGATTCTATACTTTTCCCCAATTTTTCAAGAACATGAATCCTAGATTTTTATCATCATCAAATCCCAGAATTTAATCCGTTTTTACACTACATAAAAATGAAATCTCTGAATTCAATCTTCAAGCAATGTTTCTACATGCAAACCTATATCCAAAATTAAGCTAATAACTTCCAATTTCATGGGTTTTCCTTTAACTCTTAATTAAGATAGATTATCAAGATTTCTAACATGGAAGAAGCATTCACTGCATAAAGAATGTAATTTAAATCACTTGCCTTGATTCAATTTCTGATTTTGGTGTTGGTTTGGTGAAGATTTCTGCAGAATTGCCTCTCTCTCTCTTTCTCCAAGCTTCTTCTCCAAAGGTGGCTATGGTGGCTAGGGTTTTCTTTGGGAAAGTTGGAAACCTAAATGATAACCTCCGTAGCTTAATGGGTTAATATGGGTTGGTTAGTGGGTTTAGTGGGTTAAATCCACATCAGATTAAGACTCCTAATTTTCGTCATTATTAATTCCTCAAAATACAAAATTACCAAAATACCCTTTAAGTTGCCGGTATGGCCTAAAAATACCCCGGAATCCAACCTACACCCTCGACTAGTGTTTTCTGACTATCTCGACCCTTCCGGACACGTTGGCGCACTCAAAACGACCATACGGTTTATAGAATTTAAATTCACTTTTATAATCAAAATATTATACCGTGACGCGGCGGTCTCACGCGTCTCAACAAAATTTCTAAAATGTCGTATATAAATCTCACGACAAATTTTTCATAATTCGGTATTTATATAAAAACATGTATGCACATAATCAAATACCAACTCGCATCTTGTTAGTATTTATAACCCGGATTAATTTCCAATTAATACGCATTTAATTAATTAATTCCAAAAATAAATATAGCCAAAAGTACGGGGTATTACAGTGGTGAGCATGATGGGAGTACATGTATCCAAAGACTATGTCGTCCACATAGACCTGGGCAGCCAAAATAGCACCGTCATCTCTCCTGACGAACAACGGTATATCAATTCCCCCTCCCTTGAAGCCACGGGCTAAGAGATAAAAAGTAAGCCTCTCGTACCAAGAACGGGGTGCTTGCTTCAAACCATACAAGGCTTTCCTCAGATAGTAGAAGTGGTCCGTGTTCTTAGGGTCGTCAAACCTTTTTAGTTGTTCCACGTAAACCTCCTCCTGTAGAATGCCATTTAGAATGGCACTGTTAACATCCATCTGATATAGCTTGAAACGCAGATGACAAGATATGGCGAGTAGTAAACGAATGGACTCAAGCCTCGCAATAGGAGAAAATGTCTCCCCAAAGTCTACACCCTCTATCTGTGTGTAGCCTTGAGTGGCCAACCTAGCCTTGTTTCTGATTATGGTAGCATTTTCATCCATTTTATTCTTGAAAATACACCTGGTACCTATCACATTTGTCTCACTAGGTCGGGGGACAAGTTCCCAAACATTGTTCTTTTAAAACTGAAGAAACTCATCCTGTATAGTAGATATCCAGTGTTCATCCTTGAGTGATTCTTTGTGATTCTTGGGCTCGACTGTGGACGTGTAGCAAAAATGACTAACAACGTTCTCTATCTGAGAATGAGTCTTGAACCCTAAGGTGGGATCACCTACAATGGAGACAGGGTCATGACTCTTGTGAACCCAAGCAGGTGTGTCCCCTAACACAGGAGTAGGTTCCACAGGGTGTGGGTGAGGGACAAGTAAATCGCTGACAAAAAATTCTTCATCCTCACACTGAAGGCTAGGATCAATAAACGTCGGAGGTTCGTCATCTTGCACGGTGACGTTTATTGACTCCATAACCTTAGATCTCTTCAGTATAAAAACCCGTTACACTCTATTATTTGATGAATATCCTAGTAAAATTCCCTCGTCGCTTCAGGAGTCAAACTTTTCTAATTTCTCTCTATTGCGTAGGATGTAGCATTTACTCCCAAACACACAGAAATATGCAAGGTTGGGTTTCTTTCCAGTTCATAATTCATAAGGCGTCTTAAGTGTGTGTGGACGAAGGTAAACCCTATTCATCGTGTGGCATGCAGTAGACACTGCCTCTGCCCAAAATCTCCTAGCAACTTTACGACCTAGAAGCATAGATCTAGCCATTTCCTGATTCGTTCTATTTTTTCTCATGTTTGATCAATAATCCCATTTTGCTGAGGAGTCATCAAAACAGAAAACTCATGTTTGATCCCAAGGCTATGACAGTAAAGGTCTACCTTTTCCTCCTTAAATTCCATGTCGTTGTCACTACGTATCCTATTAATAGTGAATCCGTGTTGATTTTGTAGGACACGACACTTGGTCGTTAAAAACTCTACATCATCGGATTTTTCTCTCAGAAAACCAATAATCGAATATCTGGAGAAATCATCCACCATCAAGAGGATATACCTCTTACCACCCAAACTCTTAGTACGAGTAGGACTCATAAAATCCATCTGAATCAACTCAAGCACACGAGAGGTGGTAATGGAATACTACTTCCTATGAGGGTTACAGATTTGCTTTCCCAACTGACAGGGTCCACAAACCATGGAAGTTATCTATCTAAGTGAAGGTAAGACACATACTAGGTCCTATTAGCTAAACGTGTCAAATATCTAACGTTCACATGAACTAGATGTTGGTGCCACAGATCCATAGGAGTGATCGTGGTGCTGTTGCAGACAAGTGAGGACGTGGGCACATTCCCATACTAATTATTCTCTGTCCTCACCCCTTGTACTAAAAGTTTACCTGCTGGATTATAAACATTTCACGCATCCCAATCAAACTTTATGGCAAAGTCAGCGTCGCGCAACTGGCTAATGCTGAGAAGGTTTGCTTTCAAACCTTTGATGTAGAAAATATTATCTAGCCTAGTAAATCCTGGTAACTCTACTATACCTCATCCTACGATGCTAGAATTTCTCCCGTCTCCAAAGCTGACTCTACCTTCCTTATAATCATCTAGGTAGGTAAAAAATGAGACATCACTTGTCATATGTCTGGAGTACCCACTCTCAAAATACCACTGTGAGGTATTACGTGCTTTGAGAGCGACATGAACAACAAGGGCATTTTCATCTTTCTTAGGTATCCAAGAAGTGGTAACCTTTTGTTTACGCTTGTTGTTGTTGGTTTTAGCCGGGATGCGGGAATCATTCACTGACGGAAAAGACATCCGTCAGAATTCCTCCATTAAACTCTGTAATGTGGCAGCTAAAAACTCAACACGCTCTCTCAGATTGGCAAAATCATCACTACGATGTGGTGGAGCAGTAGTACGTCACGTTCGACCCAAAATATAGAAAAAATCCCTGAGGTGGCCTTTTCTTTTGCAGTACATACAAAAGAACACCGTCTTAGGCGGACCTTGGTTTGCTTTTCTTGGTCGAACTCTCTTTCGTGGTTTTTGACGATGGCCATATGGAGTCGTAGTAAACTCAGGAACTGGTCCAGGTGAAATTTGGGAAGTGGAAGCACCATCAAAACCTATTCCCTGCCTATCACCAAAACTTAAGGTGGGGCTAAGAAGCAACTTTCCCATCTTTCCAGATCTTTCCTCAATTTGAACCTTAACTTCCCGTTCTCTCTCAAGATCGTGAGTAAGCTGGGCTTCAAGTTTCTTTCGAGTCTCCAAGGAAGCATGGAGCTCACTCGTAAGACTAGCCACTTGTTTAGTGAAGTCCCCTTTATTTTTCTCAAAACAACTCTCTCTCTCTCTCTCCAAACAGTCTCTCTCTCTTTCTAAACAAACTTTCTTTCTCAACATAGGCAAACTCTCCCTCTCTCTCAAGGTAGTGCAAGTGGAGGACTCTCTCTCTCTCGTTTCTTCTAAATCTTCCTCTGAGGAATGATACTAAGAACTAATGCTTTGTTACGCTTTTTGGTTTTAAATGACCCATTATATAACTCAGCGTAGGCGCGTTGAAGATTACTCTCGCTCTCACTCACATCATCCTCCCCCTCACTCACATCGCTCTCACTGTTGAGGTGTCCCTGTGAATGAGCATCCTCATCGTCATGAGGAGCACTAGAAGTACTCACATGACTAGCCATGAATGCGGTGAAGTTACAATCATGCGATGACTTGTCTCCAGAGTCCACCGACTCGACCTCACTGTCGTCACTAAGGGTAGCATTAAGGACATCATTGCCCTTTTCTTTGGCAAGTCTGTTTAACCTAGTATCACACTCAAAATCGATATGACCCTTACCGTCGCACTCATAACATATCTCACTGTCTTTCTTAGGAGGGTATTAAAAATCTTTTTCATTTCTGTTTCCAAACTTATTTTTCTCAAAACTCTTTTTATCTTTGAAATTTCCATTTTTCTTGAATTTGAGAATTTTCTTGAATTTTTTTGGCAAATAAGGCCAAACCATCTAAATCAAAGTCACATTCGGAATATGACGTTTCTATTTCCCTTTTGTAGATGACTCTACCCTCTTTCTTGCCAACCCCTCACTCTTCATATCCTGGGCATTAAGTGCAATTCCCTTATCTTTAGGCTTGACAAATTTTTGGAAACATATCAATTTCATATGTTTGTAAGTCTCCTACAAGTTCCTCCAATTTAAGCGTGTTTAAATTACCGATAGAATTTAACACAGTGACTTTAGGGATAAAACGCTTAGGCAGTGATCTTAGAATCTTTTTAACAACTCTAGCATTAGGAATGTGTTCCTCAAGATTAAAGCTAGTGTTTACAATATCAGACAACCTATCATAAAATTCATCAAAACATTTAGTCTCAAGCATGGTGATGGTTTCAAATTGAGTTGTTAAATTTTGCAGTTTAGACTCTTTAGGAGCATTAGTTCCTTCATGGGTAAGTTGTAAAACATCCCATGCCTCTTTTGACTTGGTGCACGCCATTATCCGTCAAAACTCGTCAGGTGTGACAGATCTGAAAATATCACTTAAACTCTTAGAATTAAATATGACCATTTAAATTCTTCTTCTTCAGTCCATGTAGTCACTGATTTTAAATTAGTCACGTTATCAACAGTGACGGAGGGAGGTGTTCACCCTCTTTCAACCAAAATCCAAACTCTTTCATCAATGGCTATTAAAGGAGATTTCATGCGGGCTTTCCAATAAGCATAATTTGTCCCGTCAAAAACTGGAATTTTATTATATAATTTCTCCATATTGAACACACCCTTTTTCAAAAATCATTTTTTTAGAAAATTAATATCTTAGAAAAATGTTGTGAAAAAATACATGGTATAATTGTGTGATTGGCTCTGATACCAATTTGAAGAGTGCGCTTGCATTCAAATTAAAAAAGTATTTAATTAAATTCAGTTTTTCAATTAAATCCTAAAATCATGCATCTAGGTGTGATTGAAATCAATTGATCATGGAAGAACACTCAAACACACAAATGAGGAAAAATCCCCCAAAAGGGAAAACCCTTTTTATTTTCACTATAATTTGTAAGAAACGGTTACATGGATTACAATGAAAATAAGAGTGACATACGAAATACCCTCAGGTGTCGGTTCCGATGTTTTCGGCTGGAATCTCCTGCAAGAACTCTAGGTGGGCAGCAGTAGAGAATAAGACAGCTTCTCCACAAAATACTCTGGATGAGTAGTAAATAATCCTCTTGAAGGTTTAACGATTCACATAGATAGATGGGATTGTTTATGTGAATAAAAAGGTGTAAAACCTTAAAAAGTGAAGTATATATTCGAGGCTGTTAATTGCAAAAATCGTGTGTGAAAAAGACTTGGAAAATATGTAGAATGAAACTAGATATTTATACGAAAATCGAGGCGGCGACGGCGCTCGAATGAGATAGGCATCTCGCTCGAATGAAGGACACGTGTCATTCGAACGACATTGCACGAGATGCTTATCTCTCTCGAATGACAGAGAGAACTCGTTTGAATGAGCTCGTCAACCGAGGCACTCCGCTTCTACACTTAGAAAAATTCTGCTTTCGATAAAAAACATTTCAGACTTCAAAAAATATTTTTCGAAAAAATTCCCAAATATTTATACAAATATAAACAACTTCAATAAATCATTTTACCAATATTGCTTAGTGGGGAAGTGGGAATGAGTTGAGCAGCACGTCGCATGTAGCATGATGCACGTGTGAAGATCGTGGATGCATGGATTCAGATCAAGGTCGTCGTGGATGATCGTGTTGACGTGCCGAATGTAGTGGTATCAGACATACATACTATGATCTAGGGAAAACAAAAAATTCTTAGATTCTACCATGAACATTTATAAAATTATGTCCTTACAATGAAGTTTTAGAAAGACGCACTTGTCACCCCCTAACTTAGACTTTTGCATTGCCCTTAATCAAGAGGAAAAAAATCTAAAGAATAGCAAATAACAAGTGTGACAAATAAAACAAGCAAATATTTAAAACGCAAAATGACACTAAATGACACTAACACGTGACTCAAAAATACAAAAAAAAATCACCTCATACGCGTTGGGGGTGTGACGACCTCTTATCTCTCCATAAACTCACGTGACCCCTTGTACAGGGTTTGTTACTCTCCTTGTCTCCCCCGTTTTCTTGCCATAAGTAAATAGTCGGAACAAGTTATGCCTAGTCCCATTGATAAGGGAGAGACCCCGAGTCCCGGGATGACTCACTGGGAAGGGATTATTATGGTGCCTAATCGAATCTTTATCTACATGCACCGAGTTGGAGGGGACATCTCAATTTCTTTTAGTTTCAGGAGTACATGGGTCTGGCTAAATCAAACGATACTGGAGTCTTTTCCTTAATCGCGTTAAAGGACTCAAGTGATATGGGTGGATGGTCACAAAGGAGGAATTTATCTACCTTATCTTTCCATTCGCTCTCTTCTAAATGACTAAATGAGTACAATAAAGGTTAGACTTCGACATTAAGGTTCTCATCCATCGGCCCGAATTTTTTCTCAAAGTCCTCTAGACTCATATCACCTAACTCTCTCTCATGATTAATTTTTGAATAGTTTCTCTCACTCTCCTCTAATATTTTTGTCCCCCTCATGCCTACGTTCTCGCTCTCGCTCTCAATCGCATTCACTAAACACACCTCCCATACTTCTTACTCAATGTCATAATTATTGTTGTCACTTAGGGCAACAAAGACTACCCCTAGATTCTCTCTCTTGTAAGTCCCCTCATGCTCATGTACTTGCTCTATAAGATACGTCTCCCGCGGTTCGCTTTCATCACCCTTGACATTGGTGTTGTTAAATATGTTTGTCTCAAGGGTCATGTTGCCGAACATTAGTTGCATTCACCCATTTTGAGTATTAATACGTGCATTATCAGTATCTAAGAATATGGGGCCAAGGATGACGGGAAGGTGATTGCTCGGGAGAATGGATGGCTCCTCTTCCAAAATGACAAAATCCACCGGGTAGTAGAAAGTGTCAATTTAGACGATCACATCTTCGACAATTCCTCGAGGCATCTTCATCGAGTGATCCGTGAGTTGGAGAGTCATATTCGTGGGCTTAAGGTCCCCAAAGTCTAGTTTCTTATAGATGGAATATGGGATAATGTTAACACTCGCCCCTAAATCTATTGGAGCTCTTTCGATTCGGTTCTTCCCCATGATGCACGAAATGGTGGGTGCACCCGAATATTTATATTTTAATGGAAGATCACTCAAAAATATTGAGCTGACTTTTTATGTTGAAAACACACTTTTCTTTCCCTTTAGCATACGTTTCACCGTGAGTAAGTCCTTAAGGAACTTAGCGTATGCGGGAATTTTCTTGATAATATCAAGACAAGGTAAATTGATCTTTACTTGATTAAGAACATCTAGGACATTATCTCAAGAGGTCTCTTTCGAGTGAAGGACCAATCATTGAGGATATAGGGATGCACTGGGAGGTTTTACAACCACTTTCGGCCTGCATGTGTCATTATTACCACTCTTTTTCAAGGGGACATCTTCGGCCTCTTTCATGCCGGGCAAAATATCCTTTTTATTTTTATCATCGCATGGAGGAGGTGACAAGTCAACAATCCTTCCACTACATTGAGTGGTAATTGCACTATATTGCTCTTGATTTGCGTTGGATGTAGAGCTAACACTAGGTTGGCCTTGAGGAGGACTTTGGCCTTGGCCTAAAACTTTCCCTTTTCTTAGATACTTAAGGATGCTTGCAACCCAAAGATACTCGTTTTGATCTCTATGAACATGCACTCAAACTTTGCATTGGTTGCATTTTGAGATTGTATGAATTGATTTAAACTATCCTCGAGAGTTTTTCGCGATGGGGTGACATACAGTGCGAGAGGTGGTACTTGCATATGTGCTGGCATAAGTGGAGCTTGTTGAAATTGGGGGAGGAGGTGAAGGTGGGGCAACATGTGAAGTAGGATTCAACGCATCTTATTATTTCCTGTAGCTAAAACCAAGATGGTTTCTCCACGAAGGGTTGTAAGAGTTACCATGCAGGGCATTGAATTTACCCTTAAACTTTCCTATCGCCTTTACTTATTCTTGAAGCATGATCTTGTAGGCGGGTATCGTCGGGCATTCATCGGTTGAATGTCCCTCCTCACAAATAGCGCACACCTTCTCTCTCGTTTGATTTGATTTGGAGGTTTCTCTTATCCGTGCCTCGAGTATGTCTCTTACACCTTTCTCAAATTAATCAAGTCGACGGTCTAATAAGGTATCTTTATACAATTGGTATAGACCAGACGCAGAAGGAGTGGGGGACATTTTTCAAGGTCGGATTTGGGAATTGGGATCGGATGTGTCCCATACTTGAGTAGTTTCGGCCACATACTTAAGATGAGTATCGGCATCGCTCGCATCTAACTTCCAAAATAATCTTTCACGCATAGTTTGAACAAGTTGTTTAGATGCTATAGTTAGCCCTTGATGGAAGAAAGAGATAAGGTCATGCTTCTCAAATCTATGATGTGGGCAAACGTTAACTAACTCTTGGAATATTTCCCAACAACGATCAAATGAATCATTATCTTATTGTCGAAAGGTTTGAATTTGAGCCTTGACGGAGTTGGTTTTATGTTGTGGAAAAATTTTCGAGAGAAACTTGGATTGCATATCCTTCCTTAATATAATGGACTTCGGTGGTAAAGACCAAAGGCAGGTCTTATGTTTATCCTTTAAGGAAAAAGGAAATTTTTTTACGCGAACGACGGCTTACGTGCAGACTTGATCACTAAACATGTAACATGCCTCTTCTAACTCACGAATTTGGAGATATGGTTTCTCCGAATCCATGCCATGAAATGTGGGAAGAGTTTGTATCATCCCATTACAAAAGTGGAATTGTCCTGCATTGTATGGATGTAAAATGCACCCAGGGGTGACAGTTAGCTCTGGAAATAAGAGTTCTTTCATGGGATGATATGGTATATCTCCCTCACCCGTACCGAAACTAGCATGGTCACACATCGCACTCTTTTCAATAGACTCGAATTCCCCACTCGGTGCCCTAGAAGTGTGATTCAAACTGTGACTCGTGATGGAATTAGGCTATGTAAGAGGTGGAATGCGAGGGGTATGTGGGCTATCGGGATTATGCTCAACGATGGGATTTTTGTGGATTGTTGTTGGAGTATTTTGAGGAGTTTGTTCAGGATTTTGCATGAATGGACTTTGAGAGATATTATATTTTAGTGCTTTTCAATTTTCTGAATTTTTTTTGGATTTTTTATTTTTTTATAATTTGGAATCAATTTTTGGATTAAATCAACGCAACCTAAAAATTCTACCTAATTCCCCGGCAACGGCGCCAAAAACTTGACGCGAATGAAAATGTGTCTAAAGTGCGTGCTTATATAGTCTCAAGTGCAAGCTTGTCACTCAAGTAATGACCCAGTAAGATGGGATCGTACCCACAGGGAACTAGGACGAATGCTCGTACCGATGAAGGAATAGAAGACTAACCCTAAATTTATTCGAGAAAAAAAACTAAAAGATGATTAATTGTGGAACTGTCTAAATGCAAATGAAATTTACACTACTAACTATCCTACATGCACAGAAAGAAAACTACTGCAATTAAGTAGATATGAATGAGAGAAAAGCAGGTTAGGATACAATCCCCCAAACCCTAGTAGAGTTACCGGATAAAAATATAGCTTTTGAATTAGATATTTGATTAAACCATGTCTTTATTAATCCTAAGCATTGCATATATGAGGGTAATAGCGTGCATCATACCTAATCAAAGGAAGGAATAAAGAGTTTTTGAATATCCAACACGCACATCGCATTCTTAACCACCCCTGTGACCTAGGGCAAATGTAGTTAAACGACCAACGATGGTTGTGTGAACTACACTACACAATTCAATCAAAATTTAATTCAAAACTAATTTTCTATACATGTAAACTACATCAGGTTGGGTTCATGCATCCCAACCCTTAAGTGAAAAATATATTTTTCATGAACACAAAATCTATTTTGCATGAATACATAACTACGTGAAAAATTGGGAAGAAACTTGAGAGTTCCCATGCGTTTAAATGAATTAATTATTTAATTAAATTCCAATTCCAGACCTAACAATTTTTTATCTCTTGCAGATAAATGTGATTGAAAAAATTAATCTCAGCATGAAAGACAGTCACAAATGAGGAAAAATTCCCCGAAGGGAAAAACCATTTATTTCACTATAATTTTGTAACTCAACTTACAGGGATTACAATGAAATAATTTGACACACAAATACCCACAGGCGTCGGTCGACGTTGTCAGCAGTGGAACAACCACAGCTACTCCATAAGAACACGTAGTTCTATCTTCAGCAAAGATCCACATGCAGCGAACCTCAATGACCGCAGTCTTCGATTAGTACCATGAACAGTACCAAAACCAGCAGCATAATATTTCGGAAAAATATGTCTTGGGTTCCACAAAACAATTCATAAAAAGTAGTTGGGATTATGAATTAAATAAACAAAAAAAAATTCTTTGAAAAGTGCTCTGTCTAAAAATTTTCTTCACTCTTTAAACTGTACGTGCATGTCTTTTTTATAGAAAGAATTTAGTTAAATAAGATAACTATTGACATGCAGTTTTTTCCCAAAACACAAGAGGCATAAGGTTTTAAAATCGTAGTGGCGTAAACCTTTTAAAGAATAACAAACAAAGGCGTACGCCTTTTAAAGAACAACTAAGGCGCGACAGCCTTAATAGAAAGGCAGGTATAAACCAAATTTTTAAACAATCACTATGCCAATGATTGGTAGGCACAAAAAATGACGGTAAGAAATCTGTGTTCCTTTTTCTCTAACCGAAACCACATGCTTTTAGAAACCACCTCATTCTTTTAATCACCAAAGATAAGTAATCATTATCCTAATGATTGACAAAAAAACGATGGCAACTTTAAAACAAAAAAACTCAAGTCCCTTTTTTTTAGCCAGCCTTAGCCGCGGCAAGGCAACAACAAAAACGCATAACCCCCTTCTTTATATTTGGCAGCTGTGTGGCAACAAGCACCAAGGGTGTTTTTTTTTTTTTTTTGAAAATTATGATTTGCTCATCATTAGGCAAATTGGCCTTTTAGGCTATTGACCCCATCTGAACGAAAAACGCAAGCCAACTGTTCCTTTTGTTTATGACCGAAAAAGATTTTAAAAAATGCCAATTGATTTTTGATTAGGAAAACTTTTGTTTCCAATTTTTATTTTTAAATAAAACTTCTTTTATTCAAAAGAATTTTTTATAAATAAAAGTTCTTATCCCTCTTTTTTTTTTAAATATCCCACCACTTTAAATATAAATGTAAGTGGAACTTAAACATATTTTTACCAAAATTATTTCGTTGGAGCTTGAATGTTGAAGAGCACTTGTAATTTGGATCCGGAGTTTGTAGATGATAGATTCCTCAATTCTTTGACAACTTGTAGTGGTATAAGACATAATTAAATGTGACAGACAATGTCCTTACAAATCTCCCCCTATGTCTATGCCGGTACATAAAAAATCCGAATTATTATTCACAAGACTGACAACAAGTCTTCAAACTTTCAAACTTTGCTTCAATAATCAATTTTTTCAAAACTCCAAGCTTTTCTCATAAGGGTGTGCAACAATTTGATCTTAAGTCTTCGTACCTACACACATGAGATAAAGCAAAAACCTCATGATGTATTGAGTTGAAAATGATATAAACATAATCAATGTTAGCACAATTAAATCTCCTCCATAATATCATAATTCGTTCTCCCCCTTTTAATTTGTCCGAAATAGACAAGGAAAAGAGTAAATCACCTAAAGCAAAAAAAATGGGGTGTCACGAAAACCAATCAAACAAACTATTTTTCAATTTTTCAATTTTTTATAAAAAAAATGATGTTTCAAAAAATGCACGCCATGATATTATACTAAGATGACAAAATCATGGAAACGGAATGAATGGGTGTGAACAAATTTAATAGGAAAATCAACTCAATCATATCATATGTGCAAGATGCATAAGTGTACTCCTAAAGAATGAACATAAAAAATAGTCCTTTGGTGTAAAATTGTTCAATTTAGATGACATCGTCCTAAAGCAAAATCAACAAATTAAAGACAACATGATTTATACACCAATAACGTCCAAAACAATTTCATGCATTTTCAAAACTTTCTAAGGATGTGGAAAGCCATTTTAATTCTCCAACCAAACTTCCTCATATATATTTTCTATTTGAGGTGATCTAAATTCTCAAACATTGGAGAATTGGCAAATAAACCTAATGGCCCATTATGGTCATGTATTTCTTTTTATTGCCTTTCAATATTTTCTGACTATTTTAAACCTCTTTGGATCCCAGATAATTAAAATTCCTCCTTTTTTTAGGTCCAATTTAAACGGAGGCTTAATCGCAAAGGATATAGAAGTACCTTTCGTAGCCTTTCACCGTGAATAAAATCCACACAAACTTACGGCAAAATGGTAAAATTATGCACACCTTTTATTATCTTGTTTTATCGCATTTGGTTCATTGTAATAGACAGAATTGTGATTAAAACAAGTAACCAATATGTGATTTGTTAAGAAAAAACATCAAACAAATCCGTGCATGTGTGTAATAAAGGACAAAGTGAGTCAAATACGTAGGTAGCAACACTATAGCAACTCAAAGACTCCAAACTTTGTAAAGCACATGAATGACATAACATATTGTCTCAAATCTCTATCAAAGAGTCACATCGATATGGCATGAAGTTGTGACTTGGTCGTCCTAAGTGTTTATTCATAAACGGTGCAAAACAAACTACAAAAATCTTTTTGAGGTTTTTCAAAAAATTTATCAAAATAAAATCTTTTTGCATTTTTCAAAAGTTTTCAAAAAAATAGAAAACATACAAAAATGATACATACTAGCAATAGGCAAATAATGTCATCATGGAAAGCATCCTATGCTAGTAAACAAGTCAAACCTCAATCGTTAGGTGTGGAGGGATTTTCCAAAGGTGGTGTCAACTTATGAAAAACATCCATAAAATTTTGTGAATTTTTGACCAAAAACTTAACTTGCTCACATAAATGTGCAAACTCTCTCATGTAGTCTCTAGGAGCATGTAAAGTATCACGTGTGGGTGCATGTGTGGCAGAAACATGTGTAGAAAAAAAACTGACACATAAGCCAAGTTAAAGCAAAATTCCCTAAGGTGTCATCTCCTCTTGCAATGGAATAAAACATAAATAGGGCTAGTAACACCTCTCTCAAAAACTCTAGGACGTGCTCTCCTAATAGGAAATGAACGCCTGGGTGAGTTAATTTTCGGGCCATGTGAATCTGTCACTAAAGTGGGAACCGGCTCGGGTGCGACAAAAGAAGTGGAAGCACCGTCATGACCTTTTCCTAGCCGGTCAACTCTACCGTTATTGGGATTAAGAACCACCTTTTCAACTTTCTTAGGTGCATTATGAAAATTTACTTTGACTTCCCTGGCACGTTAGAGATCACACTCGAGTTGGGATACACGTATCGTCAGACAAGACACCGTGTCGGTCAAATCACATTTTTCCTTTCATAAAACCTCCTTCTCTCTCTCTCCAAATCTAACACTCGATGACCTAAATCCCTATTTTACTTCTTTGTTTTTAAGGTCTCGGTGTACAAATATCTAAAGGCTTTTTGGAGCTCACTTTCATTTCCACTTTCACACTCGCTTTCTCCCTCACTTGAAGCTCTCAAATCATCATCATCGCATTCGTGTGCACTATTGTGGGACAAAGTGGGTGTGCTCACACGACTTGCTAAAAAAGCAACAAACTTCTCACCACTAGTCACATCACCCTCACCTTCACTACTATCACTAAGAGATGTGGACATGTCTACTTTCTTCCCTTTCTTTCTAAGCCACGTAGGACACTCAAACGACTTAGCCCCTTACCCCCACATTCAAAACAAGTTACGTCCTCAAAATCGTCCTCACACTCCTCATCTGAGTCATTCTCTTTTTCCTTCTCACCGCTTTCTTTGGCCTTTCCTTTATTTTTATTTTTCTCAAAAAATCTCCTTGGAAAAATTTTCTTTAGAATTTTTCAGAAACTTTTTAAAAAATTTCGCAAATAAGGCCATGTCATCAAAATTAAAATCACCCTCAGATTCAGACTCATGAACACGCTCTTTCTTTTTCTTCTCACTGTTGTCCCCTCGCCTAGTATGGGTTATAAGTGCAATCCCTTTACCTTTAGGCTTGACAGATTTAGGGAACATATCAATTTCATACGTTTGTAAGTCTCCTACTAATTCCCTTAATTTAAGCGTGTTTAAATTACCCATAGAATTTAGTAGAGTCAGTTTAGGGATAAAAACGCTTAGGTAGTGATCTTAGAATTTTTATAACAGCTCTTGAATTAGGAATGTGTTCACCAAGATTAAAGCTAATGTTTACAATATCAGATAATCTAGCATAGGATTCATCAAAACATTCAGTCTCAAGCATGGTGATAGTTTCAAATTGAGTTGTTAAGTTTTGCAATTTTGATTCTTTCACAGCATTAGTTTCTTCGTGGGTAAGATGTAAAACATCCCATGCCTTTTTTGATGTGGTACACATCAATATCCGCCAGAACTCATCAGGTGTGATAGATCCAGAAATAACACTAAGACCCTTAGAGTTAAAAGATGACCATTTAAATTCTTCTTCAGTCCATGTAGTCACAGATTTTAAATTTGTCACGTTATTAATAGTGATGGAGGGAGGTGTCCACCCTCTTTCAACTAAAATCGAAACTCTTTCATCTATTGCTTTTAGAGCAGATTTCATACGGGCTTTCCAGTAAGCTTAATTAGTCCCGTCAAAAACTGACATTTTATTATATAATTTTTCCATTTTGAACACGCCTTTTTCAAAAATTAATTTTTTCAAAAATTGATATCTCAAAAAAAATTTGAGAAAAATTACACGATATAATTGTGTAATTGGCTCTGATACCAATTTGAGAGTGCGCTTGCGTTCAAATGAATTAATTATTTAATTAAATTCCAATTCCAGACCCAACAATTTTTTAAGTCTTGCAAATAAATGAAATTGAAAAAATTAATCTAAGCATGTAAGACAGTCACAAATGAGGAAAAAAATCTCCGAAGAGAAAAACCATTTATTTCACTATAATTTTTTAACTCAACTTACACGGATTACAATGAAATAATTTCACACATGAATACTCGCAGGCGTCGATCGGCATCGTCAGCAATGGAACAACCGCAGCTACTCCACAAGAACACGCAGTTCTATCTTCAGCAAAGATTCACACGGAACGAACCTCAATGACCACAGTCTTCGATTAGTACCATGAATAGTACCAAAATAAAAAGTATAATATTTTAGAAAAATATGTTTTGAGTTCCACAAAACAATTCGTAAAAAGTAGTTGGGATTATGAATTAAATAAACAAAAGTTTTGGACCTTTAAAAGTGAGAAAATGACATACCGAAAAAATAATACAACACAAAGAATTTTTTCTCTTTGAAAAGTGCGTTGTCAAAACTTTTTCTTCACTCTTTAAACTGTACGTGCATGCCTTTTTTATAGAAAAAATTTGGTTAAAGAAGATAACTATTGACATGCAGGTTTTTCCCAAAACACAAGAGGCGTGAGGTTTTAAAATCGTAGTGGCGTAAACCTTTTAAAGAACAAAGAACAAAGGCGTAAGCCTTTTAAAGAAAAACTAAGTCGCGACAACCTTAATAGAAAGGCAAGTAAAAACCAAAATTTTAAACAATCATTATGCCAATGATTGGTAGGCGCAAAAGACGACAGTAACATTAAAAAAAAAAAAAAAAAACTGTGTTCCTTTTGCTCTAACTGAAACCATCTGCTTTTAGAAATCACCTCATTCTTTTAATCACAAAAGATCAGTAATCATTATCCTAATGATTGACAAAAAAAAAAAACAGCGGCAACTTTAAAACAAAAAAACTCAAGTCCCTTTTTTTAGCAAGCCTTAGCCGTGACAAGGCAATAGCTAAAAGGCCTAACCCCCCCCACCCCTTTATATTTGGCAGCTGCGTGGCAACAAGCACCAAGGGTGTTTTTATTTTTATTTTGAAAACTATAATTTGCTCATCATTAGGCAAGTTGGTCTTTTAGACTATTGATCCCATCTGAACGAAAAACGCAAGCCAACTTTTCCTTTTGTTCATGTCCGAAACAGATTTTAAAAAAAAACTCCAATTGATTTTTGATTAAGAAAAACTTTTGTTTCCAATTTTTGTTTTTAAATAAAACTTCTTTTATTCAAAAGATTTTTTTATAAATAAAAGTTCTTATCCCCCCCCCCCCCCCCCCCCTTTTTTTTAAATATTCCAACACTTTAAATATAAAATGTAAGTGGAACTTAAACATATTTTTACCAAAAATATTTCATTGGAGTTTGAATGTTGAAGGGCACTTGTAATTCGGATCCGGAGTATGTAGATGATAACTTCCTCATTTATTTGACAACTCGTAGCGGTATACGACGTAATTAAATGCGATGGACAATGTCCTTACAAAACTTGTAAATATGAATTGAAACCTATTTTCTATGAATTCTCAGAAACAAATATACAAACAATTGAAAGCAGAAAGGAAACAATACTTGGAATGAAGAATCTCTTGAATTGATGCTTAAACCTAGAATAAATGTTGAAGAAATTAAACCCTTAGGGTTTTGGTTGCAAAAGCCCTTTTAAAACTAACAAAAAAGAGAACTCCCCAAAATTCTGGTAATCAGTTGGAATAAACACCCTACGAATTTATAAGTGTTTGAGCTAAATACAACTCTAATTTTGAAAAGAATAAGTCAACAAATCAACCGCCGAACCGGGCCGTTCTGGGGTCATTGGTTCGGTTTGGTACACCGGACCGGTTCATTTTTTCTTCTAATCGAATCGGTCTGATAATTTGTTTTATGTAGGAAATCTCAAGATGTCGGTTCATTTTATGTTGATATCGGATCAGTCCGCTCTTTATAGGAACTTTGTATTCACCGAACAAGTTCATTTTTGGTTTACACCGGATTGATTCGATGATATGTTTCTTCCTTCTCCTTTTGTGATTTTCTCTCAACTTTGAAGCTTCATAACTTTTGATCCGAGACTCGATTTAGATTCCGTTTATTCCTATGTGCTTGTAGACTCGAGGTCTTCAGGTTTCATTTTGGTTCCTCGTCCGAATTCCATATGTAAAATTACTCTTTTGCAATATGACGTTCTTTCTTTCTTTCTTGGTTTCTTGGTTTTGAGTTTCATCTTATCTTCACTTGTATAAAATAGATACAAAATGTAAGAAGAATACACGAAACTCGATGCACTATATAGAAAATGTCAACAGCAAAGATATGAGATAACTCAACGCATTTTACATTGTATTAGGTGATAAATGCCTCTAAATTAAGGGGATAAATCGTAAGAATTTATTCCTAATCACAAATGCTTCTCACTCAAAGATGAAGTAGAAAAGATGCTGGAGTAAGGGAAACTTAGAAAGTACGTGGATAAGAGAGTAGTCCAAGCCGACACCCGAAAGAGAAGAGATGACATGTGCAAACTAGATGATACAGTAAACAAGGATGATGACGCATCAGATGACGATGATGAGGCCAACCCTGACCTCACACCAAAGAGAACAGGTCCCAAAGGTCAAGTACATGGTATTTCTCATGATGTGAAAATAAATATGTGGTGGTTTGGCGGGTGGTCGTAAAGAGATAGCCGACCATAAAGATCATGTAGCAGAAGAAAAGGCCCTCCCTGAACCAGAGGTAGTTAACTAGATTGCTGTTGATTTAAAGCTGAGTAAGTGAAAGAAAGTAGATGTGAATACGTTCGTGATTGACTTTTTGAGAATGGACTTTAAGGGTATCTTATCTCCACATGATGACCCTCTGGTGATCACCATTATAGTACACGGGTATGATGTCCCTAGGATACTAGTCGACAGTGGAAGTTCGACCGATGTAATGTTTTGGGAATATTTCACTGGCCTAGGACTAAGCAAGAAGAGGCTTTTCCCATATCATCAACCACTAATTGGCTGTAGTGGAGAGAAATCTTTTTCAGTGTACAATATAATTATGGGATGAGTATCCCTTAAATAATTTTAGGTAGTACCCTTAACCATTCACCAAATGATAAAATTCCTGACTCCTTATGGAGTAGGGGAAGTTCAAGGTGACTAAGCTGAGGCACGTGAATGCTACTTCAATTCGACTGAAGAAAGAAAAGTACATAAGAGGGCCACTACCACCTACAATATCGACACTTTCGACCCTAGAGACAAGATGAAGTTATAGGAGGGATAGGCCTCCGAGGATATAGAATACATCATCCTCAATGAGGATGAGCTAAAAAAAACCTTCCAGATCGATAAATCCCTTAAAGAAGAGATCAAGGAAGGGTTGATAAAATTGCTGAGGAAAAGATTGAGTATTTTCGTATGCAGCCATGGAGACATGTTGGGGATTGATCTGGAGATCCTTTGCCATAAATTGAATATAGACGAGGGAGACAAACCAGACAGACAAAGGTTGAGGATTTAATCTAGGGAGAAATACGAAGTCATAAGAAATGAGGTAAAGAAGATAAAGAAGGAAAATTTTATAAGGGGGGTGGTCTATCCACAATGGTTGAAAAATGTTGTTATTATGCCGAAGCCTAATGGAAAGTGGAGAATGTATGTTGAATTCATAGATTTAAACAAGGCATAAATAAAAGACAGCTTCCCCCTCCTTGTGATGGATCAAATAGTTGATACCATGGCTAGACATGAACTTATGAGTTTTATGTATGCGTACTCAGGCTACAATTAGATATTTACGGATCCAGTCGATGTCGAATAGACCTCGTTCATCATGGACAAAGATACATACTGTTATAAGGTTATGCCTTTCGGCCTCAAGAATGTTGGGGCTACATACTAGAGGTTAATAAACAAGATGTTCGAGGATCAAATAGGTAAGACCAAGGAGGTATACGTTGATGATATGAGGACCAAGAGCCTCGAAGATTAAACCCACATGGCCAACCTCGAACGTACTTTCAATACCACGGACCAATATAGGATGACGCATAATCCTGCAAATTGTGTCTTAGGTATTGGAACAGGAAAGTTTTTAGGTTTCATTGTCAATCAGTTGGGGATAGAGGCCAACCCTAAAAAAAATTAAATCTTTGGTAGAAATGAAGACTTTAAGGTCCATAAAAGATGTTCAGAGGCTGACTGGACGAGTTATTGCTTTAAATCGTTTTGTGTCAAGGGCTACTGACAAGTATTTTCCCTTCTTCAAAGTGTTGAGAAAAGCATTTTAATGGAATGAGGAGTTTGAGAGAGATTTATAGTAACTGAAAACTTATATCAGCTCACAACTTTTGTTGTCTCAGCCTATTCAGGGAGAAAAACTGTATTCATACCTGGCCATCTCAGAGTTGACCATCAGCGCAATAATTATATGAAATGATAATGGAGTACATAAGACAGTCTATTTTAATAGCAAGGCCCTTCAAGGGGATGAGAATAGGTATTTGAAAATGGAAAAATTATCTTATGCCCTCATACATGTGTCCAGAAAGATAAAATCTTACTTTCAGGTCTATACAATGGTTGTCCTAATAAACTCTCCTCTTAGGAAGGTTATCCATAAACTCAAGAAATTGGGTAGGTTAATGGACTAGTTGATAGATTTAGGGGAATTTGACATCTTCTATCAGTCGAGAACAAACATCAAGGGACAAGCTCTAGCTGATTTTATAGCCGAGTTTACATTGGACGAGGCCGAGACAGAGGAGCTTGTGGATCCAACAAATGAGATAGAAAAATTAAGTCCTAACCTGCTTAAAATTGAGATGAGTACAACCAGGATAGTGGTGGTCGAGAATGAATAATAAAAATTTATGTTCAATAATGGAACCTTGGAAGAAGGCAACTTCTTTGAAAAAGGTACTGTGTGGAGCCTCTTTATTGATGGTTCCTCATTTGAGGTAGGGAGTGGAGTTGGCCTGATAGTGTCGGTCCTAGAAGGAACTGATATAGAGTATGCTTTGAGATTCAAATTCAAGGTGTCCAATAATCAATTCGAGTTTGAAGCCCTCCTGGTAGGTATCTCCCTTACCAAGGCACATAATGTTGGCCAGTTGATGGTTCACAATGACTGTAGACTGGTAGTGAATCAAATCTTAGGACCATATGAATAAAAAGATGAGATGATGCAAAGATACCTGGAAAAAGTAAGATTAGTGCTGAAAAAATTCAGGTAGGTGAAACTGAAAAGGACCTTCGGCTAGAAATTGGCCGAGCTGATGCACTGACGAGACTAGCATCATTAACTAGGACAGAAATCAAAAGTTCAATACCAGGGGAGATCCAGCACCATCTTACCATTGAAAAAGAAGGCAATACAGTTGAGTTCTTCTTAAACTTTAATTTAGGTTCATCTTAGATGGATCCTCTCATCCGATACATCAAGAATGGTGAGCTACCGGAATCAAAGTTAAAAAAAATAAGCTGAGGTACAGAGTAGCTAAGTTCTTTGTCATTAGAGATGTTTTGTACAAGAAAGGCTTTTTCCTCCCTCTTCTCCAATGTGTCCATCCGCCAAAGGTGGAATACATTCTGAAAGATGTCCATGAGGGTTTTTGTTCCATTCATATAGTTAGGAGGTCATTGGCAAAGAGGATAGCCACTCAAGGGTATTGGTGGCAGACCTTGGCAAAGGATACAACCAGCTACCTAAAGAGATGCGGCAAGTTCCAAAGATATGACAGTATCCATCATCAACCTCTGACATCTATTACTTCACCGTGCTTGTTTGTAGTTTGGGGGATAGACTTAGTAGGACCCTTACCTAGGCCAAAGGGAAATTATAGGTATATAATCTTGGTGATTGGCTATTTCTCCAAATGGGTTTGAGGCAGAGGCCATGGTTACTATCACTAAGATGAAGACCTTCAAATTAATTTGGATGAAGATCATTTCTAAGTACGGTCTACCCCACACCCTGACCTAGGATAATGGAAAATAGTTTAAGAACTCATCTTTAGAGGCTTACTGCAAAAGGGTTGGAATTAAGTAAATTTTCTCAACCCCATGACGACCTCAAGCCAACGGCTAAACCAAGGTAACAAATAGAACCATATTAAAAGGGATCAATAACAAATTAAAAGATGACAAAGTTCTATGGACGAAAGAGGTTCACGTCGTCCTGTGGGCATACAGAATAACAGAGAGAACTCCAACTGGAGAGACCCCTTTCATGCTCACCTACGACTTAGTGGCAGTGATCCCTATAGAGATTGGAATATCAAGTCACAGAGTTCAAACTTATAACCCTAAAGCTAACGCTGAGGAATGAAGGTTAGACCTGGACCTGATTGAAGAACAAAGAGAGGATGCAAAGATCTGACAGGCTGCCTATCAGTAGAGGATTCCTAGATTCTACAACAAAGGGTGAATGTTAGGTCGTTAGCTACTGGAGATTTGTCTTTGAAGAAATCTTAGCAAAAGCCGAATAAACATCATGCTAACTGGCATGGATCCTATAGGGTTACAAAGTAAGTAGTTTCTAACACGTATCGTCTTGAGAATTTGGAGGGAGAGTCATTATCCAACCCTTGGAATGCAGATTATTTAAAGAAATATTACCAATAGGACATTATAAAAGTTCTCTTTTATCATAGTATTATTATACAAGACATGTATTGAACATAGTAATGAATACAAAATTACAAGTGTTATCTCTTATTCTTATTGTATGAGTAATTCAAATTGTATGTTTCAACTCGTCCTAAGATATAGGACATCACTAATGTAGTGAAGTAGCATTAACTCACTCTCGGTGACATGACAATTTAGACGGGGCTAACCTCATCAATGGATTCTAAATAACACTCAGAGGGGGAAGCAGTGTGATAAAATCATCTTTAATAATGGAAAACACAAAGTTTACCTCAACTTAGTGAAAACTCTCTCAATCGAGATGACAATGTAGGATGAGACGTCATCATCCACACACTCTCAAAACGATGAGAAGGGACTTATGAATAAGCACTATAATTTGGTGAATTAAAATTCAAAAATCATATAATTATGATTTATCTCAACATCATTAACTTGGTGAAAAACTCTCTCGATCGAGACGACGATATAGCATGAGATGTCACTCATCCATACACTCTAAAAATGACTAGAGGTGACTTATGATTAAACACCATCATTTGGTGAATTCAAATTGCAAAAATCATTAAAGTGGTTATACTCATACTGTCCCAGGACGAGAGGAGATTTTAGAATAGCATTATTATCTTGGTGATCTCAGATTAAAAACCATTTCATTATTGTTACTTGTTAAACATCATTATCTATTGTTTAACAAACAAATAGTTCAAAGTCAAGACAAGAAAACATGACATATCAAGAGGAGATTATAGAAACAAACGATGTAGGAATTTGCCATTCATAGATCTAAGAAAATTCTCCCAACAAATCAGTTAGAAACGAGGTTACAAACATAAGATTAAATCATCAGAATCTAGAAATTGAAAAATCAAAATTGTTCAGTGTTACATCAGATAAAGGGCATCAGGCCACATACTGCCTCCCTAATAAAGAGAAAGATTCAAGCGTCTTGGTTTTCCTCGGCCTCCACTTGAGCTGACCCATTAACAACATCGTCTTTTTTAACCTCAGCATTTTCTTCATTTTGGACTTGGGTTGTCTCTCCCTCGTACCTAACTGGCTCATCGTTGCCTTCATCAGCTACTGTTTGGATGGTCAGCTCAAGTTATGTTTCCCTCTCAACCTCATTTAAGGAAGTAAGGACTAAGTGTTCAGAGAAGTCAAAGGCTACAAGATATGAAGCTATGTGTGACAAGTTAGGGAACTTGAGGGTCATCTAGCGATAGGAAGTTCGGGCTCCCCTCTCAAGATACTGCATACTATACCCCAAGAACTCCTCTAACAGTTTGAATTCCTCAATGTTCGTCTTCTTGGATTCTTCCAATGCCTTATCAACAGCAACCTTTATCTTTGCCTTCTCCTCAGATGCTTGTTTATCTGTCTGCGCCTTCAGTGTGTTTTCATGGTCATAATTCAATTTGTTAATGGTCTCAGTATGGTCATTCTTTCACTTTTCTAGCATCCTCTCATGGGACGAGATCTGTTTTTCAAATTCCTCTCATTTTTAAGGGCCTCTTTATCTTTTTTACTACCCAATGGAGGACGTTATTCATAGTGAGAACAGTCTATAGAAGATATTAGGCATCAGTATGAGACGAAGATACACATTTAAAATCAAAATAAAGGCACAAGGGTCTACATGAATATCTCGATGCAGGCTAAAGTCATTCAAAAGGTTGACGTCGATAGACTCTGGGAAATGGTCATCGATCGGTGGTGTTATGGAATCCATAACCTTAAAAGATATCTTTTTGTTGCCAATGAGGGACTCAGGGCTGATGGATAGATTGGTCAGACGAGCTGAGAGGGAATCCTTGCTCGAGATAGGTATTGCTTGAGTCGGTTGTGTCTTGGACGAGCCATCCTTCTTTTTCTTATGTTGATGGGTAGTGGGAAGATCGTCAGAGACATCCCTCATCATTTTTGAATCCTTGACATGGATTGGGATGATGGAAGTGGACTTTTTTGTTTGAGGTGGGGATACAGTCTTCTTCCCTACCCGCTTTAGCATACTAGAAAGACTGGGAGCATCCATTTACTACACAGCTTCAGGAGTATTAGGTGGATGCCCTGCAAAGTAAAGTATACGTCAATAATTATGCCAAATTAAAGATGACAAAATAGTTGACAATAAAAATACTTACATAGTTCAGTTAGGGGGTCAACCCTCAAACCTATCTGCCCCAAGAAATAGGGGGTCATGAATTTCTTAAATTCTATAAGGCCCCCCTCCTTTCCCTATCTCCTAACTTTCTCCACGTCCTTGGTGGCATCAATGTTGAAGCCCAGATCTAATTTTACCGACATCGGGGTCGCTTACCATCATTGCGGAACTCTGGGCTCATAAGCGCTACATAAAACATTAAGGTCTAACACCCATGGCTTAGATACGAAAAATTATAGAGGTTTCTATTTATAGTTGAAAATGTGAGTCACACACAGAACTTTATTTGTGGGTTTCCTGGCTACGAGATGATAGTAGCCATGGCGAGTTTTTTGGGACGAGACTATATAACATCCTTTGAAGATGCTAATTGAAAGTTCGGTATGATGAACCAAATTTCAGAGAGAAACGAAACCAAGAATAACCCTCCATTCATTAGGTGAAAGTTGAGCAGGGTCGCGACCTAGGCTTGATAGAATGGCTCGTACTTTTGGATGCATTATTAGCCTAAAGGAAACCTTAAACATCTACTCATAGATGCATATCTCACCCTCTTGGCCTTTAATGTCTCTCTCATCCTCAAAGGGGACTCTCATATTGATAGAGGGCCCTATACTGTAGAGATGTCTTGAGATTAAAAGATCCACCTCCGCTACTATGCTGACAAAAGATTCAGCGTAAGATGTATCAAGTGTATCCTCAGTTTTACCATCATCGTCATCTGGATTTTCAATCAGGACATTACCTGGAACACTTTGAACAAACTATTGTCCCATAACGGCCGATAATGGGACTACCATGACAGGGGGTGGAAACGCAACCTCTAACCTCGTCTCATTTTAATCCAAGATGATTTGTACAGAGGAGTCTGACTAATTAGAATACTCAATAAGTTGAGAGGACGAGGCCCTAGAAGCATCTTTAGTTTCTTCATACCCATCAGACGGGAGCCTCATTGCTTCTTCGTATGAATCCACACTCTTAGCGGTGTTAGAGATGGCAAAAGCAAAAGACTCATACATGGATTCATTAAATTCAACGATAGTAGGGCGTACGATAGCTAAAGGAACTTGATAGATTGGACGAAGAGGAAAGTCCACGGCTTTATGCTTAGCGACATCCTCGGCTTCGTACTTTCATATCTTCTTAAAAAAACTCTCCCAAAGGGTTGGGAACTCCTCAGCTAATTTATATAACGGACTTAACATTAAAATAAATGTTTGAATTGACCAATTTGACCACAAGATCGAAAAGGAGAATTTTAATCGTTTTGAAAGAAAATGAACAAGAACGGAAAAATAAGCTTTATCGGAGATGGTGATTGGAGATGTACCAAAAAACCTAAACTCTAACATAAAGGCCTAAAAACCACCTAATGCTAAGTCTAAACACCACCTACAACATAAAAACCTACAAAAATAGTAAGGGCTTGGCCCAAACGCCGCCAAACACACAAATAGGAACATTTTCTTATCGCCAAATTAAAATCAAATGGATTTTGGTACAAATAAGTTACCTAAATAAGAGAAATCTCTTGGATAGAAGAAGTAGCTGAGACAATGACCGAACAGTGAGAATCGAGACAAGATCAAGAAACGTCAATGGTGGTTTACGCAGACAAGCTTAGGTGGGAAAAGGTTTGCAAGAAGGAAAGAGAAAATGGTAAAAATCTTAGTTTTTAAACCAAAAAATGATTATGCACACTTCCCAAAGATAGTCATAATTTAGCTTCTAAACATTAAGTGCTTCAGCCATCACTTATGCTTGGAGAAAATGCTACCCAATGAAAACTATGACATGTGTCCTATCAAGCCTAACAAGCCACTAATCAACTGCCAAGTGTCACTTCGATGGCCATTATCAACTCACGTATGACGTTACAAGGATTTCTCAGCCATCAATCAAAGTATCTCATCAATATTCTCATTTTCATACATTCTTACCACTCAACCTCCTCCAAATATTAGATACCAAGGGCTAGGGGTGATTAATATGCCCAAGCGTAACCTCATCAGGGCACAACTCGTATTCGTCCTAGTCGACCTAGTAAAGCATTCTTACCATAAGGAGTTCACATTCAATAGTCTTGGCTTCATCTATTATTATAGGATGAGATCTTCTACCAATTAGGACCTCTTTCTCACGTCTCGTCTGGTACATCTGACAATCGAGACCTCATCTCGGCTTGATGTCAACATAGTCGAGATCATATTCTTCAGAATATGTTTGAACAAGACCCTGTGGATCTTATACTCGA
Source organism: Sambucus nigra (assembly GCA_949130495.1). Lineage (NCBI taxonomy): Eukaryota > Viridiplantae > Streptophyta > Magnoliopsida > Dipsacales > Adoxaceae > Sambucus > Sambucus nigra. Next base: position 260,905,297 of record OX422213.1, on the reverse strand, counting down.
CTGAGTCTAGATCCTTGGATGACCTCTCTACCACGTGCAAGGCAAAGCTCTAGCACAATCATTCCACGTGGACAAGAAGTTACAACCGCATCACATGTGCACGTGGGAATAATATTCTGTCATCGTGATCAGCTTTCATAGGTGATGGGTGGCTATTAGTCATTGGCTAATGCATACTACACACACCTGGTGCATTTACGGGGTGAACACTATACCACCCCCAACACTATATATACTTCGCTCCTTTAACCATAGAAAATGATCCTTAATTTGAAACCCTAGTAAAACTGTGTCAAAGTTGCAGTAGAGAAATAGAAAGTTAAGTGCATTGTAATCAAAGGCCATTAGAGACTAGTTTAATAGTAAACATACACTCACCTACATAGTGTAGTAGGCCAAAAAGGCTAAACCACTTATATTACTGTCTTTATCCTCTTTACCACACCTTCTGCTTCATTTATATTGTTGTATTTTCCACATTGTTGCACACTTGAGGTCCTACTGGATTAAGCTCTTATTCATTTACTTAGTGGTATCATACTTGACATTATAAGATTTGATACATATGGATCTTTTGGGTCCTACTCGTACGGAGATATTAAGTGATAAGAGATACATTCTCGTGATGGTTGATTACTTTTCGAGATACTCTATCGTGGGGTTTCTTAGAGAAAAGTTTGATGCGATTTACTTATTAACAACGGTTCCCTGTCCCACAAAACCAATACGGTATCACTATTATTCGAATGCATAGTGGTAATGGTACTAAATTTAAGGAAGCTAGAGTTGATAGCTATTGTGATGGAGTGGTCATTAAACACGAGTTTTTGATTATTCTTACTCCTTAACAAAATGTAATAGTTGAAAAAACAACCGAAAGATACAAGAGATGGATACATCCATGCTTCTTAAGGAAAAGGCACCTAGATATTTTTGGGCAGAGGTGATGAGTACTGCATATCATACGTTGAATATGGTATATCTTCATCCACACGCATTACATAGATCATATGAGTTATGGACAGTGAAGAAACCCAACCTATCGTATTTTCATGTCTTTCAGAGGACTTGCTATATTTTGAAAGATAGAGAGAACTTACACAAGTTTTACTCTCGAAGTGATGAATGGATATTTTTAGGTTATTCATAGTCTAGTAGGTCTTATCGGGTCTTTAACCTTGCAAGATCTAAGGTTATGGAGTTAATAAATGTCAAGATTAGAGACAACAAGCCATCGGAGTCTATTGACCCTATTCCCAAGTGTTAGGATGATGCACCCCCCGGTGATGATCCCATCATTCCTCGTACTACCTCATGGATCCCACTATTAATTTAGAGGGTCCAACCTCTTGGGTTTGAAAGAATCATGACCCCTGTTATATACTTTATGATCCCACATTAGGTGTCAAGACTCGTGCTCAACTTGAGAATGTGGTAAGCTACTTTGGATAAATCCCCTTAATTGAGCCCAAAAATGTGCAAGAAGCACTCAAGGAGCATTGGATATCCACTATGGAAGAAAAGCTTCTTTAGTTTGGAAAGAAATGATTTTTAGGAGTTAATTCCCCGACCTAGAAAGACAAATGTGATTTATACCATATGGATTTACAAGAATAAGATGAATTATAATGGTACCATAATATGTAATAATTCTAGGTTAATCGCTTAAAGCTACACGCAGATTGAGGGTGTAGACTTTGATGACACATTTTCTCCTATTACTAGGATTGAGTCCATCCACTTACTACTCACCATAGCATGTCATCTACGCTTTAAGTTATATAAAATGGATGTCAAGAGTGACTTTCTTAATGGCATTCTACAGGAGGAAGTATTCATGGAACAACCAAAGGGATTCGAGTTCCAAAGCAATTGGGGAACATATTTCATCTTTATATGGTCCTGTATGGTTTGAATCAAATATCCCATGCTTGTACGAGAGGCTCACTTTTTAACTCTTAGCTAGTGGATTCAAGAGAGGGGGAGTGGATAAGACGTTGTTTGTAAGGAGAAAGAGTGGTGCTATATTGGTTTCCCAAGTCTATGTGGATGACATAATATTTGGATGAGTGTGCTCCCGACATGCTCACAATTTTAAGGAAGAAATGAAGAGGGAGTTTGCGATGAAAATGGTTGGTAAGCTTACGTTCTCCAGGTGCATCAATTCGGGGATGGGATATTTATATCTCTATCCAATTATGCTACGTACTTAGTGAAGAAGTTTGGTTTTAACTCCGCTAACACTCCTGCACCCTTACGAATACATTGACTAAGCTTAGCAAAGATCCTTTAGGTAAGGACGTAGAACAAGCCTTTATAGGAGCATCAACACACCAAATTATGCGGATTGTAGTAGATTTAGGCTGTGACCAAGCCCCTAGGTCATAAAATTGACATGTGACCGAAATTGATGTGACTGGAAACACAAGTCATGGACCTAGTCCCTGACTAAAAGCTATAGTCACAGACCAAGACACGAGGTTGGTTATAGTGCATGTTCATGGATAAGGGCCATTACTAAGTGGTCATGGACTAAATTCGTGACACCTATTTTGCCTTGGTCACGAACAACGATCGTGACTCAACTTTACACTTTTCCGGACTTGGTCACGGATAAGAGCTATGATCAACCTTTACATTTGTTTCTATTGGTCACAGTTCATGGACACAACCAAACTTTACACCTATTTCATCTGGGTCACAGACAGAGCCGCGACTGTATATTTATCACGAAAAAAATAAAACATAGTCATGGACCATATCCGTGACCATATTTAATTGGTAAAAAAATAGGCTATTTTGGGTCCTATTCCTAAATGGGGAATCTCGCGACTACATGGACGACTGTTACGTGTTACGTTGGATAATCACGGGTGTTCATACCACTTACGGTGTCATTTGGGGGTTGTTGGTGGATTTCACCTACACATGGAATGTTTTAAAGCCTAAGTGTGCCTATTATAAGATTTAAGTCCTATTACCAAATTGAGAGTCCTGCGACCATGCATCTAATTTCTATGTGTTATGTTGGGAATTCATAAGGTGTTCGTGCCACTTGCGGTACCATTTGGTTTCTGTCCACTTGCGATAAATTTTCAAGCCTAAGTGTTCCTATTTTCAAATCTGGGTCTTATTCTCAAATTAGGAGTCCTGCGACTATGCGATCGGTTGTTACATGTTATGTTGGACATGCACAAGATATTTTTTACACATACAATACTATTTGGGGATTTCTATTGGTTTCTGCCCACTTGCGGAATGTTTTCAAACCTAAGTGTTCCGATTTTGAAATTCGGGCCCTATTCTCAAATCGGTAGTCCCGTGACTATGTGAGTGATTGCTACGTGTTACGTTACACACACATGATATGTGTGTGCCAACTATTGTTCCATTTGGTGGACGTTGGTCATTTCTGCCCACTCACAACACGTTTTCAAGCCTAAGTATGCATATTTTCAAATTCGGGTCCTGTTCTTAAATCAAGAGTCTTACGACTACACCATCGATTGCTACGTGTTATATTGGACACGCAAAAGGTGTTTGTGCCACTTTCAATACCATTTGGGGTTTGTTAGTGATTTTGGCCCACTCGCGACACATTTTTAAGCCTAAGTGTGCCTATTTTCAAATTTGGGTCATGTTCTCAAACCAAGAGTGCCGCGATTACGTGGTCGATTATTACGTATTATGTTGCATACGCATGAGGTGTTTGTGCAATTTGCGATGCCATTTGGGTCCTGTTAGTTGTTTTCTCCCACTCACGGCACGTTTTTAAAACTAAGTGTACCTATTTTCAAAGTCAGGTCCTATTCTCAAATCAGGAGTCTCCTTACTATGCTGCCAGTTGCTACAACAACGTTAGACACGCACAAGGTGTTAATTTCACTTGCGGTGTCGTCGAGCATGAACATATAAGTTTGACCAATTTGTATGTTTACCGGTATTCTTCAAATCATCAAAAGATTTGGAGCCCCGCCTATAGACATCATTTTTTTCCCTGTTTTATTTATTTTTCTCCCTCTGAACTAGCTTCTTATCCTTTGCCTCATTCTATAAAAAACCATTCCACTTCTCCATCGGCCTTTCAACATTCGGAGGCAATCTGTCTTTCAGAACCAAAATATTGGAGCTCGATGCATCCTTTAGGAAATGTCTCTATCGAAGATTTCTCAGGTATGTTCTTAATTTTTCAGCAACTCGAAAAAGAACCTTAGGATTTGAATGGTCACGAAATGAAAACCACTTGCAGAGTTGATCATAGATGCCATATTTATAGCTTGATCAAGAAGGTTCTAATTTTCTGCCTCCGACTCCCACATTCGTTTTCCCCAGCGCAAAACACTAGGCTTTAAATCTCAGCAAGTCATTTTTATCACCCGTGGGTTTTTCCCAAGAATGAAGAACCAAATCGGCTTTTTTTCATTTGAGCATGAGGTATCGGGGGCATTGTATGGGGGAATTGGAGTAATAGGGGGTGGTTACCTACTCATACTAGGAGTAGGGAAATAAAATAAAGCCGGAGTTGTGAACTGCTCATCGATTGGTAATGAGAAATATTATTGTTGTGCACAATAGGGGGATCCTCATTAGGGTATCACCTCGTTACTTGTTACATTTTTTACCATTGCCTCCTGACATTATCTAAAAAATAAAAATTAATAGAAGACTAAATAATTATAATAATATGAAATTATAACTAACTAATCAAGTTTATGACCACACACACACACACACACACACACACACACATATATATATATATATATATATATATATATACCTTTTTAGAGTAAGACTTTAGAATATGTTCAATGTGTCTAATCTCCATCCATTCAGTATTAGTTTTTAAAAATCTATGGATTATTCCACATGGACAAATAGGAGGAAGCATATCTATTATTGATGTATAGATATCCGTGACATGAACTCGGAATCCCATATTTTTTAACTAATGGGTAATATTCAATTTAATGTGCATATGTCACGAGACATCACAATCCATGTCAATGCTCTCTGCACGTAGTTGTATCCATAGCATGTGGATTTTTTCTATTGCCTTATCTAATAACATAAGTAAGGCCAGGGATACATTGGGATTATGTACATGGAATACATTATCTATAGCGTCATCCCAACTTTCTAGCATGGAAAATAGAATACGAACGAACAGGTACTCTTATTGGAGATCAACTCCATGATTTTCAAGGTAGTTAAATTATTCAATCTTCTTATTACCATACCTATAAATAAGATTACCGTCTATATGTAGTGCACTAATAAAATATGTATATGTGCATTCCAATTGCAGCCTCCCGTACTCTTATTGTGAGTTATTATCACAATGACTCATTTTAGCTCAGAAAAATTAGGAGGGCATGAATCTGACTCCTATAAATAAGGGCTCTAATTAATTAATAACTATTTATTATTTTTCTACCTATCCAATTTAAGTTTATCTTAGTTTGATTACGATTTTGATTTATCACTATCCTCCTCTTAACCCCATGCATGTTGGATCTCACCAAGGTGAAAGTTAAGACACATTTTGTTAGGGTTATTTTGAAAGAGTTTGAAAGTATATGTGTATTATCAATCCAAGAAATTCAACTTCATATCCAACAACCAATAATTATCCTGTTCTCCTTCTATTATCTACGTGAAAAAACACATACTAATAATCACAATATCTCACTAAAGTAGGGTCATTTCTCATTAAATATATACATGAATATTAGGGTTTCAAATCTAATTAAGGTTAAAATAAATACATAAAAATATATACATGAAGATTAGGGTTTCAATTTTAACGAGGGTTAAAATAAATACACAAACATATACATAAAGATTAGGGTTTCAATTTTAACTAGAGTTAAAAAAAATACATAAAAATATATACATGAAGATTAGGGTTTCAATTTTAACTAGGGTTAAAATAAACACACATTAACATATACATGAAAATTAGGGTTTCAATTTAAATTGGAGTTAAAATAGATACATGATAACATATTCATGTCAATTAGGGTTTCAATTAGTGTTAAAATAAATACACATTAGCAAATACATGTCAATTAGTGTTTTAATTTTAATTAGCGTTAAAACAAATAAAAATTAACTTATACATGAAACTTAGGGTTTCATTCTTAATTAGGGTTAAAATAAATACACATTGACATATACATAAAAATTAGATTATCAATTTTAATTAGGGTTAAAATAAATACACATTAGAATATACATGAAAATTGGGGTTTAAAAACTTGTTTGGGTTAAAATAAACACCCATTAACCAATACACACATACATATACACACACATACACACATATATACACACACACCACACATACATACACACACACACACACACATATATACACACACACACACACACACACAGCGCACAATATACACACATACATATACATACACAAACACATATAGACACACATATACACAAATATATATATAGAGAAAATGTTACCTTTAATATTGAGAGAGAGAGGAAGCCAGAGAGCGAAGTGATCGGACGAGGGTTTGGGGGTTTGAGAGAGAGAAAGAGAGAGAGATTGGGTGAAAATGAAAAGGTTATTAGGGATTTTTAATATAAAGAGACTATTCACAACCCAAAGTCGTGACCCATAGTCGTGACCCCAACTGTTTCAATGTCAGTAGTCATGACCATGTCATTATAATAGGATTGGTCACGAATCTGAACCGTGACCACCCTTCGAGATCATTTTGAATTTGTCACGGCTCAAAGCCATAACCCATTTGGAGGGAAACTTGTCATTGGTCATGGATGTATCACGACCAAAGTCCATGACCACAACCGGGGGGGGGGGGGCGGGAATTTGGCACAAATTTCGTGCCATGATGGTCACATCATCATCACGGAAGAGGGTTGTGACCCACCATGGTTAGGGACAAACGCCTTGACCAGCTCCAGCTTGGGTCATGAGATTTTATGGTCATGTAATTGGTCCTTAATTGCCATGGACCAAAATCGAGATTCTCCGCCTAATTTGGAGTAATGCCTGATAAGTAGTCTTCTCTACTTAACCTCTAATCATCCCGACATTGCCTTTAGCGTTGGAGTTTTTTAGCGATACTAAGCGTCCCTAAAAAGTCTCACTTGCTTGCACTTAACGTGTCATCAAATACATGAATGGCACTATTTTTTATGATATTTGGTATTCCTTTGAAATCGATAATCGTTTTTCTGCCTATTCTCTCACCGATTGGGGCGAGGATGTTGATGGTTGTAGGAGCACCTCGGGTGAGTGTCTTCACTTTAGGAGTGCTCTTATCTCTTGGTTGAGCAAGAAGCAAAACTCCATATATTTTTTCACGAAGGAGGCTGGGTATATAACCGTCGAGAATTACTGCACACAACTCTTATGGATGAAGAAAATGTTGGAAGATTATGGTATTTTCCAAGGCACAATGACTATTTCATATGATAATACGAGTGCAATTCATATATCCCATAATATGGTCCAACAATCATGCACAAAGAACATTAGGATACGTGAGCATTTCATTCATGATATCATAGAGGACAAGGTCGTGTCCTTGATCTTTGTGATCATCGAAGGTCAATTAGCCGATATTTTCATGAAACCTTTAGATGAACTTAGATTCGAGAATCTTAGGAGATCTTTGAGTATTTTCTCCGTTGATTGAGTTTGGGTACTTTATCTAGCGTAGGGTGATTATCGTGTTCATATCATTTATCCTTATTACTACATTGTATTTCTAGTGTATTTTATTTTTATACATGATTTTTCTTTTTGATATATATTGAAAAATCTAAAAATATTTTCGATATACGAAAAAGCATAAAAAATTGCAAAAAGATTTTATATTTGATAAAATGTTTGGAAAAGGATAAAAAGATTTTTATATTTTCATCTTTCACCATATATGAATGTGCATTTAAGATATTCGGATCACCCCTACATTCCATCCATTAATGTGACTTTTTCATGATGGTTTGAGACATGACTTCATTTCTTTTGTGTGCTGAATACTGTGTGGATAACATTTCGTTATTCATTGGTGATTACTTTTTTCATGATATACTCTTTATCACCTTTACTGCACACATTCACGAACTTGTTTAACATTGCACTTGCTTATGATAAGTCGAATATGGTGTTCTCATCTCAATCATGCTTAATAAGGAACCAAATGTAAAAAGAGATAAGTTGTGCTTGTAAGGACAATTGCCTGGATTTTTTTCCCCAAAAAATATTATTATATATTAAGTAATGGAAAAGGGATATGAAAGAGCAAAATTATATTTGCATAAAAATCCACTGTTTGCAAAAAGGGCCTAAAAAATTAACAGCACACAGAAACAAAAAGTTCCATAGCCATTTGTTTTATGTTCATTGATGTTTCACTACATATGAGCATTATGGTATCCTCATAAAAAATTGAGAGTTAATTCATATATATGAGATATTTTGAGGGTGTTATAAAGTAGAAGATCAATGGTTTTGCACAACGAACTCTCTTGAAAAGCATTAAATAGTTTGTTAAGTTTAACTTTCTTTCACCTAAGGTTGAAATTCATGAAATGTTTCATAAGTCGAGTCAATTTTATTTAAGTTTAACTTTCTTTCACCTAAGGTTGAAATTGAGTCCTTTCATTATAAGTATCTCATTGACTTCGTGTGCTTACGTTAAGAATGCATGTGTTGATTTACCCATGGATAATATTCACACAATTACATTTATGTGTTAATAATTCGGAGACTTTAGTGTTAATTCATGGTGCTATATGTTTTATACCTATATATTCTTTTATACATAACCTTGAAAATTTTGGTAAATTGTCAAAATAGTAGTTTAAAAAGTGAAGACCACATTATGGGGGCGAGAAATTATATGATTATATATGTTATATACTTGCTTCCTCGTGTGATGTGATGCTATTATTCATGCTTGGTTTCTTACCCTTTGTATATTATGGACAAAAATGGGGAGAAAAAATTGAGGGGGGGTTAATTTATTTTTTTAAACTCCTACACATTACGGTATTTTTTTGTTTCATTTGTATAGGTCTCTTTCGATTTGATGATGATTTCATAAACAACACAAGATAAAGAATTTTCATTGAAGAAAAACAATAAAATTTTGTTAAGTTTTTTGGATTTATGAGGGTGCTAGAACACTGTCTTAAGGGTTTTATTGTAATCTGGATTTTGATTTTTGTTTTGTAATGAAATAGCCAAACGAGAAATTTTTTAATAACAAGATCTAATAATTTCATCCCTTACTTCATCCCTATTTGTGATTGTTAAAATATTTTAAACCCTAACACATAACAACCTTGTAGATATCTGATCTACGACTGACCTTTGTGGAGTTGCGACTCTATGGATTTAGAAGTAGAAGGCTGATTGGTGGATACTGAATGAAGACCGCTTCCTATGGATGATGTTGGATTGTACCATATTTTGTAGAATATTTGAATACATGTGTAATTCTATTATTTCTGTCAGACTCTTTAAAGTGATATATACTAGGATTTACCCGAAAGAGATTTTTTCTTTCTTCTTCCGTGTATTAGGTTTGATTGTGTGACTTGGCTATTTAATTTGGACCTTAATTATCATGCACGAATAATTATTAATCACGATAAAATTTGGTTAAAATTGGAATTTGTGTGTGAATAACCTAAGATACGAAGTATATATATAAACTCGCATTCTTAAATAATGTTTATTAGTATTTGACCTTAGTCTTTATTTTCATAATTTATAATTTAAAAAAATTAAGAATTTTAGTTAAAACTTGCTTTTATAACTTGTTACTTCAAATAAATACAAACAAATTAACATTAATTTGTTTTTATTTTTGTCCAATAGATTATTAAATATTGTTGTTTGCGTAATATAAAAATTAAATATACGAAATTTATTTTTTTCCAATAGATTATTTTGGTCCAAAAAATTAATTAACATTAATTTGGTTTTGTCATGATCTTTGACTGTGACAAAACTTGTCAAGGTCAAAGACCGTGACAAGTCTAATGAACTTGTCATGATTTTTGACCATAACAAAGAAGTTGTCACCCCCAGACTTGTCACGGCCATTGACCTTGACAAGTCGACAGTTTTGGCGTAGTGATATATTTACTTTTAACTAGGGATGGCCACGGGCCGGGCCTGGTCAGGCTGGAGCCGGGATTATAAAATTATGAGCTATCCCAAGCCTGCCCGGGCCTGGATCGGGCCTTATTATGTAATCCCAAGCCCGCCCTGATTTGACATCTCTTTAACCAGGCCCGCTGGCCAAGCCCGGTTACTAGTTTTTTCAAATAAAAAATCTATTTTTTCTTAATCAACGACCTATTTTTTTAATTAAACACATGATTTAAACTTTATATATTATAGATTCTACATATAAAGTTCCCCATTCTACATAAAAAGACTTAGTATATGTTTTCATATTTATAAAATTCACTCACTTTATATATTTATTTATAACTTTATAGTCTTAAACTTTAATAAGAAATTAACACACACACACACACACACACACACACACACACACATATATATATATATATATATATATATATATATATATATATATATATATATATATATATATTAACATTCTATATATAATTCTCGAGCCTCGAGCATGTCCGGGCCTCATTGGGCTTAAGAATTCATGTCCAAGCCCGCCCAAAAAAAATCGGGCCTATCAAATTTTGCTATAACAACCCGAGGTCTTGGAGACGAGGATTTATTTACTTTGGGAGAAATAAATAATATTTTATTGGAGAATAATTAAATTTGGCACTTAAGGTCAAAACTTGGAGTCATTAGAAAGTATGTAGAATGGCGATTCTGAGGGTGTAGTTGTGTCCGGAAGGATAGAGAAAGTCAAAATGACTGTACTTGGGGTCTATTTAGGTTCCGAAATATTTTAAGCTCGTTTGAATCGAATTAAAGTCACCAAGTCATTTCAACTGTGTATTATCATTTAAAGATGTGTATCTTGGGATTTGGGGCTTAAAAAACCTACGGGAGATTTATTCTCCAAAGAGAGAAAGAGAAATAGAAAGAGAGAAAGAAAGAAGAAGAGAAAGAAGGATAAAAGAGAGAGAAAGAGGATTTTCTGGCCAATACGCGATCTCAAGACGGATTCGACGCAAGTGATTAAACTAGCTAAATAATTGTTGTATACCATTTATTGCATGATTTGTGGATCAAATCTTTGGGTTTTACGTTTAGTTTATCAAAACCTAACTTTTGGGTATAATGTCAAATTTAATATGTAGATCTTTGATTTGAGGATAGAAATTAGTTTAAATGTATTCTAGGATGAATATTGATGATATATATGTGTTTGGGTTGAAGAGAAATGAAGAGAAAATGATTAAAACAAAATTCGGGATTTTGTCTTACTTAAATAGTAGCCATTTTCGAGAGTTCGGAAGGGCCGAATTGATTCGGCCTCCTACCGAATCGATTAAGAAATATGAAGGTGCCCAGCTCTGAGTGACTGAATCGATTCGGACCCCAGCCGAATCAATTCGGCCTGAGATAGAGTCCCAGGTCTGATGACCCGAATCGATTCTCCTTCCAGGCCGAATCGATTCGCTGGGCCGAATTGATGTGAAATTGGCTCGAATCGATTCGGAAACAAGGCTTTTAGACGGATGTTTTTCTAAGGATAATTTCATTCCGTTTTGTTCGAGGTTATCGATTGGAAACCTCTTTAGGGATCGTATGGAGTACGTTTTGGATACTTTTAGGGAGTTCCCCTTACAAGAGATTATTGGAGTCATATGGACTTTGAATTAAGGAATACCGATTAGAGAATATGGTATATTCTAAGTGGGGAAGCCCACCTTGATTGGAGACTCTATTGGGAGATAATTAAAATATTATAAATTCATATGGAAGCCCACGCACGAACCGCAGTGTAATGTTGGAAGTTAGGGAGAAGTTAGTCCTAAATGCTCATACTTATATATATATCACCTATCGCGACAATCGTCAGAGCAAGGAGTAGTGTAAAGGGGGGTTCCTTGTTTGGATTTCACTTCGGCGAGACGTACCACGCATGAAACGCCCTGTACTGTTGAGAATTGGGAATATTAATTAATTAAAAATTGAGAAAAAATAATTTGGGTTACATGCATCATGAATTGAGGGCATAATGAATCTCAAGGATCAATACTGTCAGGAGTAGTGTAACGGGCAGTTCCTTATTTGGATTTCGCTTCGGTGAGAAGTCCCACGCACGAAACGCAATGTCGTGTTAAGAATCGGGAGAAGTTTTGTCCTTAGTTCTTGATGCTAATAACTCATATAATTAACTATATATATGTTACATGCTAAATGAGGGCATAACTAGAATATATGAAATTCTAGTAAGAGAATGTTGATGTATTGTGATCATGTTAAATTGTGGATGGTTATGCAACTTTATATTTTCAACAAATGAACAGATATAAAGAGAACTGTAAACATTTAAAATAAATTAATGTTGTAGATGGAACTTACCTAAGGGTAGATTGCGAGATAAGTTAGAAAATCTTAATCGTACCTTCATTTTTGGGATCTAGTTAGATTTTATTGTCTAATTTATATTTGGTCATTCATTTGTAGACCACATGCATATCTTTAGTGCGCGCTCTAGTTGAAAGGTGAGTTGGATTTTTATGGAGAGGACGATTCCATTAAATCATGTAATAATGCATTTATAATTATTATGCATTTTAATACACTTGTTATAAAATGTTTTCAACTCGGGCTCTGACCCGTTTATATTTTCTCCTCCTCTGTATATATTGTATTACCTTAGGTGTTCCTCCTCAAGGACGCCATTGATGTTCTTCCATCCAGTGTATTCGTGGAACTGTGGCAATAGCGGACTGTTGCGGGACTTTGCTTTAGTCGATTCCTATCTTTGTATATCTAGATTACGATTTAGTTGTATATTGAGTTTATATTCCAGTGTTGTAGATTAACACTCTCATATTTTATTCCTCAGATTATTGTATTGTCTGTGACCCGACAGCTTATTCGGGTATTTTATTTATACATTGTATTGCACTCTTGTATATATTGGAGTTTGCACATATCACTCATCATTGTTAGATGTGTATTGCTGGTTATGGTTGCATAGTTGGTTTTGTTGTTGTTGTTGTTAAATAAAAGTTTAAAATTTTTGACAATCCACTTTTAATTATTTCGGGTAGTTAGCCTTATATTATTTAGTATTGTCAGTTGATGTTGAGACTGTGCCATCTGAGACACCTGATTTATTATAGTATAGGGGTGGCCACCCATTATTATTTGGAGCGGGTTATCACAGATGGTATCAGAGCATCAGGTTCTAGTGTCTTTAGGATCTGTTTGCGGGTTACTACGATCTTCCGTAAGTATTCTTGATGTAGATCCTTATTATTAGGATGATCGCATTCATACATCCATATTTCTTCTGCGATTTAAAAATATTTGAAAGGCGTTTTGATACAGTTGCTCTTGTTTCAGATGCCACCAAAGGGAGGTCATTCAGTCAGGGCAAATAAAAGGGATGAAAATGTGCAACCCCAAATGCCTCAAAGGAACATGGCTACAGATGAATTTGCCAATATAGTGGCACAAGAAGTAACTGCTTCCATTTCCACGATGGCACGATAATCTTCCGTTCAAGCAGCCCATTCCCTTTTAGGAATATCTTTGTGGGAGAGAGTGAAGGACGATTTTAGTAAAGGGCATCCTCCAAAGTTTGTGGGGGGAGTTGATGCGATGTCTGCAAGTCAATGGAAGAATAGTATGCAAAGGCACCTCCGTATGGTTGAGTGTAGTGAGGTGCAGAAGTAATTTTTATCCACCTTTAAGTTATCGGGTGCAGCTCTTCAATGGTGGGAGTCGGTCACCACATCTGAACAAAGAGATACTTTACCTATAATAGAATTTTGGGAACTTTTTGATCGAAGGTATTTTCCTTTCCCGACTCAGAATATGGAGATTTTTCAAGGTAATAGAACGGTGGAAGAATATGAAGAAGATTTTCTAGATGGGCAAAATTAGTACCTGATGAGGTAAATACGGAGGAGAAACGTATATCAAAGTTTGTTCGAGGTTTAGATTGGAGAATTCGGCAACATTTGTTAGAGAGTCCCAAGTTAGTGACTTTCATTGAGGTAGTGAATGTGGCACTATTAAAGTGTCATGAATATCGTCTTCGTTCGCAAGAGGGTAAGAACTTTGGAGATTCAAGTTCATCAAGTAAGTTTGGCGATGAGAGTGCCAGTAATGCGAGTGGGCAAAAAGGATTTGTGGGTAAATGTTTCTTTTGTAAAGAAATAGGTCATAGAAAGAGAGATTGTCCTAAAAGAGGTAAAGGACCACGTTTTGATGAAGTTTTGGAAGTGCAACCCCTACAGCAGATTCGAGGTCATTTTAGATCGAGGGACTTCGTTTGGGAGCCCATTGATGAGGAAGGAAAATCGGACTAGAGATGGGTGATGAAAGTTATTTTCCTATGTGAATAGGATTATTACTATATGAAGTTTTGGATATCGTATGAGAGATATTTTTGAGAGGGTAGTTCTATAACCCTATTATGTATGTAATGACCCGAAAGGGAATTTTGAGCAAGTTAGGCTCTTATGCTATTATCTTTCGATAGAATAGACAATTTTGTAATGTGCTCAAAAAGAGCTATAAACCTTGTGGTAAATGTAAGAATGGTTATGGTGTGTTAAGTAGTCATGATGAAGCTACATCTTTTTATATATTCCTGTTGGACTTGTATAATTATTGTATTCTAGTTACGGATGAGCCTTATAAATGGCAATATGTTAATATGATATGAGATATCATTACTGAAAAGAGTTTAAAGATTGTGGATTGATGGGACACAGGAAAATTTTTTGCTCATAATTATGCTAATTTTTGTGAGCTATATGTTGTTATATGTATGATGATTTAAAACACTTGTGTGGGACATAAGGCACTTTATGTAAATATTGTAAGACATAAACCAAATTATTTTTATAAAATGTTTTCAAAATAAAACTTTTTCTAGGCCTTGGGCCATATCAAAATGATTTTTCCCCAAAATATTTTCAAACTCTAGTCCGGATTTAACAAACTCTCAATCCCCGGCGTCGCCTCATAGTAGTGTAATGGGGGGGGGGGGGGATTCCTTGTTTGAATTTCGCTTTTGCGAGACGTCCCCCGTACGAAATTGGCGAATGTCAGGGATTGAGAGGAGTTATTTCTTGGACCACTCAAAAATTTTATACTATTAAAATATTAGTATAAATTATACACTTGTGGAATTGTGGAACTTTGGAGGCAAATGAAGCCTCATTATGAATAGTACGAGCGATAGCTAGAATATAAAGGGTGTATGGGTGCCCTAGTTGTGGAAATTGGTTTTATAAGACTCAAAATCAACTTAAAATAAAATAAATTAAATTAATTCATCGTGGGAAGTTAGAGATTTGGAGATAGGATTAGCGAGGATGGGTGTAGTAGATTTAGTTGAGCTTTGGAGAATTAGGCTTATCTAAAATTTCGAGGATGAAATTTTTGTAGGTGGGGAAGTTTATAACAACCAGAGGTCTTGGAGACGAGGATTTATTTATTTTGGGAGAAATAAATAATATTTTATTAGAGAATAATTAAATTTGGCACTTAAGGTCAAAACTTGGAGTCATTAGAAAGTATGTAGAATGGCGATTCTGAGGGTGTAGTTGTGTCCGGAAGGGTCGAGAAAGTCAAAATGACTGTACTTGGGGTCTATTTAGGTTTTGAAATATTTTAAGCTCATTTGACTCTAATTGAAGTCACCAAGTCATTTAAAGTGTGTATTATCATTTAAAGACGTGTATCTTGGGATTTAGGGCTTAAAAAGCCTACAGGAGATTTATTCTCCAAAGAGAGGAAGAGAAATATAAAGAGAGAAAGAAAGAAAGAAAGAAGAAGAGAAAGAAGGAGAAAAGAGAGAGAAAGAGGATTTTTCGGCCAATACGCGATCTCAAGGCGGATTCAGACCCTACGAACTCGAGGCAAGTGATTAAACTTGTTAAATAATTGTTGTGTACCATTTATTGCATGATTTGTAGATTAAATCTTTGGGTTTTAGGTTTAGTTTATCAAAACCTAACTTTTGGGTATAATCCCAAATTTAATATGTAGATCTTTGATTTGAGGATAGAAATTAGTTTAAATGTATTCTAGGATGAATATTGATGATATATATGTGATTGTGTTGAAGAGAAATGAAGATACAATGATTAAAACAAATTTTGGGATTTTGGCTTACTTAAAAACTAGCCATTTTTTAGACTTCTGAAGGGCCGAATCGATTCGGCCTCCTACTGAATCGATTCAAAAATATGCAGGTGCCCAGGTCTGAGTGACCGAATTGATTCGGACCCCAGCCGAATCGATTTTGCCTGAGACAGAGTCCCAGGTCTGATGACCCGAATCGATTCGCCTTCCAGGCCGAATCGATTCGGAATTGGCCCGAATCGATTCGAAAACAGGGCTTTTCGATGGATGTTTTTCTAAGGAGAATTTCATTCCGTTTTGTTCAAGGTTATCGATTGGGAACCTCTTTAGGGATCGTGTGGAGTACGTTTTGGAGACTTTTAGGGAGTTCCCCTTACAAGAGATTATTGGAGTCACATGGACTTTGAATTGAGGAATATCGATTAGAGAATTTGGTATATTCTAAGTGGGGAAGCCCGCCTTGATTGGAGACTCTATTGGGAGATAATTATAAATTCATATAGAAGAATGATAATAAGTTTAGTGATATTGGATTTTAGAATCCAATCCAAAATGGGATAACTTTAAAAGGTTCATAAAACAAGTTGAACCCTATTATGGATGGAGATTTATAAATACTAAATGATGTGCATATGGATATAGAAATATCCTTATTGATGTTTCGTTTGGGAGATGTCTCACACAATGTGAATTTCTAATTGAAGAGCATTAGGATAAAAGAATATCCTTAAAGTGAATTGAATTGAGAAACAATTCATTATTAGGAGCGACATGTGAGCTTCAAGCGAGAAATAGTATAATGTATACTAGGTGGGGATAATGTGTGAGGATTTACGGTTAGTGTATCAAAAGAGAGTGATATACTAAATAATGATATTAATTCAACTACGCCTAAGTGCGTAATATTGAAAATGTAAATGATGTGGCAGGTATACCTTATGACGGTATATCTTTATATGTTGTGATGATGTATGTATACCTTATACGATGGTATATATATATATAGCGAAGCATACCCCCCTCCTTGCTATCATTGGGAAGTTGCGTGCATTGAGGGTGAGCATCCTGGCTCAAAGAGCAGGGTGTGGATATTCCCTAGGTCATAGTCGTCCATTGTGATTATTATGCGACATATATATGCATTATTTTGGGGGTGAGAAGTCGGGGATATGTGACATTCTCACTTGTCAGTTAGGAGCTATGACCGCTTCCTAGGACGTTGTGTGCGTGATTTGATCACGAGGTGGGTGTCGTTGAACCCCACCAGGTGGCCCCATTTTTCTACGTGTATGGGCTGCTGGAAGATGATAAGATGTGAGCCTGTGTCCTCGAGTTATAGCTCGGTTGGATGGTTATTTTTTATTGTTCTTGTACTTGGGTATCAAGGAAATAATGGACCTCAACGACTAACATTGCCAGGAATAGTGTATCGGGGGGGTTCCTTGTTTGGATTTCGCCTCGGCGTGACGTCCCACGCACGAATCGCAGTGTAATGTTGGATGTTGGGGAGAATTTAGTCCTAAATGCTCATACTTATATATATATCACCTATCCCGACAATCGACAGTGCCAGGAGTAGTGTAACGGGGGGTTCCTTGTTTGGATTTCACTTCGGCGAGACGTCCCATGCATGAAACGCCGTGTACTGTTGAGAATTGGGAATATTAATTAATTAAAAATTGAAAAATAATAATTTGGGTTACATACATCATGCATTGAGGGTATAATGAATCTCGAGGATCAATACTGTCAGGAGTAGTGTAACGGGGGGGTTCCTTGTTTGGATTTCGCTTCGGCGAGACTTCTCACGCACGAAACACAGTGCCGCGTTGAGAATCGGGAGAAGTTTTGTCCTTAGCTCTTGATGCTAATAACTCATATAATTAACTATATATATATGTTACATGCCAAATGAGGGAATAACTAGAATATATAAAATTCTAGTAAGAGAATGTTGATGTATTGTGATCATGTTAAATTGTGGATGGTTATGCAACTTTATATGTTCAACAAATGAATAGATATAAAGAGAACTATAAACATTTAAAATAAATTAATTTTGTAGATGGAACTTAGCTAAGGGTAGATTGTGAGATAAGTTAGAAAATCTTAACTGTACCTTCATTTTTGGGATCTAGTTAGATTTTATTGCCTAATTTATATTTGGGCATTCATTTGGAGACCACGTGCATACGTTTAGTGCGCGCTCTAGTTGAGAGGTGAGTTGGATTTTTATGGCGAGGACGATTCCATTAAATCATGTAATAATGCATTTATAATTATTATGCATTTTAATACACTTGCTATAAAATATTTTCAACTCGGGCTCTAACTAGTTTATATTTTCTCCTCCTCTGTATATATTGTATTACCTTAGGTGTTCCTCCTCAAGGACGCCATTGATGTTCTTCCATCTAGTGTATTCGTGGAGCTGTGGCAGTAGTGGACTGTTGCGGCACTTTGCTTTAGTCGATTCCTATCTTGGTATATCTAGATTAGGATTCAGTTGTATATTGAGTTTATAATCCCGTGTTGTAGATTAACACTCTCATATTTTATTCCTCAGATTAATGTATTGTCTGTGACCCAACAGCTTATTCGGGTATTTTATTTGTACAGCGTATTGCACTCTTGTATATATTGGAGTTTGCACATATCACCCATCATATATAGATGTGTATTGTTGGTTATGGTTGCATAAATGGTTTTGTTGTTCTTGTTAAATAGAAGTTTTAAATTTTTGACAATCCACTTTTAATGATTTCGGGTAGTTAGCCTTATATTATTTAGTACTGTCAGTTGATGTTGAGACTGTGCCATATGAGACACCTAATTTATTATAGTATAGTGTTGGCCACCCGTTATTATTTGGAGCGGGTTGTCACATTTGCCAAGACCTCTTTGCGGGCCTATTACCTTACCCAAACCCTTTTTTTTATTGGGTGTGCTTGGCAGGCCTCAGGCCTATGGCCACCCCTACTTTTAACTAGGTCTCCATTTCTTTGAAAAATATTTAAAAAAACAATATTTTTTTCTCTTTTATTCTTAGCATTATGATATTCTTAACAATAGTTTTCATTATTATATTCTTTTGTTATATTTTACATTTTGTGGTACTTTTTTTTATTTTGTAGTTAATATAAATTGAAAAGGTTAAAAAGAAAAGAAAAGAAAAGAAAAGAGAGAATTGAAAAAAAAATAAAGGAGTGAGATATGAGACATCTTATGCAAATCTTATCATGAGAACAAAGAAATCTTGGGGACGATTAAAACATAGGCAAATTTTCCCTTCGTTGGAAGTTAAGTAATTTTCGACAGGAATAACCAAATGTCCTTAAAAAGTTCACAATGAAGCTATGCTTTTGTAGAAAAATTACGTGGCTTTACATAAGCAATTTAAATTAGCATTTTTTTATCAATTTGATTTAAGGGTAAAAATCAAAGTATAAGATTAGGTGGGAATTTCATCACCATATCTTCACCCCAAAATCATTAAGCACTTAATTATTTTCATCACTTGAGTAATTAGTTTTAAATTAACATAGAGTCGATATTTTCCCTAGGGTGTTCATATAACTCATATGAACCTCTTCGAAAGGGCAACATTTGAAGTAACTCGTATGAGCTTTATCAAGTGGTTCTTAAGACTATTTAAGTCCTAAGGAAATATATCTTAGTTGGTAATCTTCCAATTTACCCTACGAAAGAGTAGTACCTCAATTAATTATGTTGATTAATTTGGGAACCCGCAATGTCTTTTGATTAATCTCGAGAAAATTAAAATCTTAAAATTGGACTTCCCTCTCAAATAATTAAAGAAAATTTTAGTTTCTTTATGATTAGATTCTAGTAATTACTTAATTGAATCTAATTGCTTGTTTATTTTTTTGTTTTTTAATTAAACTAAAAAGAAAAAGAAAAAGAAAGTCGTTAGGTAGTTTATGAGAAGTTGGTTTTGAGATTCTATCAGTCATTTGTCTAGCACGTATATTATTAATTTCCCATAATAATAATAGGAGGAGTATTCATCTTTGATACGATGGATAACCCATAAGCACCTAGAGTAGCAAATACAAAAATACCTAAAGTACTTAAGGATTACCTAGACCCAAATAGATCAAGTCAACTCTCGTGTATTAAACTTACTGATCAGAATGAAAATAATTTTATGTCCTAATTAGGTTACATTAAACAGGAGAACCAATGTAATACCCCCTATTTTTATGAAATATCTTATATTTTTGTTTGATTATTAGTTGTATGATAACTAGATATCTCATATGACATTCGGTGCATGATTTGGTGTTTCTTATACAGTGTTATGTATTTAGTTAAGTGTTTATTGGATAGATATAATATAGTAGTAGGCTAACTCATAGTGATTTATTAAGACAAATATTTAAGTGACTTGGTATTATGGGTGTCTATGGAACAGTCACGGGGCTAAGTGTCCGTAGCTTCCTTATTTGGATTATTCCCTCGATATTAGGCCCTACCTATCATGAATTAAGTTCTTATAATATTGAGTAATAATTAATTAACTAATAATTCAGATTTAAAATATAAGTGACACGTGTTATCTAATTAATAAATTTAATTATGTAATTAGCTCTCGAAAAATGGTCCATTGGGTTAGTATATATGTTAGGCCAAGTTTTAAACTATTTGGGGCTTGTTTTGATCCATTTATGTTGAGCCCAATTTAGGACCTAAGACTAACTATGAATTTCACTAATATTATAAGTTAAATAGTCTAACATACATCACATAATACACATTAGATAAACCCTATATTCTAAGGAGGAAGAAGAGGGAACCGTAGGTCTATTGATTTGGGGGTTTGGAGGGTTGATTCATACAATCACCTTGAGGCAAGATTAATTTTTTTAGAAATACATTTAGGTTTGTCTTATAGTGGTAATAATGTGTTGAAATCGGTTAATAAGATTAGATAATATGATTTAGCTATTATTCAAAGTTAGTTTCGTAATTGTATGCAATTAATCTAATAACCCTAGTTAATTAGTTGCCTAATTGTACAAATTGATGTATGTAACTATAAAATATATTATCAAAATCATTAGGTACGTTATACACATTTTTAATCTTCAAAAGGCCTAAGTTAATTGTATACATTAACTTGACATAGTAGGTTAACTCAATACATTTATATGAGGAATATGAAGTTAGGTTTAGTTGGCTTAATTATGAAATTACACCCATAATCTTGTTATAATCCTTCTAAATCATATAGAAACTTCTTTCCTCACTAAAATATTGATTATATATTGGGGGTGAGGATGGGATATCGTTACTGATTAGAGTACGTAGTTTTATTTGGATTAGGTTTGATCTTCCATGGATGAAAGTTTAGGGAAGAACACAACACTGGGTCATTCGATCAATCCGGCCATGTAAGTTGACCTTAGATGGGTTATTTTAGGGACATTTAACTTAGGTCATAAATTAGTTTCATATTAGGGACCTTAAGATAATTAAATTTTAATATATGAATAGTAAGTTTGGGGGATGATACCTATTTTATGAACCTTAGGGGTTTGGGTTAAACTTTGTAAAGACTCTTAATGTTAAATGATTGTGTAAATCATGAACAAATTATATTCTCTTTATAACCAATTGTGTAGGGTTTGTTGCTGATTTATTTGGATTAAGTAAACATACTTGGGGGTGTACTTTTGGGTAACCTAATTATAGGGATTTTATGGGGAACATATGACATGATCGCATGTGGTTTCTCGATGAACATATAGGTTTTACCTGGGTATTATTACCCATATCCTACGTGTTGAGGCACCCATCCCCCAAAATGGGACAATAGAGCTAGATCCTGTCATATAACCTCGGGTATGGGGTCATGTGTTTGGTGTTATTATGTAGTGATATACCTCGATATTGTTTTAAGGATATAGGGTCGGGAGTTCCTATAGCTATAACTAATAGTGGCATGGGTGTAGGACTTTGTACTATGGATTTGGGAAGTGTATGGCCTTATATGATTTGATATCAGTTAGTCATACTCATGTAAATTATGGAATGTGTGTTTTCCATTAGCTTACAAATTGTGTTGATTATCCTAGATATGCATATATAGAACTATGACTCAGGATTGCTAAAGTAAGAGAATACTTAATTAAAAGATATAATCAAAGAATATGGATACCTTTCGTGATTGGACTAGCGATAACAAAGGAGGAAAAGTAACATTACCAAGTTTGATCTAGACTATAGCGTCCATGCTAGGAGTGTTTTTATGATTGCTGAAGAGATCACTCAATTCTGTAAGAGTTGTACGAGGAGGGAATTGAGCTTAGGCCTTTCAAAGATGGTTCAGATTGGCGGCCATTATCTTAGGAGCAGAGCCATTAATTAAGAACACCTAGTGAGGATGTCAGAAGATTTGTGCTAAATTGAAGGAAAATTATCTCTGGGTTCTAACGGTTTTACAATGGCTTTCTTGCAGAATGGTTGGGCCACTTTAAGAATGATCTCAGAATAGCTCCATATATTTTTTGCAGTATAATGCAAATGGTATGGGGAAAAAGAGTATTGGTTTCATCTTTATCACCCTTGTGCCTAATAAAGAAATTCTATTAATCTTAGGAAACCTACTAATTTGGTAACAACTGTGTACATGAATTTCACTAAGATTTTGTCTAACATATTTGAGTGTTGTCTGGTGTGACCCTATTTTTCTCAATCAAAGTGCCTTCGTTAGAAGGGGGAAAAATATGGATACTACTTTATTCACGCTTGATGTGGTAGAATATTACAATGGGGGAAGGAAATCTTAGCATTAAACAAAGCAACTGGAATTTTTTCTTCAAGGTTATGGATAGAAAGGGATTTGGCAGTGGATGGAGGAAAGGAATCGTGAGGTGCTTAACGTTTGTTAAAAGGGAGACTAAGAGCTGGTACAAGGTTTCTAGGGTTCGCAAGTAAGGAAATTTGGTATTCTCTTTATTATTTGGTATGACGGTAGATATTCTGAGCATGTCAGTAGAAGCGACGAGGTTATACAATGATACGACTTTATTACCAGTAAGGATGATATTTATGTCTCATTTGCTATATGTCGATGATGCTATCACCTCTTTGGCCAGTTGCGTTGACGACTTTAAAAACATTTTGGCTTTGTTTCACTCCTTTACAAAATTTCAAGATTATTAATTATGTAAGGACATATTTTCAATTGAGTCAAATTTGTAGTGTTGGCTTAGTTCTAGGCAAAACTAATTGAGTCATAGGATAGTAGTTTGGTATATCCTTTCAAGCCTATGACATTCAAGTTGAAGACGTAGCGATCAAGCCTATAGTGAAGCCTATGATGTTCAAACGAGATTTGGCGATTTTTCCCTATTTTCTCGTTAGTAACTCGTTCGAATCAAGTCATTCGAACAACATTCAAAAGTCGTTCGAACGACCTAGGCGGTTTTTTACAGTTTTCAATTCATAGCATGTTTATAGGTTATTTGGGTTATGGAAACATAAATAAACTTTATATCAGATAAAGATGTGTTTTTATTATTATGACCCAAATATAATGATATTTTTACACACTGTAAAGTTTTTAGGTCTATTCCTCTGTGCAAAACTATTTTTGCAGGTCCTATGTCGCAACCACTGCCACAGACTTGAGTTACACTTAATGGGGAACTTTTTCTATCATTAGTTCCATTTATTATTTCCTAACATGTATGTGTACAACATGTACATCATTTACATTTTAGTACTCTTATATATTCAATTAGTGTATGTTATTTATTACATTTCTCGAGTTAGAGATTGTATGAGATTTATTTATTATATGAAATTCATTTTTGTATGTTAAAGCATTATTCAGAGTTGGATATCAGATTGTTGTTGTTTGTCACATTCCAGTTGTGGAATTCTATTATATTGTTGTTTAAATGGTATCATCATTGCATTTCTATTTATCATTGTTGTTATATAGCATTGTCATTCTTTATTGTATATCTTATTGGTGCTTAGAATATTATTAATTATTTGACTCTTCTAATTTTTATATTAGAACTAATCAATTTGATTATGGATTTTATGGTGTGACACATCCGATTGTGAGGATCCGTATTTAGATATTCAAGAATTAAAGGAAATTTTTGGAATAATGAAATACCAAAAATAGTGTAACTCTGTAAATGTGTAACTGTGACTTTGTGTAACTATGTAACTGTGACTGTGACTTTGTGTCACTGTGTCACTGTGACTTTGTCGATAAGAGTGTAATCGATGTCTGGATGTTTATAGAGGCCACGATAAGTAAATCCCAACAGTGGGAGGCACACAAAGTCCCTAGTCACACCATGTCAAATATAAAGACTCCACACTCCATAGAACACAACTTAGACTTAAAAGATAAAATGGCCACTTTGCCTAGACAATTAGAAGCCCTTGAAATGAGTAAGTTGGGGTGTTTTGACATTCATGCAATAGTCCAGCATGTAGGTACCCCGATGTGCCTACAATGCGATGGTTGTCAACACCTAATCAAAAATTGTCCTGCTCTTTTGACTAATAAAGCACTCATGGAGCAACCCAATATGTTATAAAAAATACAAAAACATATGACCCGTTTATGAACACATACAATATAGGGTGGAAATACCACCCTAACTTCTTATGGTCTTAGGGTCAATACCAGATAGGTTAATCTAATAAGAATCTAGCCCCGAGTTTTCCTAAAAAGCCTCCCCCTCTATCGTATATATCACCTCAAAATATCCAATTGATTGAGGATATGCCAAAGTTACTCATCCCAAACACCTTAAAAATTTAGCAATCAACCCCAAAATTCATATAATCCACCCAATAAAGTTACACGTGAATACCTAATCTATAGCAAAGATGGAGATTCAAGTAAGACAACTTGTTGATGTTTTAATGAGGGATATAAAGGGAAATTATCGAGACAAATGTAACCAAACACTAAGGGAAACATGTCGAGAGGTTAGTATGTAGTTTAGGACACTATGAGTACCTCTTAGATCCAAGATAATGCCAAAGATATCATCACGCTTAGGTCCGGTAAGGAAGTTAAAAATAATATCAAATATCCAACCAAGGAAGAAACATTTGAAAAAGACAAGGAGAAGCATAAAGCTTACTCCACCGAACCATGAGAATGGTCATGATCAAATCGATTGCCACACCCCATTTAATGAGATAAACATAGAATCCTACGTTCCAAAGGACCCATTTCTAAAAGTACAAATATACGAAAAGGTCTAAACAAAAGACAATTTTTAATTTTTTTTAAAATTAAGTATTCAACTTAAACAAAATTAACCCAAATTACCAAATACCGATTTTGAACCGATTGTTATATAAACCAGTTTTAGCCAATGACATTTAATCCTAAAACATGCATCTAGGTTATAGTTGGATAGACTAAAATAAACAATCACACAATTCCTGATGCACGAGGAAACCCCAAATGGGAAAAACCGCAGACGGTCCAGCAAATGTAGTTCACTATAATACAGAATTACATAAGACTGGAAGAAGACTTACACAATGACTCAATAACCTTCACAATCCTTGATGCGTATTTAATCTTTACCCATTCCTCCACATAATACATAGGATTCCACCTATGCAGTGCCATAGTGTTTGAGTCCACACATGCCTCAATATGCATCGAGAATCTCAGTAACCGTCTATGAATTGGAAAATGGAATTCGTCGCTTCTTCACTACAATACCACACCACGGAGCCCAATGTGTGTAAATAGAAGATACAAAGTCCATTGCACGAAATGATTCTCAACAAGATGAAGAGAATAAACCTTGGTTCCAAAAATAGGATCTTCAAAGATTATTAAGGTTTTGAAGCGATTTTTTTATTGAGTTTGGGAACTTAAAACTTATGTTTTTACCATAAAGAAAACTATTTCTCCACAGTCTTACTTGTAGGAGTTTTCCAAAAATAAGATAAGGATGAAATCATTTAAGAAAAATATCAAAACATTGAAAAAAAACATCGGCTCAATCGAACGAGGTACATCTTATACAAACGATGCCACATTTTTCATTCAAACACACTTTTAACGAAACAATCAACGAGATTCTAGTGAAGCTAAAAGTACTAGTTCGATAAGCTCATTGGAACCTATTCTAACAAGACATAGTTGCTTGTTCGAACGACATACCAAGTCATTTTAATGACCTCGAGAAAAAATACTTTTCTCCTAAAAATTATTAAAAAGGATAAATCATTGTAAAATATTTTAAAATTAATTTTATAAAATCCAAACCCAAAACACAAAATATCCAAGGATTAACAAAAATACGCATTCATGACTGAGAGATCCTTGGAACATCAAGAGGAAAACGAGCACAAAAACGTAGAACGATGATGTAGATACTCTAAGTTGGCCTTTACTTCTTCAATTAAACATGTTTTAGTCTTGAAAGGTTAACAAAACACAAAGCCTAGCTTATGACTCAAAGAATTTTGTCCAAAAATCTCTTCAAAGCCCTAGTTTACCAACATTTTCAATTTAAGGTGGAGATACCATCGAAACTTCTTATGGTCTAAGGGTTAGTACCACAAAGGTTAATCTAACAGGATTCCACCCTCGAGTTTTCCTAAAAATCCTCCCCCTCCATCATATCCATTACCTAAAAAAATACAAATGACTGAGGATATGATTAACTTACTTACCTAAACATCTTAAAATTTTATAAATTAACTTAAAAAGTCATATAATCATCCCAACAAAGCTTACACGCGAATACCTAATCTATAGAAAAGCTAGAGATTCAAGTAAGACAATTTGTGAATGTTTTTACTGAGGGATATAAAGGGGAATTATCGATTCAACCAAAACCAAACCCTAAGGGAAACATATCGAGAGCTTAATATGTAGTTAGGACACTACAATTACCTCTTTAATGCAAGCAAATTCCAAATCTATCACCATGCTTAGGTCCGATAAGGAAGTTGAAAATAACATTCAATAACCAACCAAGGAAGAAAATTTTGAAAAAGGCAAGGAGAATCAAGATCCTCCACTAAACCATGAGAATGGTTGGGATCAAACCAAATCCCACATCCCATTTAATAAGCCAACCATAGAATCCTATATCCCTAAGGATCCATTTCCTCAACAGTGGGTGACAAAAAAGAAAAGGGCATAAGGTAAAAAAATGTTTGAAGTGTTTAAACAAGTTAAAACTAACATCCCGTTGTTGGACGCCATCCAAAAAGTCATCTCTTATGCTAAATTTTAAAAGGACCTTTATAAATTTAAGAGGACAACCAATGTCCTAAAGAAATTATTTTTCTCCAATCAAGTAAACCTAATCATTTCAAGATCATAGGCATCGGTGATCTCACTCAAAATCGGTGACCATCATATTAAGAGATCTCTCTTAAATTTAGGATATAATGTAAACCTTCTTTCGTATTTCATGTATGAGAAACTAGGTTAGGGGGAGCTATATACCATTAGACTCACTATATCCTTAGCTAAAAGATCCATTAAATTCCTGTAGGGTGTCACGGAATATGTTTTAATAAAAGTGGGTGACATTGTTTTCCTAGGTGATTTCATAGTTTTAAACACCCAACAAGCACATAATCCCGCTGCAAAAATCTTGTCTGTCCATTTTTATCAACATTGAATGTCGTCATTAAGTGTTGTAATTGCAAAATGATCCTATCATTCGGTAATATGATCATAAATCTAAACGTATATAGCTTAGAAAAATAACAATAAAATGACGATGAGACTTTTAAAATCAAAATGTTAGAGAGTATCATTCAAGAGACCTTCGAAAAGACGTGTTGTGAGGTTACTTTATAGTAATGTATATACTTATTTGGGACCAATATTGACATTGAAAATATGATAACGAGGTTAATTACTTACTTAGTTCCAGTCCCCTTATGGAAGTATGAAAATTAAAACTTAAGCCTGAACCATTTTCACTCTCTGAGTCACCTATTCCCCCGTAAATAGAGAAACCACACAAGTTAGAATTGAAATAACTTCTCTAAACACTCGAGTCTAGGTTGGTAGTATATATCGACATTTTACTCTTTATCATCGTGTCTGACTCAAATCAAGAACAAGATGATAAATTACTATTTGTTCTAAAAAAACATAAGGAAGCCATAGGTGGACCATTACAAATATTAAGGGTCTAAGTACCTTTGTATGTATGCATAGATACACTTGAGTGATTATGCCAAAAATCCCCAAGAGGCACGATGGATACTTAACCTAAACATGAAAGAGCTTGTACGGACAGAGGTTCTCAAGTTTCTAAGTATAGGTATAATTTATCCTATCTTTGATAGTCAATGGGTTATCCCGATCCATGTTTTCCCAAAGAAGTGTGGATTCACCATGGTAAAAAATGATATCGATGAATTGGTATCCTCTAGGATCCAGAAATGTTGGCACATGTGCAAAGAATATGGGGAGTTAAACAAAAACATGAGGATTGATCATTTTTCCACTTCCATTTATAAACTAAATGCTAGAAGAGTGATATGGAAATCTTAGTTTATGGGGGATTATTCGTCCACATGTGAGGAAGAAACACATGTCCATTCAATTATGTCAACTACATCGTATCAGGAGATAAGGATGTTTGAGGTTGATTTGTAGAAATTTCATATTTAGATACAATCGACCAAGATCAGATAGCTATATAAAGGCATGGAGTCCTTCATGGATAAAACTCTTTTATTTTTTCCTATAAATGTAACCCTCATCCTAGGGGAAAAGGGGCATGCAATTTTGTAATCTAGATTCAATTAATAATGAGAAGAAAAAAGTGACGTTGTCGAACCACATACATACTACTTTGGTGTGTGATTGTGCATGGTTATACTATTTACAACTTCAACTATGTAGATAAAATTCTAGTAGGATTTTTACCACCTATAACTGGTGTCAGTTGTGGGAAACGACTTCCTTTTATCATCCAAAAAAAGCCAATGAGCAACCATGTCCGCATATAAATAACGCCTTCTATTTCATGGAAGATGACATAATAGTTAGAGAAATCTTAAGGCTTTTATAGTCGAATCTAAAATGAATCCTAACAGGATCCACAACACTCCTAGATCACTTTATCATCCACAGGAAGACAAATTATATAGAAAAATGAGCCACAACTATTTAACCAAGTATCAACGGTTATAGATTCATATGAACAATGACTCTGTCAATAGGAGGATGTCACATGCCACTAGTAAGAGGAGAACCCCCACCTTCAATGTCACCTTGAAAGAATGTAGAATGATCTCTATGGGGACAAACATAAATGTCGAGAATGTACCCCTAGCCCACAGGCTACTAAAACTCGTAAGCTGAGGAAGGAGTTCATGGCAAGACCAAGATCACTCTAATCAAAGGAGCTTACTAGGAAATAGAGACCACGAAGGAAGTCATAACAATTACAAATACTTATGATCATCTAACTCATCGAGGGGTCATGTCCACAAAAGAACAAGCTAGGGGGACCTCATTAGGATGAAGTCTTATTTCTCAAGATCAATTAAAGACTCTAAGCCTCCTAAGATTTTCATCATACCCCAGTTTGGATTGACGATGGGAATATTGATCCCATCAACCATGTTTTCCAATATTAGTAAGCCATGACCATTTGGAGAAATAATCATGCCCTCATAAGCCACATCTTCCACTCCAATTTAGGTTACTTTCAATAAAAATGGTTTGAAAAATTACCACACTGATCGATCACTAACATTAAGTATCTCGTGGAGGCCTTCACCCGTAGATTCATCACTAGAACCTCCCATTCAAATAGGATGAACTCTCTACTAATGATAAAGGAGAATACCTAGGATAACTTATGCGAGTATGCTCGATGATATTTGAGAACCTACAAAGTGGTGGAGGATTTCTCCAAGAATGTGCTTGTTGCCTTGTTTAATATTCTCCTGTCGAGATGTTCCATATTGTACCAATCCCTTAACAAAAAAAAGGCTAACACTATAGAAGAAATGATGTCAAGAATCAAAAAGTATTCCAAGGTAGAAGATATAATGGCTGGAACCCAATGGGATAATGGTCAGGCCATGTCGAGAAATAATGAAGACAAGGATAATCGTCCTAGAAAAAGGGGAAACTAGAGGATCTAAGGTCAATGACAAAAAATCCAAGAAAGTCCCATTACGCCATAAACATCTTTTTCAAATAGTTGATTGATAAAATCTTGAACATGATCATACATCAACAATATTTCAAGTGGCCGAGGAAGATGATAACGAACCCAATAAAGAGAAACACTGCTCCTGAGATGTTCCCACCATAAGAAGCGTGTGCAAAAAATAGAAAACTCCAAATCACTCAATTCAAACCTAGAATAATTTGCCTAGGCATGACATCTTGATGACTTTATAGAAAAGAAGAATGGCAAGGCCCCTATGAAGCATGGTCAAAATCCTAATAGCATCGTGTGCGACGATGAGTTAAAATACGAGTTCATAGTTATCCATGACGCCTCAAACCCAAATCAGATTCAAGGAAATGTTATGCAGATGGAACTAAAGAAGGTTACTATGGTCATCAAAGATTTCCAAATTATCCCCGCTAAAATCTCAACGGGAATGTCACCGACTAAAAGACATTAACTATGCCAACTTGGGAAGATCTGGTCGGAGTCAAGACTCCACATCATTAAACGCTAGTAATCACTCTAAAAATTTCTAACTAGGATGAGGATAAGATTCTAGTCGACTAGGGAAGATCCTGGGAGGTCATGTATTTAAAGTTGTTCAGCAAAATCAACCTACAGATGGAAGATTGATAAGGAGTTACTATTATTTTAGCCGTCTTCGTCGGCCGGATCACAATATCACTGGGGAATTTGGTACTCCCAATGTGAACAAGAAACATATCCAAGCTATTAGAGTTTCTAGTAGTGGACATTGAGTCTTACCACAATGCGATACTTGGGCGAACATTGTTCCACACCATGAAAGCAGTTCCATCCACTTACCAGTAGAAGCATAAATTCATCACCGCCGAGGGGTAATAGAGATATATGGGGATCAATTTACTTCTCGACAATACTTTATTATTTCCATCAGAAACAAAAAAAAAGGAAAAAATGGTACAGAGGAAGTGACCATAGAAAGAGTCACCCCTCCAAATGGTAACTAAAGTATAGAGACCAAGGGTAAAAGAAATAAGGGTGGAAAACAGAGTTATGGAACCATGACATGTTTTATGACTATCACTCAAATAAGAAAATTTTGATCGGAGACTCATTAACTGATCATGAGATGGAAGCAGCCATGGATGGAGTCACTCCTCTAAATAGCAACTAAAGTATGAGAAACTCGGGGTAGAAGAAAAAAGAGTGGCCCTTCCAAATAGAGTCATAAAACCATTACATGATCGGTGACTATCACTCAAAAAAGAAAATTTTCATCGTTAGCTCATTAATTGATCATGAAAAGGAAGAACTATTCTCTTTTCTCAGTGAAAACTAGGATATGTTAAAGTATGACAAGCCTAGCATCAATACCGAAGTAATGTTTCACTAACTCTATGTGGACTAAACATTTTCTCTAATCACACAAAAAGCATAGAAAATAGCCCAAGAGAAGGCAAACACAATGGGAGAGGATATAGAATAAAATTTGAAGGAAAGGTCCACCAAAAATGATTAATTACCCAAATGCATCTCAAACCTAATTGTAGTTAGAAAGAGCAATGAAAAATGGAGAGTTTGCATAGACTTCACCACGTGAATAAAGAATGTCCCAAGGGCAGCTTTCCCCTACTGAAGATTGACCAATTGGTTGACTCCACAACTAACCATGAATGAATGATCTTCGTAGATGATTATTAGGGATATCATTCGATACCCGTGTTTGGGCACGACAAAGAGAAAACCCCTTTCATTACCACCCTTAGCCTCTATTGCTATATAGTAATTCCATTTGGACTCAAGAACACGGGATCAATCTACCAGTGGTTGGTCGCTATGATGTCCAAGCATTAGTTGGGTAATACTATGTAGGAATATATAGATGAAATTATTCTAAAGTAAATACATAAGGGCGACCATGTGGAAGATTTAGTGAAGACATTTGAGGTGATAATATATTAGAAGATGAAACTCAATGGAGCCAAGTACTCTTTTGGAGTTCAGTCCAGCAAGTAGTTACACCAAAATAGGGTAAATGTAACTCGTTTATGGCTAGCCTTTCTCATGGTTAATGATCGTGATTAAAAAACATGTGCGCCTTATCACGGTCCTTAACCATGACATTTGTCATGATTATGTTACATTCAAGGACCTTGACAAGACCATAACGAAAAAAATTATCACGGTCAAGGACCATGAAAATTTCGTTGGGGACAACCCACTTAAAACCTTTTTTCCCAACATTTTCACTTTTCCTCCTCTCGCTCCATCAACTCAGCTCTTCCTGTCTCTGTCTCTATCCTAGGTAAAAAAATCCATCATTTTCATTCACTCAATATATATATATATATATATATATATATATATATATATATATATATATATATATATATATATATATATATGTGTGTGTGTGTGTGTGTGTGTGTGTGTGTGTGTAGTTCTTGAATATATTTGTTGTAAGCTAATTTTATATACATGTATTGTCTTCTTATTCTTTGAAATCATGTTGTGGAAAAACTAGGTTTAAACATTCAAACCATAGTTCATTAGAATGTGAATATTTGACTTTAAACTTTTGTTTGGGATTCACTATAATTTGTTTTGTTTGATACAAACTAGTTGTATATACATGTACGGTATTGATATTATTGGAAACAATTTGTGAAAAAACTAGGTTTGAACATTCAAACCATTGTTTATTAAAATTTGAATTTTTGGCTTTATATATTTGTTTGGAATTCGTTAAAATGTGTTTGTTTGTTCCAAACTACTTGCATACACATGTTTGGCATTGATATTGTTGGAAATAATTTGTGCAAAAACTTTTTAACATTCAAATCACTCTTCATTAAAATGTGAATAATTGACTTTGATATGTATTTGGGCTTCATTATAATATGTATGTTTGTTGTAAATGTAATCATTTTGGTTAAAACACATAATTTATGGGTTTATTTTAAAATGTGAAGTATTTTTGGAATTGGGAGAAAATGGCATACAATTAGCGTTTTTTGAAAATTTTAATGTTCTTCAAATATACATAGGTTATGAAAGTTGGATTCAATTAGTATATAAAGTATAATTAAAACTAATTCAATATGTATACGCGACTTAGGGTTTGAACCTGATAGTGTTAAGGACCTCACGAAACATAATTTAATTAAATCATACTTGTTAGTACCTAACCTATTTTTATTATTATTATTATTATTATTATTATTATTATTATTATTATTATTATTATTATTATTATTATTATTATTGTTGTTGTTGTTGTTGTTGTTGTTGTTGTTGTTGTTGTTGTTGTTGTTGTTGTTGTTGTTGTTGTTGTTGTTGTTATTATTATTATTATTATTATTATTATTATTATTATTATTATTATTATTATTATTATTAATTTTTTTAATTAAGTTTTTAGTTTGGTTGTTAATTAGGTCGAGCTTGTGTTTGAGTTACCTAGATCTTTGATTAAGTTATGTTTATGTCTGATTTAAATATCCCATTTGTTCACACGTGGTAGGTAACAATTCTTACAAGTTGTTATGGGATATCCTCGATACAAACAGTGGATGGGTGAGATAAACAAACATGGGGGTGTGTACCGTAAAGTTGTTAACGAGTTTGTAAAATTCACAAACAGTTCTCTCAATGGTGAAAAGTTCTCTTATCCTTGCACACCTTGTAAAAATGGTAAATTATTTGAGTGAAAAACTGTTGAATTACACATTTTTAAAATGATGTATGCAAGCAATTACCTGGTGTGGGTTTTACATAGGAAAATACATTGTCCCTATGTCCCCGAATAACATCCCATACAATTGTCAACTAGGTAGCGATGGAAGGACATGAGGATATCGTAGAGCATAATATATTATATCATCTAATAAATTATTTTTACATAGTTCATGTGGTGGAAGACAATGATGATTATGATATGAAAGAGAATGAATCTTCTGGTGGAGGTTCTGGTGCCGATGACAGAGTTGGGATAAACCTTGACGATGAGTACCAAAGTTTGAAAGTCAAATAGACTCAACCATTGTACCTGAACGACAGCAAAGATAAAAAAAGTTTGCATTCCATGGTTGCTTTTCATTGTTTTAAGAGTTGTTTTGGTTTTCTGGCCATAGTGTCACTGGAATTATGAATTGGATGAGGGTTTTTCTCCCCAAACAGAATACGCTTCCAAATAACTATTTGAGTATGAAGATCATCTTAAGAGGTTTGGGGATGAAGTATGAATAAATTCATTCTTGAAGGTATGATTGCATACTTACGGGAAGGAGTAAAAAAATCATAATCATTGTTTAGTATGCCATGAACATAGATATATGCTAAAGCATGGTTAGAATTGTAAAATTGGCTCACTTTCCAAAGCATCTCAAAAGAAACTGAAATATTTCCCCCTTGGTCTAAAGTTGAAGAGATTTTTCACAAAACCAAGGATATCAGAGGCAATGATTTGCCATGCTAGAGCTGAAGTAGGGGTAATCTCATACGTCATCCTATTGACTCAACCATTTGGAAAGGCATAAATTTTAATTATTTAGATTTCACTAATTAACAATGATGATGCTAGATATGGTACCACCAAGTCAATGTAAATATGTGAGATCAATCCAATATAATAATGGAGTATGAACAAATATATAAATGCAAAAGGATATGAGGCAAAGATAAGAAAGACATTAATATAAGTGGTTCAACCTATCTTTGGCCCACTCCACTATGTGTGTGTGAGAGAATTTCACTATGAAATGGATCTAATGGCCTTACGATACAAGTCACTCAAGTTTTTCTCTCTCTACTGTAATTTAGACAAATCTGCTTCATCTAGGGTTTTGAATTCAGGTCCTTCTCATAGTATAATAAGGTGAGTATTTATATTATTGGGGTAGTGCAGTGTGCACCTGATGCACGCACCAGGTATGTGTTGTTTGTGGCATCCAATAATGAGCAGCCACATTTCCTTATCACGAGTAGATTATGATGATGAAATATCCCTCACACGTGAGGGAGATGCTATTGCAATAGTTTTATCCACGTGGGGCTCATAGCCCACACGTATTCTCCCATGAATGCTCCATTCCATTCGCTCTGCCAGGTGTCAATTGTGTCTTGTTGTGGGGGTGTCAGCCTGGATAAGTATGATACCTCTAATGAGGTGGCTGTATGAATAAGGATGGAATAGGAGTCTCGATTGATAATGGTATCTGACCAAGATGAATCTGATGTGTGCCATTCCTTAATAAGTGTCAGCCTATAGGAGTATGAGACGAGCTTAATCATATACGACTTAGGTCCGATATTGGTCTCGGTGTTTAGATGAGACGAGATCAAGGTAGCAAAAGTCATATCCCTTGTAAGAAGTATGATTTATAGTGTCAACTTCAGCCTCAGGGAGAGATGAGGATACACTTGGGCATATCAATCACCCCTTGCCCTTAATGTCCTATGTATATTAGATACTGAGGGGTAAAAGTGTCTGAGGTTAAAAGGTATGCAAGATAGCCCTATTTTCCTATCGAGTAGTCCATTCATTGTTAAGTCTAAATCGGAGATGTCATTAAATTAATATTTAGAGCATGTGGTTCATTGGGTTTGAGAGGACACATGGCATAGCCTCCATTGGATAGCGTATTCCCTAAGCGTGTCTGACAATTGAGACGCTCCAATTTCTATGCCTTAATATTGACAGGCTTGAGAATTATGCATAATCATTTGGTGGTATTTAAACCATTTGTTTCTGTTTTCTCTTTCCTTCTTGTAAAACGAATTCCCGCCCAAGCATTTCTGTAAATCACCATTAACGTTTCACACGAAGCTTTGATTCTTGCTATCCCAGAGCTTTTCTCAGTTATCTTTCCCTCCCAGATGTTCTTATCATCCAGATACTCCATTACTTTCAACTTGTTTCTCATCAATTAGAATTTTTAGTATATTTCATAGCTTGTTTATTTTTAACGTTCTCTGCATTTTTTAGAAACTCTAAAGATTTTATGGTGCTTTTCTTTGCCAACTTTAGGGTTTGTTCACCCTTGACGTGGTTATTTTAGGGTTTGGTGTAAGGTTAGGGTGGCTGGAGTATTTTTTAGGTCTATTCTTCCCACCGTGGATGTTCCTATTGAACTTGAGACTCCTTCTTTGGTGGAGTTGGTTTCTGTTCTTAAAATGTTCTTGGTTTAAACCTTTCATTTTCCATATTTTTGATCTTTTGGTCAATATAGTCAATGCCTTAAACTGTTTTCCCTTTTTATTGTCTTTTCCATCTAAGTTGAAGGTTGTCCTTCGAATGTAGAGGAAAGTGTATGAGCTAATAGATCAATTCCCAGATCTTAGGAAAAGGCTCTTCAGTGAGATCCGTTAGCACGAAGCCGAAGTAAAGGCTAGACGTTAGGCCGAGGCATTTCTTTTGTGCCAAATCTTCCCCGTTCCACTTGTTATCATCTGTCCTCCCATAGTTAAGAGATGAGACGATCCTCCAACATCTCGCCCTCCTATAGTTGAGAGACGATATGATTCTTCTACAAGTCATACTCAAACATTTGTCGTAAGTGGAGATACGATGAATGTGAACTCGTCTGTGAGTGATTATGCTATTTACATATCATCTATGGATGGTTACAATCCTTCATCTCTAGGGTCTCAAATAGGGTTTTAGCTGAAGTTGACAATTTTGCATGTGCCATGAGAGTGGTTGCCTCTCATACTATCGAGATGGAAGCAACAAACTCTACGGACGACAATGAAAGCTCTTAGTTGAATAAGGCAGACCTACCCACTAATGATTTAGTCCCTGAGGAGCCAAGAGTTACCATTGTGCATACCCCAATTCAAATAGTTATCCCTATCTCGGCCATGACCGAGGTGGAATTGCATATCAGAATTCCAATTGGGGTATCGATCGCCAATGTCATCCACTCAGGATATGAGGTTGAGGAACCATTGGATCCTAACTATGCTCAAACATTTCATAGCCTTATTAGTGATGTTAACCTTTTATATTTGAGGCTCATGTATGGAATAAACTCTGATATCATGATAAGAGTTCCTAATGAGTCTAAGAGAGCTTTTAGCGACCAATCTAGTTAGGTTGCAGTGTATGAGCACATGTTTAAACTCGAATATTATCTTCCTATGCATCCTGTTGTGCGTGCCATCCTTGCTAATTTAGACTTAGCGCCTGCTTAGCTTTCTATGAATGCTTGGAGAATTTTACTCATCTTTATTCTATTCTAACTGTTTTATCATGGCATCGAGCTCCTAAATAGCGTGTTCAAGGCATGCTACAATGTCTTATGTATGAGGCTCAACCTGGCTACTACCACTTTCTGGCCAGGAGGTCAACAAAGAAAGTTATTTTTATCAACCAAACATCCAACCATGATTAAAAGTCGAGATACTTCTTCATATTTGGTGCATGGGAGTTTCCCACAAATTATGTTTGTTCTTCCTCTAAGCCGAGGGCCCCCCAGAAATGGGGTAAAGTGTCCATGGATCTGAAGCTTGACCCAGTCTTGAGCCTAAACGACCAGGAAAAGATAAAGACTTTTCTAGTACAAGGTGAGGGTTGTGGTCTTGTTAAATATGAGGACTTTATGATCCCTGACATCCTGGTCGATACGGGACTTGATATTGTTCCTCTTACCAAAATCCATAAGTTTATTTTATATTTTGGATTGTAACCTCGTCTTTACTGTAATTTCGGCCTTAAAATTTCTGATGTTAAAATTTTAACTTTTGCAGATCATCCAACCGGTGTTCCTGAAGCGCTTTGGAAGATGGGGGCCCCCAATCTTGCAAACATGGTTAACAAGTTTAGGAAAGATCCTCCTGGCCAGCCGAAAAAGGCGATTATTGGTGGCCCCAATCGAGCCGACGAGATGAGAAAAAGGAAAGAATGAGTGGAGGACACTATTACCCATTGCCAATAAAAATTCCCATCTCTACCGATGATGCCCTTACCGCTCGTCTCGCCCAGCTAAAGTTAAATGATGATAATTTGATTGGGAGTGCCAAGATTTCAATTGAATCCATTGCCTCCATGATATCATATGGAGATAAGAATTTTCTTTGATCCATGAACTCATCATTTCTTACTCAATTCAGCCTTCATAGGGTCGTCTAGGTATTTACTTGAACTTTGGGAGTTTTTAGTTTTCCAAGTATTATTTTGTACTAACTTGATTCTGTATATTTTTACAATCTTTGCTTTCCTTCTATCTCCTAGGGGACTAGGTTGAGAAGAATCTTCCTTTAATACAAAAGGGAATAGATGCTGAGAAGATAGAGAAAGACCTGAGGGAGGATCTTCAGAAGGTAGTGTCAACTGAGCAGGATAATAGCCGGGAGTTGGATGATCTCATAGATGATCAAATAAAGACCTTAAAAGAGTTGGCTAACAATAAGCAAGTTGAGATAGATTTTGCACTCAACACATCTGGACGAAGCAAAGGCACAAGCCGTGTTCGAGTTCAAAGAGTCTGGCGAGTTTGGGGGTAATGCATTTGAAACCTTTAAAGAGGGATACAAATTGTCGATTAATGGGCCACCCTAAATCATGTTGCCTCTGGGATTATGACCCCTCAAAAATTTGAATGCATTGATTTGAATGACCTCCTGCTCAGGACTTCCCTAGTCGATGTGGAGAAACCGACTGAGACTTTTGAGGATAATCCTATGGAGTAAACCAAAAATGTCAAAGATGCGACCGAAGGTGGTGTCAACAATGGTAGGGCCTACATTCAAATCCCTACACATAATGTCATAATTTCTCCCTCTGATATTCCTCTTGAAAAGACCCAAGTTTAACTTTATTCTGAACAGCCGTGTGTGGCCTTATTAGCCCTTGTCTGTCTGATGTAATGTTTGAATAATTTTTGGTTTTTGATGATTTACTCTATCTGTATACTCCTTAATCATCTTTATTGGAAGAATTTTGTTAAATATTTGAATGACGAATGCTTGAATTATTTTTTCCTCTCATCTTCTCTTCCTATTTGATATTTTCTTATCGTAGCTTCGCACTGTTTGTTTGGAAAAACCTACTGATATTTAACAAATAACCATAATTGAATGGCTTATAACCTGAGATCACTAGATAATAATTTTCTTCTTACATACCGTCTTATCCTTAGATGAGATAAATATAACCAAGTAAATGATTGTTTTCAAATTTGAACAAGCCCCCTCTCGTCATTTTGGGAGTGTATGGAGGAGAGATACCTTTTCCTACACTGCCATCTCGACCGAGAGAGTTCTTCACCAAATTAATGATGTTAAAATAAACCATATTTAGATTTGAAATCACCAAATTATGGTGTTATATCACAAGTCCCCTCTCGTCATTTTGAGAGTGTATGGACGAGATCTACCTTGTCCTACGTTGTCATCTCAGCCGATAGATCTCTTCACCAATTTAATGATGTTAAGATAAACCATGATTAAATTTGAATTCATTAAATTCACCAAATTATGGTGTTATATCATAAGTCCACTCTCATCATTTTGAGAGTGTATGGATGAGAGATACCTCGTCCTACACTGTCGCCTTAACCAAGGGAGCTTTTCACCAAATTAATGATGTTAAGATAATATACCCCCTCTCGGTTATTAAGAATCCATGGATGAGGTTAGCCCTAT
This sequence comes from Sambucus nigra, assembly GCA_949130495.1. NCBI lineage: Eukaryota > Viridiplantae > Streptophyta > Magnoliopsida > Dipsacales > Adoxaceae > Sambucus > Sambucus nigra. Next base: position 260,865,196 of record OX422213.1, on the reverse strand, counting down.
CCATATTGTTATGTCACTAAGAGTAAGAAAATTCTACTTCACCATATAAGTGATGTTCCAGAGGTTAGGATGAACTGAAACATACAATCTAAATTATTCATACAATAAGAATGGGAGAGAACACTTGTAATTTTTCATTCATAACTTTTCTTCTTGTACAATAATACAACGATAGAATAAACTTATACAATGTCCTAGTGATAATTCTTCGTTAGATGATTGACATTCCAAGGATTGGAGAATGGCTCTCCCCCTAAATTCTTGAGTCGATGTGTGCCAGTAACTACCTCTTCTATTACCCTATAGGGACCATGCCAATTAGGATGGAGTTTATTCATATTTTGCCAAGCCTTCTTCAAAACTAGGTCTCCTATTACTATTGTCCTATCCTTCACTCTTTTGTTGTAGAATCTAGCAGTTTTCTGCTAATAGGTTTCCTGTCAAACCTCTACATCATATCTCCGCTCTTTAGTGAGGTCCATATCCAACCTCCTTTCTTCATCATTTGTTTCAGGGCCATAATTCTAAACCCTATGGCTTGGTAAACCAATTTATTTTGGGATTATTGCCTCTGATCCATAGGCAAACATGAAAGGGGTTTCTCCTATCGGAGTTCTCTCTATCATCCTGTAGGCCCACGGGACAACATGCTCTTCATCGGTCCAAAGACCCTTGGCGTCTTCCAACATCTCCTTTATCCAATACAATATGGTTATATTAGTCACCTTTGTTTTCCCATTTTCTTAAGGTCATCTTGGATCTGAGTAAAACTGTTTGATGCCAATCCTCTTATAATAGGCCTCCAAAGATGAGTTTTTGAACTACGTTTCATTATTCGAGATGAGGGTATGAGGTAGACCGTATCAATAAATGATGTTCCTCCAAATAAACTTGAAGGTCTTCATCTCAGTAATGGTTATCATGACCTCTGCCTCAACCCATTTGGAGAAGTAGTCGATCTCCACGATGAGATATATATAGTTTTTAGTTTCCCTGAGCAAAGGTCCTAATAAATCAATGCCCAAAACAACAAACGACCAAGGAGAGGTAATAGAAAATAGAGGCTGATGAGGCTGCCGAGGGATGATAAAAAACCGCTGACACTTTTCACTTCTCTTAACCGCATCCCTAGCCAAGGTTGGCCACTAATACCCCTGGGTGACCACCCTTTTCACCAAAGATCTCCATCTTATATGACTCGAGCAGGAACCTTCATGTATATCTTTCAAATCCTTTCTTGAATATTTTCGTAATTATTCATAAGTGTATAGGTGATATATATATATATATATATTACCGTGTGATTTCATATGGGTCGGATTGGGTGTATGGGCGCTCAATTGTGGCATTCTACAGGTAGGATGTGAGTTGTATCTTATTTTGCGCAATTTACGTATGGCGTTTATGCTTCGTCGAATTTCGAGGAGGAAAATCATTTGCTAGTGAGGAAGTATGTAACACCCGTAAATTTAAATCGATTTATTTAAATTAAGTTCGATATTTGGGAGAAATAAAATTTTGGAATTTATTAATTTTGAGTAAATTAAAATGTTGAATTTGTATAATGAAAAGTGGTATTTTAATCGAAATTAAAATCGGAGTCAAAATGAAAAACATTTGTCACGATTTTGGGCCGTGACTTATGGGTAAACTTTATTTTTAGTTAAATAGAATTAAAATAGGCGAACTGGGCTTTTTCGTCAGGGGCGAAGGCCGAATCGATTCGAATTGTGGTAGAGGCGACGGGAAGGTTAGGTTTAATTAGAGTCCTATTGTTAGTCCAACTCTTAAACCCTTCGTATATCACACTAATTCGTGGATGGAATTTTCAAATCACTTTTTCACAAAAAATTTCACGAGAAAACACTTCCAAATTATTTTCCTCTCATCTAGAAACATCAACCTCCAACTTAATCAAGTTTTGGCACAAGATTAGAAGGCATAATTGGGGTTCAATCAAGACTGACCAAGAACAACGCTTTACTAATTATTCAAGAGGAATCCAACCGTGTTACCAGATTTTTTTCATCTTAATCGCAGGCATAAATAATCTATTCATTTCCTTTAGTATTAGGTATTTTAAGTGTTGTCTAAACACTTACTTACATGTTTTTCTTAAAATCAATTAGTAACTTAATTAGAAAAAGTGGACACTCAATTATGGGACTGTTTTTATGAAAGTTTTAAATATGAATTAATCCTTGAAACCCGTGGGTGTGTAGGTTAGATTATTGGTTTTTTCGTTTTGGGTGTAGGTTCTTATATAGAATAATATGGGATTATTTATATGTTATATGGGATGCGTACACACGTATAAAACTTAGATGATTTATAAAAGAGAATGATTATGTCATATTGAAGATTATTGCATGTAAATTAATTTAACATTATTGAATGTAATTAATTGTGTTGAAATCATCGATGGTGTTATTAATTGATTTAAATGAAATTGAACCTTATTTATTATTTCTATTTTGTGCATATTGAATTGGCTATAATTTATGCTTTATAGGTATGGGACTAGTTAGTGTAGATTCTTGTGGATTTTATATTTCGGGATGGGGGCATGTTTTAATACTTTCTCATCGTTACGCTCGCCTAGGTATGAAACTAGGACGTGTTAAATGTTAGAAATTCATCTTATACATGGGATATGATGTATATGTACATAGGGACCCTTAGGTATGTGACTAAGAGGTATTTTGAGGATCTCACATCGATAATAAGCGTGATGGAATTGATAAAATAAATTAATGAGAATTAATGCCTAAGATTAAATAAAATGGGTATTAAAAATCTGGGCGACATAATGAGGAATGGTCGAATGTTTAAACGGGTCAGCTGGAATTTTATATCGTGTCGTGTGAGTAACCTTGTCAAATTGAGGGATCGACAGTTCAAATGGATCAATGGACGTTTTGACAAGGGGATGTGTAAAACTTTGGTGGGAATACCACCCGGGGCGGGAGGACCGCTATAATAAAGTGAGAAAAATAAGAAATTTAGTTAATTTATTAAATTAACAACTTGTGGCTCAGTTATTCAAAATCATATTGGCGTGCTTTGTGAATAATAATTACTAAGGGTAGTTAGTGACTTTTTCTATCTCGTTTAATTATATTTCATTTAATTAAAATATTCTATTGTGATATTTATCATGTATAATGCCACAGTCTGGGTTCACCGACCCTATCTGAGGGGAGTAGTGTGTATTCATACTTGGGGCTCTGAACTCGTGCGTTGACTAACATTTTCAGGAATAAGTATGGAGAAGCTGTATAGGATTATTTGGAGACTTTCTAGGAGGTGCAGCTGGAGTTATTTACTTTATGCGTATTAGTTTAGTTTAGTTTTCCTATCCTTCGTGTTTACATTGAGATTCTGTTTATAGTTTTTTTGGGCCATTCGCTTCCAAAGTTGTTATGGGTTTTATTATGTTATTTTTTTATGGATTCAGTTGGAGTATATTCAGTTTTATATTATGGGGGATTTGATTATTATTCGGAGTTTTAGCATGTGATGACTATCTTATCGCACAGTTGGTTATTATCTTTTGGGATTGATTAAATTTTTAATCTTGTGGATTGTTTTATTTATGTTTCATATTTGTCTCATGCTAAGAAGGGTATTTTATTTACTTTCACCCGGCATAGTCTTGGTGGCGGTCGATGCCAGAATTTGGCGGGGTGTGACAACCACCATTTAAAAGAGCCCAAGAAAAATTCAGGCAATAAAAAGAAACATATGCCAAAAATAGGGCCAATAGCAAATATACTAATAGAGAAATTATAACCTCAAAACAAAAAAATTATCAAATATGAAGGAGTTTGGTTGAAAATATCATTGGGTTTGCACAAACAAGTCCTTTGTTGAAAAAGTCATGTCATGACGCTATTGTTTGTAGAATCATCAAAATTTCTAGACTTGTGTGTGTGATGTACATTTTGTTCATTATGTTCAAGTTTAATTGTTACATTTGGATAAAACCTAGTTTGATGATATATATATCAGTCAGTTACAGCTTCTTGAACATTTCTTTGTGTTTGGATTATGATTCACTTGTGTTAGTTACACCCCTTCATTCCATTCCATGTTTGATCACATTGATGTTATGTTAATGCGTAGCTCACATGTTTGTTTTTAAGTCTGTTTTACTACTTTCGGTTACTTTTATAAAAAAAAATTCGTTGGGCAGATGCTACATATTTTTGGAGTTGGAATTAAGACTTTTTGAAGTCGTTAGAAATATTTGTGGCTATCATTCGAACGACATGACTACTTCATTCGTAGTGTGGGTCATATAACATATCACATGAGAAACAATAAGTGTCAGGTATGGTCATTAGAAAAGTACTTCGCATGACATCACACTATTTTGGGTAATTTTTTACATGGTTCGAACAACATGCATCATTGTTCAAATGACCTGGCATTATCTCTCGAACGACCCTGGATGGATTTTTCCTATTTCATTTGTTTTAGTACCTGCTTGATATATATTCTGATATTATACTGTTTGGGTACTGCTGGAATGTTTTGGACAATTTATATTTAGTCGATATTGATTATTCATGCTTGTATTTTTACATTGCATTTATTTTGTTTAGTCACATCATTTGATATTAATGATTTCATTGTTTGTGACTTTGTTTTGAAGACATAACGGCCAAGCTTTAAAGATCAATCATGTTGATATTTTGGTGCACATTTCACGTCTTGAATTTTTTTTTATATTCTCTTAGATATGCATGCATATTGGTTTATGGATACTCGGTAAATATTTTCTAAGAATGTTATTTTATTAAAATGATTTTCAAATATTTTTAAACTAGATTTTATTGAGTTATCTCGTGTTTAGAGTCATATGAAAAATTTCCTTGTATTTACATAGTTCAAATGACTTTAACATTCATACAAACGACATCTTTTTGTCGTTCAAATGATGTGGCTTTCTCGTTTAAACATGTTGCTCATATCGTTCAAACGACTAGCTGATTTCGTTCTAACAACACGTCGCCTCAAGTTTATAATTTAAGGCTTTTTTTTCTTGGAAAAACAGTTTGCAAAACATAGAGAATTACACAGAACCCATATGTTTTTCTATGATTTTTTATCAAAGTTTTACAAAGATAAAAACATCCTTTATGTTTACAAGATCTGAGTTTACATACCATATGTTATAGAGATCTTGTGTTTTCACCACAGTTTCATTCTTCATCATTAGAAGAACCTGTTTTACATGGTGGACTATGTACTTGCTGATTGACTGTTACTGGCTATATCGGTGGATACTGAGGCACACGTGGACTCGTGTGTTGTGGACCTGGCATAGGTGGACTCCTGTGTTACACTGTGGAGGAACGGTTGAAGAGAAGAAGAGGAGTTAAGGCTTGAGGGGATCGAGTCATTGTGTGAGACTAAACTTTTCCTTTGTAAAACTATATTATAGTGATTGTCTGGCTTGGGTCGGCCGGTGTTTTTTCCCATTGTGGTTTCCTCGTACATCGGCGTGTTTTAAGAGAATTATTTACCCTATCTTTATTAATCACACTAGATGCATGTATAGGATTTAGAAGATAAAATTAGCTTAATTAGTTTAGTTCACAAATTAGTGCTTAATAAAATTGGAAAAGGGGTTTTAACAAGAAAATTTGTCTTTACCTAAAGCACATATAATAGCTCCTTTACAGACGATCGATATTAGACCCTGGTATTTTTCATATACACACTATATAATTTGAAATTTCCCTCTAATTTTCATCAAATTTATAGAGGATTGTGTGTTATGCCACACATGATCTACAAAAGTGCAAGTCTCGTGATTGACATGTGATCGTGCAATTGTTCCCTTTATTATTTATGATTTTTTTTTCTCTGAGCATAAGGATTTATGAAGGGCCATTATAAAAATTAGACTTTCGTTCACAATTTTGTGTGCCAAAGTAGTCAACTGAAAGCACATCATGGCTATAAAAGCAACTCTAGCTGAATCAACTTGTGTATTGGAGAAGTACTTCCCCCAGTATTCTTTGACATTAGTATTCAATTGTTGGAGCACTTATGCAATGAAGCACTTCTTTGCGACCCCATAAGATATCACTGGATGTACCCATTTGAAAGGTATACTTGCTAACATAAGTTGATGATACTTTATTTACTTTAATTAATTTAATATATGATATGTTGAGTTATAATAACCATAAGATATAGGTTGATGACAGTTTACAAATAGTATGTTAATAAATATGAGGTGCATACAAAGGATCCGTCTGTGACAACCTACCCACTAAAATAATAGGTGGTCAGCCCAACACTCTAATAATCACAAGAATCATAGATGGTCCTTTATCAGGATTACTGCCGATTAAAATAATAGTACGGGATAACCACCAATCATTTTAGAAAACGAACTGTCAATTTTAAAATTTTGTAAATAAAAGAAAAACACTTAGACAATCCAATTTGCAAAAACAGTGGATATCAAAAATCAACGAATAAAAGAAAGACAATGCAATAAATAGTAACCGAATAAGCTGTTGGTTAACTGACCAATACAAATAGTTACACCGAGTATTATGTAAGTGTGAGAATTTCCCTTTTAGATAAATGCGGAAGCGTTAGGAAGATGATGGTTCAATAAAACTAAACAATTTATGTATTCACTTAAACCGATTCATTAATCCAAGTCCTAGAATTTGGCTAAGTCATAATTAACAATTATCCAAAGTTAGGCGAAACCAATTTTGGCAAAAGACTTGAATAAACCAAATTTACCCAATATTTAATTTAAGTCCAAATTAAAATGAGTGTGACAATTTAAACCGAATTTTATCTTGAATTGTCCTAAGCATGCGTTCTAAGTTATAATGCAAGATAAAATAAACAATATCACACTACGCCGCGATGTACGAGGAAAAACCCAAGACGGGAAAAAAACCTCGGACGGCCCTAGCCACAAATCCACTAGATACGGAATTACAAGTACAAGACAGATAGGCTTAAAACGACAGACTCGATCCCTCTCAAGCCTCGACGCTTCTTCTTGTAGACACCTCTTCCTAGCGGATAACCTTGCAACACCACCCCGGTCTCGGTATCCACCGATAGGGCTTTCTATGGTCACCGTCACCCGAGCAATGAGCCTTTCTCCAAGTGGGTAGAATCACAACAAACGTCTTCTTCTTTGATGAATGTAGAAGCAAACCAAAACTTCTCTTCTTGAATTCGGTAGAGAAAAACCGGTGCCAAACTCCAAGCAATTTGATATGTATATAAGAACTTGGATAAATAATAATTGAGTGTAAACACTAGAGTGGTATATGAATTTCTCTTTGAAAATTTGCACTCAAAACATGATCTTTTTCTCTTTTTGTTTTTTCTCTCAAAACACTCTCTAAGAGTTTGTATGATATGAATAAGATAGATCAACAAAAGTGATTCCCGTCCCTATTAAAATATGAAAATGTTGGTTACAAACATAGTGGGAAAGTGGGTGCAAAACTGCCAAAAACTGTTCCCTCCTAGCAGTTCGTTCGAACGACATTTCGTTCGAACGAACTCTCGTTCGAACGAGACTTCTAATGACGCACCAGTATGGACTTCGTTAGAATCTCGTTGGAAATCTCGTTAGAACGAACAATCTCGTTCGAACGACATTTCGAACGACGGACCAGGAGGAACTCGTTGGCAGGTTCGTTCGAACGACATTTTCGTTTTGAACGACAATCTCGTTCGAACGACTCTATCGAAAGAAAAACCAGAAAGTTTGGAAAATTCGATTTTAGCCCAGAAAACTTTATAAACATTTATTTAAAGTTTTAATTAATTCTTTCTTAAAACAGAACGCAGTTTTTTATAATCCTAACACCCAATAAACTTTGTTCCAAGCTCCTATATATATAGAATTGCATTCATACCTTGGGAGCATGGAACTATGGTTAATGACGTAGAAACGAGGCACGCAAACCGGCACATTTGATGAAGCTTTATACTCTTTGCCGCAACAAACACTTCATAGGCTTGAGAATATTACAATTTACATACTATCCTATGAATAAATGTTTTTGTCCGGAATTGAGCCAAAACTATATATGGACTCAATTGGAAATTTGTGTCCGTACATATTATAATTTAATATCACTGTAATTATAAATGAATGAAATGCTTGGGCAACACGCCCGAATAAATAAACAGAACATAACTAGAGTACAAAAGATAGAAGCGTCTAGATCAAATATCCTACAACATCCGTGATATGCTATAGCTCCATGACAACTGGAATGGAAAGTCAATACGGGTTTCCTCGCGGTAGAGCACCTGAGCGGACAAAGAGTTGCATGTAAAACAAAGAAATATATACGGGTCAGGATCCGGTTTGATATGATTACCATGTGACTAAAATGCATGACAGTTAAGTGCGTAGTCCTCTCGCAATTAACATAATATTTATCACCTCTCACTTCTAAAAGCACACCCTAGCGCATTATCAATGAAATGCTCCTATTAACCCAAGTACTAAGGGCTAACTTCTCCTCAGTCTAAAAAATATGCCGTGTTCGTGCGTGGGGTGTCTCGCGAAGCGAAATCCAAACAAGAAATCCCCCTGATACACTACTCCTAGGCAAGGTTGATTGTCAAGATCCATTAGACCCTCAGCACGTAATCAATATATATATATATATATATATATATATATATATATATATATATATATATATATGAGAGATCTCATCTACAACTACTCAAGGAGACATAAATAAATTCATTCACCATCTAAAGGCACAATTCCTATTTTCTTTAAGAAATACATATATGGAAATTCATTTTATCAAATGTTTACCAAATCATTTCATTTCAAACTTTCTTTACCAATTTTATTTCCATTCTTCCATCTAGGGAAATACATATTTAAAAGTAAGTTTTATTAACATAAAAAGTCTTTTCTTTCATTTCATATTTTCCATTTTCCTTCTTCCATCCGGAAAATGTATTTAAAAGCCATTTTTATTATCATAAAAATGCTTTTCCATAACATATGCTTCCATTTCCATTCTTCCATCCGAGAAATGTATCCGAAGCCAATTCGTTTATCCCATTTGCCTTCTTCCATCCAGGAAATGTATTTAAAGCAAATTCATTATCATAAATTTCTTTAACATATCTAAGATCGTCCCTTCGGGTTTCCTCACTAGACGCGCCCCTAAATGGCTATCATCTTCCAGGGCCTACCAACCAAGACAACTTGGGAACCTACCGAACGTCGGGAAGCGGCCATATGCCTGCGGGAGAGTCATAACCACACCCAGAATTACCTCACCAGCGTAGAAAATATACAATAAACGCTCATATGGCCTAGGGATATATCCACCCTACATTCATTAACCGGGGGCTTCACCACGCGCGCGCAACTTCCCTTATGATAGCAATTTAGAGAGGTGTGTAAACATAAATTAATATTTATGAAAAAACATTTTTTCCATTTTGAAATCATTCACTTTTACATTATCAAAAACCATTTGTACTTATTCATTTAGTACCACATGTTATAATATGCATTTCTTATTCTTAGTGTCATATTTTATTAATGACCTAAGACCCGAAGTGCCATTATCCTCAAGCTAGTCTCCAAGAGTTCACAAAATACCATAAATCATCAAAGTGAATATCCCTCAATGATAGACTCCCAAAAGTCTCCACATTAACATTATATCCTTCTATTAGTTTTAGGTTAACTTCATATATCATACGGATATTAACCTACATAAATTAGCCCTCGAGGTAAGCCCAATTATCCTATATTAACCTAGGACATTTGTCTACCCAACACAACCCTCTAGTAATTCTCATTACTTCCCAAAGGAAGGGTCCTAAACCTTGGACCTAAAAGAAAAGGGATAAAAACTAAGCTGGAAAAACACCCCTAAAATGCAGGGTTTTCGAATCGATTCGCCCTGGCCGAATCGATTCGGTTTTGAAAGAGAATCGATTCGGATAGTCCGAATCGACTCGGTCAAGAAGAACCTGACATTCTGCATAACCTCGAATTGATTCGCTTGGTCCGAATCGATTCGGTCCACTCAGACCTGACACTTTCCCCTTGGGAGAATCGATTCGCTAGGGGGGAATCGATTCGGCCCTACAGAAATCCCAAGTTTGGGTTACGGGTTTAAGAACCCTAAAATCCCGAAAACCCAAATCTCTCATTTTTCTTCAACATCAATAAGAATTTATTCTACCCAATCATTCCTACACTTCATCTAACTAATTTTCCCAACTCAAATCAAAAGAAATTATAAGATTAAAGGTATTATCACTAAAAATCTATAAATCCCAAAAATGATTTAAATCTCCAAAATATAACCATACATGCAATTTTATCACATTAAATCAATATCTAGCAAGTAAGAAACTTGCCTCAAGTTTGCAGGCTCGAATTCTCTTCCCAAAGCATCGATTTCCTGCTCAAAATATTCATTTCTCTCTCTTTTCTCCATTTTATCCCAAGCTCTCTCTCTCTCTCTCTCTCTCTCTGCTTATGACACAAGATAAGGGAAATAAGAGGGGTGGGGAGACTTAACCGGGTCTAAAACACAAATTCCCCTCTTTTAATCGCTAATACACCATTAAAATGACTCGTAACCACATAATTGAGTCATAAACTGTTAAAAATGCCCGAAACCCAAAAATACAACTTGACACTTATTTTGACAATCTCGACTATTCTAAAAACAACCGTACCCCCTATTTTGGCATTCGAAATAACGTGAACTATTTTTATGTTCCAAATTCATTTTAATTTATTAATTAGGCACCAATTTAAATATGAGTCATAACCGTCGCTTTACATATAACGAAGCAATAAAATGCAATATAATGCCATTTACCTTCTCATAAGGGTAAATAGACAAAACATAGTAAATATTATCCGTTAATATCACGGGAAATAATATTTACTCCAACTTCCCCTATTTTATAAAATTAGTCCATCGCGCAAAATATTATAAATTAGTCGCTCAAAAGCCTGGGTTCTTACATACTTCCCCCCTTAGAAGGAAATTTTGCCCTCAAAATTCAGGCGTACCGTATAACCATATCAACAGTATACTATTCCAAACTATTATTTTATCATTCTTAGCGAACCCCTCGGTAGTGCGACGTCCCCATTGGACTCGGACCAAGGTCATTACTATTCGATCTCAGTCTACCTTCTTCGTACTCTACATAGCACCAATTCGTTCCTCATGAACTAAATGTCTCACCCCTTTTCCACGAAAGATGAAACCAACGTAGCTGGGCACAAATTGTCCGGGAATAACTACACCAACATATATCGCTTTACCCCAACACTACTTACTTCTATTCGTATTAGCGTAATGCTTAGAAGTATGTGGCTCAATGAGCCTAATCATTAAAGAAATATTCCAGGATCGCTCGAAGTCCATGGAATATATTATCCGCGGGTTCCATTCCAACGAGTAGGAAAATTACTCAGCTTTCTACACTAGGCCACACCCATGGCACCACACTTAGAAAACAATTTGGACTGTGGTGCGAAATTTCGATCAATAAAAGCTACTACTCCCATCCTTCCTTTAAGTCAACACCCCCATTTGAGGTATGCCTTTCGGCATTAGGTTAACTTCAACCCCTTACGGGTTTTTCTACTTAGCGCATCAGCAACCCCATTCGCATTTCCTCAGTGAAAGGGAATATCCATTTGATAGTCCGTTAATAATTTCAACTCTTTTCTCGTAAAGAGACCAATTCCCTGCCCGAGAAGTAGTGCCTCTATTTCATTAAGGCAATACTACCGCTACGAACTTTAAATCAAGCGTGGGATAACACTTCTCACGAAATTTAAGTTTGTGAGACGCATAAACAATGGGTTCATGTACCCGTATTCATACTTCCTGTTCCTGGAAGAGACCCGTTCCTTAAATCCACTCCCGATCTTAACACACGAGTGCAGGAGTAAAAGTCAGCTCATTCTTCAACTCCTCGAAAACAAAGTTACCGACGCCCCGCTCTATCTAAGAGAGGACTCACCTTCTACGGCCTAACATTCTGAATCACTCGAGATCATATACTTCTTGTTTCTAGGGACCTAATCCCTCCTAGAGTTAACACACAAACCTATTCATGGTCAACTCCTTACCGCCTTCCTAAAATAACGTCGCATCCCTTAAGGCCTTACATCCAAAAATCCTAAAGTCGATATATATCCTATCTAAGCCGTATAAGTATAATCCTAATTATATCCCTAGTGTCCAAGAACTTTCTCAACTTCCGACATTCGCTTGGTTTCATGCGTGGGACGTCTCGTCGAAGCGAAATCCAAACAAGAAACCCTCCTGTTACACTACTACCTCGCATCGTCGGTCGTCAAGAAGTAACGGTCTAAGACACATGATCGGGACGCTAAAATCTTAACTTGTAACCCTACTAATGCACTACTACTTCTAAGTCTTACCACCTCAATTTAACTGAAAATTTAACTAATCTGGCATTTACTTTCTGTCAGATGCTGCAAATACTTTATCCCAATATACTTACATGCATCTTTTTAAATGCCCTTCTCATTAAGGCATAAACATATGTCTCAATCCTACTTTATTATCCAAGTCTCCCTCACATCGATCAGAGGAGAGAACTAATACAGTGCTCATATCTCGCACTTTAACCTTATATTAGCCCCTTAATCACTCTAATATGTGATTCTCGGCTAAACCTTCTGACCCAGCACTTAACCATCAAAAGAAAGAAAATAAAAAAAATAAATATATCATCTCTCAACTTCTAACGTCGTTAAGGTTCATGTGCGGAGTGTCTCGCAAAGCGAAATCCAAACAAGGAACCCCTCCGACACAATCTACTTAACTTTTTGGTCGTGGAGATAAAGAAACACCATACACAAGCAAAGCAAACAGACAATCAAACGAAACAAACAAAACAAGAAATGAAAACTACCTACATACCGTACACCACCTCTATAGAGTCACAACCTGTATCCAGGAGAGATATTATAGAACAACTAGCTCTTGTCTACAACTAGAAATAGGATAGCCTCGCGATTTATTCGCTTGCTATCGCACCAACCAATCCATGGATATTTCCACCTGTAAAACAACTATAATACGAGTAGAACATAACACACATATACATTTAAAAAGCCAATACCCAATTTATAACGAGTGAGTAAAATACGGAACTTCCCTACTATGGAAGCCATATAAATACACCGATAGTGCCATAAACTCAATATACACAGTTGAATCTATGGTAAATACAATACTACTCCATCTTATCATAAGGAATGCACCACCCTTAACTAAGGTGGAATTCCCGCAAACATCCTTGTCCATCCCCCTGGCCACTACCAATGGTTCTCAGACACAATATTCTAGTCCTATATGAACCTAACTATTTCCATAAAGCCCTAACTAGGCACCCTATTCTTGCCCTTGTTCTTCAAACGACAAGATCAAAATGCATGGGTCCACATTCCACGTCAGAACCATTTCTCCATCTCTAACCACCATACGATTACCCGCGTAGTTCCCTTAACCGCCTCAGCAAAGAGAACATTCTACCAGTCTCCTCAGCCTTTGTTCAATGAGTCTTCCCCGATCGGATGTATGCCAATGGGGCCTCATGAACACTACTTCTATAGAAGTGCTAGAAACACTTACTTGTGAGCCTATCATTTCCACTGAAGGGCTCTCTCTCCCTTGTATTAACCCACTTCAATTCAAGGTTTCCTCAACCCTGTAAGTCTTTATTCACGGTCGGCCTCCGACCGGACCTCTAGTGAATATTTGAGAATCTACTTGCTCATCATTCCTGACATCCTAGAGAAACTCGCTGTTGAAAATATCTAGCGGGTTTATCTATGGGCAAAACTTCCCGTTCCACCAAAATGAGGCGACTACCATATTTTGCCACTTCAACCTTACTCCTATGGGTGAAAGATTTTCCTCCAATCTTTGCACCTGGGTACTTCCATACCCCTCTCTAAACCAAAACTCTCGGGCCTTATACTTCCACCGAATGAGGTTACACTTCCTCCTTTTGATTTAACTTCAACATGTAGTCCTTATCAAGGACCTCTCAACTTTAAATTGACGTCGCTTGGAGTCCCAAGCTTAGTAGCACTCTCCACTGGCAGCGGCACCTGAAAAACTATATCTACTGTACTTAGTAGTCACACTAGCAAAATAAGAAAATGTTACAAAGGGAGTGACCTCCAAAGCGGTCCTTATCCCCAACCACAGCTTACAGTTCTTAGTAATCCCATCTCATGACGCCTCCACAACGGCCTTCCCTGACGACCTTCCTCCGTCGACTTACGAATCTCACACGAACACGTAAAAGTTTTTCGGGGTTCTCGTATCATAGCAGGAGAATGAAATCTCACAAGAGAATTCAACGATCTTAATCCTAAGTCTCCACATCAAATCAAAAGTAACGCTGAAGGCATAGTACGTCCGCACAGATTCCTAAGGACTCTAGAACCTGATGCTCTGATACCATTTGTGAAAACCCGCCTACTAAAATAATAGGTGGCCAGCCCAATACTCTAATAATCCCAGGAATCATAGATAGTCAATTCTCAGCATCACTGTCGATTAAAATAATAGTACGAGATAACCACCAATCATTTTAAAAAACAAACTGTTAATTTTAAAATTTTGTAAATTAAAGTAAAACACTTAGACAATCCTATTGGCAAAAACGGTGGATATCGAAAATCAACGAACAAAAGAAGGACAATGCAATAAATAGTAACTGAATAAGATGTCGGTTAATAGACCAATACAAATAGTTACATCGAGTATTACAATTTAATATCACAGTAATTATAAATGAATGAAATGCTTGGGAAACACGCCCGAATAAATAAACTAAACATAACTAGAGTACAAAAGATAGAAGCGTCTACATCAAATATCCTACAACATCCGCGATATGCTATAGCTCCTTGACAACTGGAATGGAAAGTCAATACGGGTGTCCTCGCGGTAGAGCACCTGAACGGACAAAGAGTTGCATGCAAAATAAATAAATATATACGTTTCAGGGTCCGGTTTGATATGTAGTCCTCTCGCAATTAACATAATATTTCTCACCTCTCACTTCTAAAAGCACACCCTAGCGCAATATCAATGAAATGCTCCTATTAACCCAAGTACCAAGGGCTAACTTCTCCTCAGTCTCAACACTATGGCCTGTTCGTGCGTGGGGTGTCTCGCGAAGCGAAATCCAAACAAGGACCCCCCCCCCCCCGATACACTACTCCTAAGCAAGGTTGATTGTCAAGATCCATTAGACCCTCAGCACGTAATCAATATATATATATATATATATATATATGTATGGGAGATCTCATCTACTACTACTCAAGGAGACATAAATAAATCCATGCACCATCTAAAGGCACAGTTCCTATTTTCTTTAGGAAATACATATATAGAAATTCATTTTATCAAATGTTTACCAAATCAATTTCATTTCAAACTTTCTTTACCAATTTTATTTCCTTTCTTGCATCCAGGAAAATACATATTTAAAAGCAAGTTTTATTAACATAAAAATGTTATTCTTTCATTTCATATTTTCCATTTTCCTTCTTCCATTCGAAAAATGTATTTAAAAGACATTTTTATTATCATAAAAAAAAAAATTCCATAACAGATGCTTCCATTTCCCTTCTTCCATTCGGGAAATGTATCCGAAGCCAATTTGTTTATCCCATTTCCCATCTTCCAACCGGGAAATGTATTTAAAGAAAATTCATTATCATGAATTTCTTTAACATATCTAAGATCGTCCCTTCGGGTTTCCTCACTGGACGCGCCCCTAAATGGCTATCATCTTCCAGGGCCTATCAACCAAGACAACCTGGGAACCTACTGAACGTCGGGAAGCATATGCCTACGGTAGAGTCATAACCACACCCAGAATTACCTCACCAGTGCAGAAAATATACAGTAAATGCTCATATGGCCTAGGGATATATCCACCCAGCATTCATTAGCCAGGGGGCTTCACCATGCGTGCGCAACTTCCCTTATGATAGCGATTTAGAGAGGTGTGTAATCATAAATTAACATTTATGAAAAATCATTTTTTCCATTTTGAAATCATTCACTTTTACATTCTCAAAAACCATTTGTACTTATTCATTTAGTACCACATGCTATAATATGCATTTCTTATTCTTAGTGTCATATTTTATTAATGACCTAAGACCCGAAGTGCCATTATCCTCAAGCTAGTATCCAAGAGTTCACACAATACCATAAATAATCAAAGCGAGTCTCCCTCAATGATAGAGTCCCAAAAGTCTCCACATTAACATTATATCATTCTATTAGTTTTAGGTTAACTTCCTATATCATACGGACATTAACCTACATAAACTAGCCCTCGGGGTAAGCCCAATTATCCCATATTAACCTAAGACATTTGTCTACCCAACACAACCCTCTAGGAATTCTCATTACTTCCCAAAGTAAGATTCCTAAACCTTGGACCTAAAAGAAAAGGGATAAAAACTAAGCTGTAAAAACATCCCGAAAATGCAGGGTTTTTGAATTGATTCGCCCTGGACGAATCGATTCGGTCAAGAAGACCCTGACATTCTGCATAACCCTGAATCGATTCGCTTGGTCCGAATCGATTCGGTCCACTCAGACCTGACACTTTACCCTTCGACGAATCGATTCGCTAGGGGCGAATCGATTCGGCCCTGCAGAAATCCCAAGTTTGGGTTACGGGTTTAAGAACCCTAAAATCCCGAAAACCCAAATATCTCAATTTTCTTCAACATCAATAAGAATTTATTCTACCCAATCATTCCTACACTTCATCTAACTTATTCTCCCAACTTAAATCAAAAGAAATTATAAGATTAAAGGTATTATCACTAAAAACCTATAAATCCCAAAAATGATTTAAATCTCCAAAATATAGCCATACATGAAATTTTATCACATTAAATAAATATCTAGCAAGTAAGAAACTTGACTCGAGTTTGTAGGCTCGGATTCTCTTCCCGAAGCATCGATTTCCATCTCAAAATCTTCATTTCTCTCTTTTCTCCATTTTCTCCCAAGCTCTCTCTTCTCTCTCTCTCTCTCTCTCTCTCTCTCTCTTGGCTTATAACACAAGATAAGGGAAATAAGAGGGGTGGGGAGACTTAACCGGGTCTAAAATAAAAATTCCCCTCTTTTAATCGCTAATACACCATTAAAATGACTCGTAACCACATAATTGAGTCATAAACTGTTAAAAATGCCCGAAACCCAAAAATACAACTTGGCACTTATTTTGACTATCTCGAATATTCTGAAAACAACTGGACTCCCTATTTTGGCATTCGGAATAGCGTGAACTATTTTTATGTTCCAAATTCATTTTAATTTATTAATTAGGCTCCTATTTAAATATGAGTCATAACCGTCGCTTTACATATAACGACGCAATAAAATGCAATATAATGATATTTACCTTCTCATAATGGTAAATAGACAAAACATAGTAAATATTATCCCTTAATATCACGGGAAATAATATTTACTCCAACTTCCCCTATTTTATAAAATTAGTCCATCGGGCAAAATATTATAAAATAGTCGCTCAAAAGCCTAGGTTGTTACACCGTCATGGAGGAATACATTACAATGAAAGCATCCATGTTTGCTAGGAAATATATGGTAACCCGAAAATTATAGATGATGGAGATGAGTTTTCCAATGAGGGTATTATAGTCATAGGAAAATGAGATATATTAATAAGTGTAGAGTATGAATAAGTGTTTCATTGAAACCCATGAGGATGTTGACGAATGGAAATAGTAAATGCATGCTATAATTTTACTTCTCCTTGTTATCTAATAAACTTGATCACCTTCTTGATAAATTTTCAAATTCAATGTTAGAAAATATAATGCGTCCTGATACATTAAAAAAATGAAGGACCGTTTCACATTCTCACATTGAAATTAGACTTTTGGTGCCACATGAGGTAATTATTATATAAAGTCTTCCTTATTAAATGATGAATAATTTCAAGCTTTAAAAATCATCTAATTAACTTATGTAATCCATAATTTCATTTGTTAAATATGGATGATGGCACGTCAAGGATTTCTCATCTCGCTAATGGAACCAATTTCATACCACACCAGTTTACGAAGTATCGATTGAATAGTTATGTATTCTCGTCAAGGTTATACAAGAAAAATATTTAGTTACAAAACATCGACATTTCGTATAAGACTTTTACGGATTTCAAGGCGAATATAAAGACAAAAATCTCATTGAAGCGTAAATGACATACTATGGTGTAATTAAAAATATTTTTTAATTAGACTATATTAATTTCAAAGAGGTTGTGCTTTATTGTGATTGGGTAAGAGTTAAGGAAAATAATGTGTGTAAAGTCGATTCAATTATCAATATGATAATGGTAGACTTATCCAAGATGAAGATCAAGGGGCACATGAATGATGATTTGTTTGTGCATTTAAAATCCCAAGCAAGTGTTTTACTCCGAGTATATCAACAATGAATTGTGTTAAGTCATTTTACATGTGCCAAAGTGTCTCATCAGTATCACGAGTGACTTGGCAAATCCTATCGACTATTAATCCATTTTGGATGACAATAAGAACATGAAGAAATTTCTAGATACTTTATATGAGTAGATTTATTTGTATTGTAAAATGTAATCTCGATCTAGTTTGGTAATTTTAACTGGGCGAATGATGAGGATTTCAATTTGTAATTTGCAGTAAAATGTAATATTTAATTTCGCAAAATGTAATCTCTAATTTATTGTTTGTTAAGTCTAATTTGGGTTGTTATATTAAAATTTCCAAAACTCCAAGGCTTATTAGATCCATAGATCTTGCGTCACGCACTACACCTAGATCTCACATAGATCAAGTTAAATCCATAAAAATTGAATTGGGATTTTTGCATTTAGTGAATTGACTTGGATTTAATAAATAAAAATTGACTTATATTTTATATTATGCTACTCAAGCCATTTTTTTTGCAGAATATGTTTACATCAGGCCATCGGACCTCGGGACAAAGCGGGGTGATGAGGGATCATAAAAAAAATTCGATCAAGTTCGGTAAGCATGGGACTCCAATTGAAAGCAAGACGTCTTTAATGGTGCATTTTTTAGAGTTATTCAAATATATAATTATTCATGTGTATGAAAATTGGAAGAACATTCCCGACGAGCTGAAGATGGCCATTTAGGGGGGGGGGGGGGGGATAGAGGTATTAAAATCTCAATATTTATATTAAATATTTCACTTTCATATAATATTTTAATATATGTTTTTTTAATGTTAATTCACTAACATTCTTATATTATATGTTTGTTGGACAAAAACATTTCAACTTTCCCTCAGAATCGTGGGGCTATATATTTGCCAATGTAGGCAGGCAATGGAAGACATGGAAGATGAAATTGCATGCTCGCTTTTCGGGAAGGACCAGGAGACTGTGCTGCGATGTGGAGACACCGTCCTAAAGAAACAACCTATCACGTTGGCCAATTGATATAGGTTTGTTGATTTTGAGGCATATGAGAGACATTTGTCCAACCATGGTTCGACGAGGACTAGCCGATCAAATATGATGGATGTGCTTTACTCTGGGCGAACATCTTACCCAGAGGTGGAGCATTGGATGGTAAGTAAATTGCCTTAATTTGTTCACATTTTATTTAATTGTCAAATTAAAATTTATTATTAATTTAATTAAAAAAGGAGTCTAGGAGTGGCCCAGGGGAAAAGCCACATAGGATCGACTCCTATATAAAGATTCGGTTGAAGGAATGGAAGACTAATAATACGCAGGTCAGTATAAATTTTAATTATATTATCAAGTTTAGTATTTATTTATATTCCTTTGCAAACTTAATAACATGCTTTTATACTATTTCAGGATAGGCTAAGGGTGGTGCACATCAACAAAAGTGATGTCAATAAGCCATCTCTGAGTATCGACGCATGAACCCCAATCATTGGCTAGGATAAAAAAAAATTATTGTCCAGGTGTCATCTCCTGGATATGACAGTTGAAGTTGTTGGTCCTTACTTATAATAACAGTGAGTTGTCCTCCAAGGTCGACACTTACAAACTAGATATGGACTCGAAGTTGGAAAAATCTCTAACAAACCATGAACCACGTGTTTAAATGGTTCAAATAAGCAGTCACAGATATGGGGAAGGGGAATGGTAATGAGAAGAATAAAGTAAAGGGTAAGGATAAATTGGGTGACGGGGCCACTACTCCATTATCCTTACTAATATCGTCTAATTCGTCATCCCATTACAATATATACTCTACACGCAACCCCACTATCTTGACTCCATTTGAGTCAGCTGGAGAGGGAGTTTATATCCATAACATGCATGGAGACGAGCAAATTACCAAGGGACTTAGGGATTTGAGTGCCACTGCGGGTACCATGGTGCACAAGCATCCACTGCAATGGTATGAGTACCAATTCATGGCGATGGAGGTTTTGTCAGGGAAATAATATGTGGTCTTGTGGTTGGATGAGAAAGCCGATGTTCGACATATAGACGTCATATTGTGGTTGTATATTGTTTGGCCAACTTTTTTCCTCGGTCGTTATTGAGATTTTGCACGATTATACTTACAATGAAACTTGATTTGATGTCATTAAACTTGAGTATTGATATAATTGACTTGAATTAAGTGTAATTGGGTTTGGTTTGTATAAATGTGTATTTAATTTTGATTTCTTTTTGTGGCTTATTATATTGTGATTGGAGTTGTGGTTTGGTTTGAACAGGAACATGTCATTTTTTGATATTTGAAGCAAGTTTACTCATTGGCAGTAGCTACTACCCAATAATAATTTTTTCTTGTTTATACTTTTGTCACGATCCTCGATTATGACAAGATATGTGTTTTCACAGTCAAGGATCATGACAGTATATGTTCACCTCTCAAGTTTAACTTTTTTCTAGGGTTAAAAGGACTGTGACAATCCGCCTCAAATGATGTAGTGATTTTTGGGGTTACCTAGCTAGTTAAAGGGTAATCAAATAAAATCCTTACCAAATCAAAGCAATAAACAATATCTAGCCACCAAAAATAATTAGGAACATTTATAAGCGGATCGAGATGTTGGCAGTGAAATTCCCGAATATGCCCATGAAACAATGCCATACGCACAAATGAACATACTCTGATTTCATGCAAGTTTTTCTAATAACATATATATAATCAAATCAAAAAAAACTTTATTATTCAACTAATTAGATTTTAATACATGCGGAAATTAAGATCAATAAAATCTGATTTATTTTAAAGTTAAATTAATAACAATCTGATTTATTATGTTATAATACAATATATCTCATATGATTAATTATTCTAAATCAAGTAATTAAATCATGTAACAATTTTAATTCTAAGTCATACATAGAATAAGATGAGTAAAAGAAGAATAACAAGTATGATTTTTTAACGTGGTAAAAACCCAAACTAGGAAAAACATCCACGGCGACCTCTACACCACAAAATAAAAATTCAACTAAAAAAGAATATAGGTTACAAGCTATATAACAAACTGAGTACACAAATAGACCTAATTTAAGTATAAATTTTTTATAAACTCCTCTAAATTATTCTGACTTCTCCCGAGGCTCTCATGTTGTAGTTGTTCTCTCAACTTCGTAACTCCACTCCTTTTAGAGAATTCCAGCTCAGTCAAAACTGATATCTCAACAACATACTAGTTGTGCAAAACATGTAAGTGAATACGTTCTAAATGCAAACCATTCAAAAACTTAAATCATAACACGAGCATATAAGTTTTTTACAAAAACGTAACAAAAATGCATTTGTAATCAAGCACATAAGTTTTCTATAAAAACTTAAGAAAAATACATTTTCAATTAACAACCAATTAAGTTTTCTATAAAAACTTACTAAATAAATTTTCAATCATAAATCTTCACATAATGAATTCTTAGAAACATTTAAAAATTATCATCATCAATTCTTTAAGCATTCTTTTTAATCAATATGTAATAACACTCATATGAACAAAATCATGTAGACATAAAATAATCACTCTAACATGTGTTCCAAATTTCTCAAAAATATATAGACAGATTTTATGAGAAAAGTGTTTTATAAATTATTTCAGAAATATGAGAAAATAGATCTTTAAAAGATTTTCAAAAAACATGCAAGATCCGGAGAAATTTTGATTTAAACATCATATAACATCTAACACAAAATCAAAATATTTAGATGATAAAAATATTCAATAAAATTCTGATCTAAAACTCTAAGGAATTCTAGTTTTTGTAAAAATTATTTTATCATCAAAGCACATAAATTCTCTCTACAATGACACAATATATCAATCTCTAAAATATGAGATGAAGTGTAAGATCATTGAGAATAAAAAACAAAAATGATATGAAGTAGAAATAACACAATGTGAAATAACATTCAATGTCTTTCTTAGATTTTCTCTCTAATTCTCTATATGTTCTCTCTACAAAATTTAGACCCTATTGTGTTTCTCACTCTAGATATCTGAACAACTCTAAAAAATTCTAACTCCAATAAACTCTCAAATGATGTTTATATAAGTGAGAAAATAATATTCTAGAAAAATTTAAATCAAAGGTTCAGATTAAAGGTTTTAATCGAAAAACTAAGATTAAATCGAATTAAAACTAATTAACAGACTATTTACAACTTAACAAATTAAGTCAATCTCAACAAATTTAGTTGGTTATAAAACCTAAAACCATTCAAGATAATAAAACAGTGATAAGTGGTTTAGGTAACAACTTCTCAAAGGAATATATTCTATACAGCTGGCATAAAATCTAAAATACACCAATGGGATCTAAAAAGTAACTAACAGTTAAAAGGATGTAGGCACTAACGATCAAGACTTTTATTTTAAACCAACAGATATAAAACATATAAGATCTCGGGTATAATAAAAAAATCTAAGGCTAACATGTGACAGGTACAGTACACACTCACCATATTAACGATCAAATCTCGGGCATCTAATATCTTGTCCTAGGCCGAAAGCAATAGCAGGTATATACCAATTTTATTTAAAATATTATTTTTAATAAAAACAGTCTAATTTCACTTTTTAGAAAAAAATGTTTAAGCACAAAATCAATAACATCACAATTAATATATGCATGTGTGCCTATTGTGTCAAGTGCATATGTGCAACACACGTGAATACCTTTACTCAGATATGTCTTTGAGTAGAGTCTAGGCGTGTTGAGTCGTCAAGTAACGTTTTTTGATGTACTAAGGAGAAGGTTTATACTAAAAAATATATTTTGACACAATATCCAAATTAATCGAAACGCCTAAATAATGTAGACTCAAGTAAGTCAAAGATTTAGGGTGTTTCAATCTCCCCATATGGATATTTGTGACAAAACCCTTTGAGTACATCATGGTACTCTTAGGAAAAAATAAAATAACCAAAGTCCTATACAGCAATTACTATTCTAGCCAATCCATAAAAATCTTAGAAAATAAAAATTACAAGACTCAACTATACATCAATTACCCTAACACCTTCTTGTGATTTCCTACATTAAAACATTAAAACCAAACTCACAAGAACAAGCGTAAGATATCATAGAAATTGATAAATCATTAAAAACAAGATATCATGATAATAATTTAAGAATCAAGACTAATAAAAATGATGTACTCTTCTCCCCCTTTTTGTTTCAAATAGACAAAGGATAAAAACATGATAATATAGAGAAGATTAAAATATAACTACCACAATAAACATTTAAACGGTTCTAATCAAGTGTCACTCCTACATTGACATGATTTTAAGGGTGTCTTTTGCATTGACAAACATCCATACCCTAAAATCTCAAAGGACATATAATTACCATGATTATGACAGGAAAATATGTAAATATGGTAGAAAAATGAATCAATCACATTCATATAGTCTTTAGGGACTTTTCAAATAAAATCAAGGGTAATAGACATTCAAGACATAATTTAAACAAGATCAATATATTCTAGAGTAATCAACAAATAAGGCCTCTCCCCCTCAACCAATCATATGGTTACTAAAAAATATTGAACTAAGCATACAAACCATAATACGGGTTATAAATTCAAGAAATAGAGTGAGAACAATTAGAGGAGATAAAAATAACACGTTGTCTATCAATAGGTCATACAAATAAAAACTCATCATAATATTTTGATAAAAAAAAGTAATCAGATTTGTAATATGAAATCATATGATCACGAAATAAAGTATCAACACTCCAGACGGTTAAATCATATTCGGAGCGACCCGCTCTGATACCAATTGAAATTCCAGGATACGCACATGAAACAATGCCACACGCGAAAATGAAAATACTCTGATTTCATGCAAGTTTTTCTAATAACATATATATAATCAAATCAAGAAAAACTTTATTATTCGACTAATCATATTTTAATACATGCGAAAATTAATATCAATTAAATTTCATTTATTCTAAAGTCAAATTAATAACAATATGATTTATTACGTCACAATACAATATATCTAATATGATTAATTATTCTAACTCACGTAATTAAATCATGTAATAATTTTAATTCTAAGTCCTACATAGAATAAGATGAGGAAAATAAGAATAACAAGTATGATTTTTTAACGTGGTAAAAACCCAAACTAGGGAAAATATCCATAGTGGCCTGTACACCAGAAAACAAAAATTTTAATAAAAAAGAATGTAGGTTACAAGCTATATAACAAACTAAACACACAAATAGACCTAATCTAAGTAAAGAATTTTTACCAACTCCTCTGAACTATTATGACTTCTCCCAAGGCTCTGATGTTGTAGTTGTTCTCTTAACTTCGTAACTCTACTACTTTTAGCGAATTCCAACTCAGTCAAAATTGGTCTCTCAACAACATACTAGTTGTGTAAAACGTGTAAGTGAATATATTCTAAATGCAAACCATGTAAGAACTTAAATCATAACACGAGCATATAAGTTTTCCACAAAAACTTAACAAAAATGCATTTTTAATCTAGCACATAAGTTTTCTATAAAAACTTAAGAAAAATACGTTTTCAATTAGCAACCAATTAGGTTTTCTATAAAAACTTAATAAATAAATTTCCAATCATAAATCTTCACATAATGAATTTTTAGAAAGATTTCAAAATTATCATCATCAATTCTTTAAGCATTCTTTCTAATCAATATATAATAACACTCATATGAACGCAATCATGTAGACATAAAATAATCACTCTAACATGTGTTCATAATTTCTCAAAAATATAAAGTCAGATTTTATGAGAAAAGTGTTTTACAAATTATTTCAGAAATATGAGAAAATTGATCTTTAAAAGATTTTCAATAAACATGCAAGATCCGGTGAAATTCTGATTTAAACATCATATAGCATCTAACATAAAATCAGAATATTTACATGATAAAAATAGTCAATAAAATTCGGATCTAAAAATCTAAGGAATTCTAGTTTTTGTAAAAAATTATTTCATCATGAAAGCACATAAATTCTCTGTACAATAACACAATATTTCAATCTCTAAAATATGAGATGAAGTGTCAGATCATTGAGAATCAAAAACAAAAATAAAAATGAGATGAAGTAGAAATAACCCAATGTGAAATAACATTCAATCTCTCTCTTAGATATTCTCTCTAATTCTCTATATTTTTCTCTCTACAAAATTTAAACCCTCATGTGTTTCTCACTCTAGATATCTGAACAAATCTAAAAAATTCTAACTCCAATAGACTCTCAACTGATGTTTATATAGGTGAGAAAATAATATTCTAGAAACATTTAAATCAAGGGTTCAGATTAGAGGTTTTAATCCCAAGCCTGAGATTAAATCAAGTTAAAACTAATTAATGGATTATTAACAGCTTAACAAATTAAGTCAATATCAACAAATTCAGTTTGTTATAAAACCTAAAATCATTCAAGAGAATACAACAGTGGTGAGTGGTTTAGGTAACAACTTCTCAGACGGATATATTCTATACAGCTGGCATGCAATCTAAAATACACTAGTGGGATCTAAAAAGTAACTGACAGTTAAAAGGATATAGGCACTAACGATTAAGACTTTTATTTTAACTACACTAACTTATTAACCAACAGATATTAAACTTATAAGATCTCGGATATAATCAGAAATCTAAAGCTAACATGTGGCAGGTACGGTAACACTCACCATCTTAAAGATCAAATCTTGGGTATCTAATATCTTGTCCTATGCCAAAAGCAATAGTAGGTATAGGTTATGGCCAAAAGCTATGTTTTACAGTAGATGGTGTAGCGTCCTAAGCTAACAGGTATAAAAATGTATGACACCAAGAGATGTTAAAATAGTGATATACAGTTTAACCCATTTGTTTTAAAGAAAGATGTTAACAGATAATAACAGTAAAACTAAAGCTCCTAATGTTATCTCGGTCCTAAGGTAATCTTGGTTTAAGCAGGTAAGCATCCTAATGGGACAAAGCAAGTCAAGTCACTTAAAAGTGACGAAAAAAATTAATGTAGAAATGTACAGCTATGCTCCTAATAGATATCACCTACATATCCTAACTTTACTATTACCTTTAACAAGGTCAAATCCGACAAATTTATAGTTCCTAAAGCTCTTACCACAATGACTATAAGGTCAAGTCTAGTGCTTCCTCGTCTATTGTACAAGACCATATAAGTACACCTAAGTAATAACCTATATGTGAAATAAAGAGGTGAACCTATTTTACCTATTCTTTTAAAGGCTTACACGGACTAAGTTAAAACCGAACAACTAAAGGTTAAAAACATTAACAGATAATAGATTTACGAAAAATATTTTTCAAAATGAAAAATTATTTTTATCAAAAAATTTCGAAAATGATTTTAAACAAAATTTATACCAATTTTATTTAAAAAATTATTTTTAATGGAAAACAGTCTAATTTCACTTTTTAGAAAAAAATGTTTAAGCACACAATCAATAATATCACAATTAATATATGCATGTGTGCCTAATGTGTCAAGTGCATATGCGCAATACATATGAATACCTTTACTCGAATATGTCTTTGAGTAGAGTCGAGGCGTGTAGAGTCGTCGAGTGATGTACCAAGGAGAAGGCTCGTAGTAAAAAATATGTTTTAACACAATATCCAAATTAGTTGAAACGTCTAAATAATGTAGACTCAAGTAAGTCAAAGATTTAGGGTGTTTCAGTTAGCACTCAACCGCTTGATCTTAAAATCCTCTAAAAGGCATTGACCTTCCTTTTATATCTTAAACAATGAGAATGGAAGGACCTGGAATGATGAATGCTCGAAATCTCTTGAACAAATCAAGATCTACATAAGCCGACCTCTTCCATTTGCGCTCCCAAATTTAGGTGATCAAGTCTACATGTATTTCTCGGTGTCCGACCATGAAGTGAGTTCGGCCTTATTATACAAAAAGAAGGGGCATCGGGACCCGATTTATTATGTAAGTAAAACATTGTCGGATGTCGAGAAACACTACATTCCTTTGGAAAATCTGGCTAACTCATAAGTGATCACTTCATACAAATTGAAGAACTACTTTGAAGCCCACCCAATTATTGTTATTACGTCATTTCTATTAAAGGAAGTCCTCAGAATGATCAAACTATCTAGATAAATATCCAATTAATCGGTGGAACTAGGAAGATTTGATATCCACTATTAACCCAAAACTTCTATCAAAGGACAACTTTTAGGGGACTTTATTGCTAAATTCATTAGAAGGAATAATCCTGGTGAAAAGGATATCACTAATCAGATGACCACTAGAGAACCCAATTAAATCGACAAATCAAGGCTTTATGTTAATTAAGCATCTAATTCCAATGGGTCAGGATCTCCTAGGTACTCCAAACCATATTGGGCTCTATAAGGGAATACAACTTGGCTTTGAGGCATCTAATAATAAAGAAAAATATGAGGCTCCTAGTGGCGGACTAAAAAAGGCATTGTCGATTAGCGTTATTCACTTTGAAGTTTATTGTGATTCAAGGCCCGTATCTAACTAAATATCATGAGACTATAATTCCAGGGATGAATGTGTGTGACCATATTTCCAGATTGCCCAGGACTTGGTCACCAAATTCAAGTGCATCCAAGTCCAACAGTTTCCCTGAGGAAATAATAGTTAAAAGGACACCTTAGCCACTTTGTCTTCTGATGTCGACTCTAACCTTAAGAGAACAATTAAAGTAGAGTATCTGTATCGGAAGCGCATTGTGAATCAGACAAGTGCCAACCAAGTTATATCCATATAAAGGCCTCCCAGCTGGATGGACCCAATCATGGCATACTTACGAGAGGACACCTAACATATTGATAAGAAGCATGATCACTAAATAAGAGCTAAGGTTATCTTCTTTTATCTATCCCTTAAGGGAAACTCTATAAGAGATCCTTCACGGGGCCCTGCTTGTAATATGTGCATCACGGTAACATCGATTAGGTCATCTATAAGATGCACGAATGGATTGGTGGAGGTCATGCAAGAGGAAGATCTCTGTGTTTAGAGTCATAAAGGAAGGATATTTGTGGTCATATGTACATAAGGACAACGTATCCTACGTGAAAAATTATAAAAAGTGTCAGAAGTTCTTGCCAATTCTCCACCATCTAGCTAGCGACCGCAAGACCTTGAACATCCCATGGACTTTTATTTAGTGTGGGTTAGACATCATAGGCCCATTATCAATAACACCTATAAACTGGAATTATGTTATGGTCGGCACGAATTATTTAATAATATGGATAGAGGCAGAACCTTTGGCAACCATTAGAGATATTTAAATGATCAAGTTCATTTGGAGGAACATTATGACCCATTTAGACATGTCTATGACACTTATCACAAACGATGAGATGCAATTTGAGAGAGGCCCATTTTAATACTTATACAATAGCCATGAATTTAGGCACTACTTCAGTTCGTTGGAATAATAGATAGGCTGAGGCCTCTAACAAGGCCATAATCGACATAATAAAATAAAGATTGGAGAAATCAAAAGGAGCTTGGGTGGATGAGCTTTCCCACGTACTCTGGGCATACTGAATAACCCCTAGAATGTCAATCGGAGAAATGCCATTTGCCTTAGCTTACGAAATGGAAGACATATTACCACTAAAGGTTGCATTGTTGACCATGAGAAAAAATGTTGTCGATTAAAGCATAAATAAAGAAATCATTAGAATTGAGCTTGATCTATCAAAAGAAAGAAGAGAAAGATCTTTGATCAATCTAGCATCCTACTAAACACAGTTGGATAAGTAGTACAATAAAGGCATCAATCCGAGAAAATTCCATATTAGATATTATGTCTTAAGAAAGGTCATTGGCAGCGCGAGGAAGTCGTCAAACAGCAAAATAGGACTTAACTGGGAAGGACCATTCAAAATTATCAAGGATAACATCTAGGGAGCCTACTATTTTGAAACAATAGAGGACATGGAGATAATCAGGGACACAAACAACCTTAGATATTTTTATTTCTAAAATTTTACTTCTGATTCTTCAGTTTGTTACGCAAGTTTCAGTTTGTTATTTCCAACTTTTTGGATGTTTAAAATTCAATTAATATAATTATATTTTGCATTGTTCCAAATGGAAGGCCAATATCATTACAAATTTTTTCGAAAAATTATTATTTGTCATTTTGTTACCTTATTATACTTTGTGAGGTTTTACGATTACATGTTTTTGTCATTAAGAAATATATAATCATCAAGAATTCCCAGGAAAGATAAAGACCCATGGGGGATCCATGGGCACTAAGTATTCCAACTTTGCTTAAAATCTTGAATGGGTGGATGCTTTAGAAACTAGTTTTATTCTCGCCATAGCTTAATTATAGGCGTAAGGTGGTGTGATTACACTATCCTAAAAGGTAAGACCAATAAAAATTCTCGACATGGGAAGAATGTGAGAATGAGAACATGAAATTAATTTAAGTTTCATTCAAACAATTCATTAATTACAAAGATAGGATAAGTCAATCGATTATATAAATAAATAGGAAATTATAAGATGTCAAAAGTAGTTATGTCATCTTCGGCAAGTCACTAGCTCAGTTATGGCAAATCCACAACCATCGTCAAGCTTAGTTAAAACGCATCATCACTATCATGGTCGGCGAGATAGTTTCTCATAAATTAAATAGGGATCGTATTATTTTGCTATCCGTGACTCATCACTCCAAATGGGAGGTAGCCAAGTAAAAGGACAATCCACATATTACCAATGGAAAAACTGGGTATCCCTTAGGATTGTAAAGATAACCAGGCAATTTATCTTGCCACACTATAAGCTACTTGTCTGGCTTAATCCAGGTGCAACGGGGTATCCATTTAAACTTCATCATAACCGGAGAGACAAACTATGTGAGGGCCCTTTTTGAACTGATACCTTAATTTCATTATCATTTGGTGCAAACCAAACTACGCGAGGTCTGTTCGTCCTTGTCAAGCTTGTCCTTTAGAGCAACATTCTCAATTTGCAATATCCCACCTATATTTTCGACTTCACCCAACTTAGCCTGAAGATGGATGGCCAAGCTAGTCTTCTTGTAGTAAGTGATTTTTATTCTCTATAACACTTAGAGAATAGCAATAAAGGTTGTCCAGGTGACTCAAAAGCATTATCTCCATGTTAGAAGTCCAGTTCTTCACCCTATTAGACAACTAGCACTAAGACCAAGATGTTGTCAGGCTACAAGAGTAGAAAATAAAATGCATTCATAATCTAAGGTAAGCCACAATACAAACAAGTGTAAAGTTATGGACGAACAGAACAATATGAGGAAACTAACAATGTTTTATTTCATTTCACCGAAAATTGGGCAAGCCCTTATAGAAGAGTACAAAATAAAAAGGAATAAGACATCCAAATAATATACAATAAGATCCTTGGCTAATCCACTTAGCACAAGTCGCTTTCTTCGTTACAACCTTATCTTAATTCACAACCTCTTGTTGCTAGTGTGTGACCTCTTCTGTATCCTCGTCATCTAAGTTAGTAGGAGTGATAAGTGAATAACTCAGACTCAGTAGAGTCCCTGACCTTTGCTAAGTATTCATCCCCACCCTTCTTAAAGAATGACTGAAGGCAATATTGTTGGAACCTAACGTCTCTAACAAAGATTGGGTGGATTCCTCGCCAGCCTTCTCCCACTACTTGACCTTCAACTGCATAGTAAATATCTTCACATCGTTGTCCTTCATTGCACTGTCCTACTCCTTGGCCTTCTTCTAGGAGAAATTATAGGGGGTATGCATTATTGTAACAATCAAGAGGGCCTTCTTCTCTTCCTTATTATGGGACAGCAATGCCCCCTTAAATATTGTAACAATCAAGAGGGCCCTCTCATATCTCAATTATCACCCACTCAAGGATGTAATGTCACGTAAACTCCTTTAGAGTCTTTTCATTTATGACGTAGATCATCCTTACAGTGACATAATGGAGAAATACAAGAAAATGGATATTAACGGAAGAAATTTGTAGAAAATAAAGAATGTGAGAGAAGTAGACTTATAATACTAAGAGTCACAATGAAGCTCTGATATTTGAAGATGGAAATGACCCAAAATGATGATATGAACTGAGTTAGTTGGGTGCAATAATTTTTTATTCATCTCTCATCATTTAATAGCACACCCCCAAATGCCAACACAAAATATGCAACCGCACTTTGTGATAATTACTTCACATTTATCGGTAGGCCCCTAAAAACACCAGGGCATATTACTCACATACCCTCCAAAGTTTAACGTGAAGAATAAAAAAATTTTAAATTTTCAACAAAAGTGTCAACATATTCTCGATATAGAACCTATAAATGATTAGGCTTCATCGATAATCGCGATCAAGATCCAGTTTGAAAAGCAAGCACCACCCTGCACCCCAAACCATTTGCAAATCTTTGGGGGAAATTTTAGGGGATTATTCGGACACGAGAGAAATAAACATGTCTTTTTAATTCTATCAATTACATCACATCAGGATATAAGGATGATTGAGGTTGATCTGAGAAAATCTCGAATTTAGATATAGTCAATCAAGATCGAATAACTATCTAAAGTCATGGAGTCCTTCACGACTCAACCACTTTTCTTTTTTCCCATTAATGTAACCCTTGCCATAGGGAAAATGGGGCATGTAACCTCTATAATCCTTACATGATTTATAAAGGGAAGAGAAACACCCTGTGGACATAAGCACGTTGTCGAACCACGTACATACTATTTTTGTGTGTAATTGTGCATATTTATACTTTGTTAGGCTTTAACTATGTTGATAAAATTCTAGTATGATTTTTACGACCTATAATATTATTGTTGACTTCATGGTTATTTCGGATACAACCCGAACACCATTGCACATGAGGATCAAGAGAACATCACCTCCACGTGTTAAATTGGTACTTTTACTTATCAATGAATGTTATCTGGGTTTTGTAATGCACCCATTACCTTTTAGCGGTGCATGATAAGTATTTTATTACACATGGTAGATAGATATCTCGCTGTTTTGATGGATAATTTCTCGGTGTTTAGGTCTAGTTTTGACGAGTGATTAGTCCACCTGAACCATGTCTTAAAGAGAAATAAAGAAAAGAACTTTGTCCTTAATTTGGAGAAGTGCCACTTTATGGTTAAAAAGGGAATTATGCTAGGCCATATCAAATCTGAGAGGGGGTATGAAAGTCAATATAGCTAAACTATATCTAATTATAAATCTTCCCCCTAAAACACTGAAAGATGTTAGGTCATTCCTAGGACATACTACACTAAAAACACTTTTTCTAACAGATTGTTTCCATAATTAGTTTTATTTCTAACGAATTATATTGCAATTAGAAATACGATATGATGATTTTGGTTTAAACGGCCTTCGGCCGTTAGGAAAATTAACTATACTAACAACAACCAACCGTTAGAATTTTTTATTGGCAACGCACTCGGGGCATTAGGAATTTAAATATTCTATTAGTATTTTAAAATTAGAAATAAATGTTGTAATGGCTTTTGTCTGTTAGTAATATAAAAGTCAATACTAATGTTTCTGCTCCGTACAAATAGGAATCAATTTCTTTTTTTAAATAACATTCCATTGGGAATTTTTTGAAAAAAAAACAAGCAAATCAAATATAGATTTCACACAATGCACATGTCAAGTTAAGGTTGATGCATTGCCTAGCCCAGAAAAACTTTTAGAAAAGTACTCATGTTAGAGGAGTTAAATCAATCAAATTAACGAAAAGATAACCATATATCAATCTTAAGATTCCATCCATAAACCATCATTCATATTCTTGTTCCGATAATGAGTTTGACAACATCAGTTAAGAAAAAATGTTTGCATAGAATATAACATATGTACTCTCTTAATGATATCAAAGCAGAAAAAGAAACTGTCATAGTTAAACTCCTAAATATGATAAATTGCATTTTATAATTAGAGAGAGTGAATTACTCTAGTCTTAACATTCCACCATAACATTGAACTTCTATCTGCTTGTCACAAAACGGAGGGCTACTATTGGTACAGGATTGAAACCACCGGTTTAGCCTACCGGCTGATGTGGCCACATGAGCTGGCCACATATATACAAACCGTAGTCTACACAGGCCACTAGCAAATGTAAGGGTTGAGGACTGCTATTCTTGTTTTTATAAAACTTTTTTTTATCAACAAAAACAAAAACAAAAAAGATTAACCAAAAATATTTTTTTAGCAAAATACGTTTTTAAAACTAGTTTTAACACAAAAAAATAGTTTATAGCAACAAAAAAAATAGTTTGACTAAAAAATAAAAGACATAAATCCACAAAACCGGTGCAACTATCATTTTTCAAATAAAAAAGGCTTTAACCAAAAAAACAAGTTTTTAACATGTTAACAGCAATTTTTTTCTTCATAAAATGACATTTGATTGGAAAAACAAAAATAATTTTTTTATGTCGAGTCATGATTAATAACATATGTCGATCGCGGCACTGGTTATTATCGGGGGCAAATACACATTTATAAGACAATAATCAATCGCAACACGTCATGTCAGCGTGTTGCAACTGATACATATGACACGACACGATAAAAATAAAAGATTTATCAATATAAAAAAAGTTTTAAAATCGATTTGCTAGTGTCGCTGGCATGGAACCGCATCCATTAAATGATGCGGATCCCTGCCACAAAATAAAATAAACGACATGTCGGGCACAGTTTTAATTGGGTCGTAATCGTGTTTTCTAAAAATAAATAAGAAACGTGTTGTGTATGTTTTAATTGGGTATTCGTGTTTGGTGAACACAATAAGATTTTGTGTCGTGTTGCATTTATTTGGATCTTATTCAGATAGGTAAGAAACTACGACACTTGTCACGTCGTGTTTTAACAACATAAAAAGATTTGAACTAAATGTGTACTAAAAAAATGTTCGAGTGACTATTTGGGTCGTGCTTGCGTTAGGCAAAAAAATAAAATTTTGTGTTTTGTGGTGTCGCGTCTTAATTATGTCGTGTGATAAAAAAATATTTATTCTAGGGCGACTCACGAGCCCGACTCATTTTGTTAGACTCACTGACATATCATGTCTACATTGGTTCGTTTCGAGGATCCTATGGTGTGGGTCCCTCCGGGGCACAAAAATGAAGTAATGCAGATGCGACAAGTTAGTGCGTTGTACAAAATGAGTCGAATTTGTGCGTCTTTGTAGAATTACTCTAAAAAAACTCGTGTCGTGCCTTACGTAACACAATTTAATTGACATTAGATATGACAAAACTAATTTTAACAAAAAAAAAATACTACCTAAAAAAAGTTATAAACTGATTTTAACAAAAAAAATATTATCTAAAAAAATTAACACCTCAAAATTTTGTATCGTGTCATATCGTGTTTTAATTAGGTCATGTTCCTATTTGATAAAAAAAGTCGATTTTTATTGCATTTAATTAGGTCGGTTACGGGTTAGGTAATTAAAATAAAATTTTCCATAAAATCTTATTTTTATTTAGTTGTGTATGTATTTCAAATTTGAGTAGGTAAAATTTATATTTTAGGATTATATGAGTTTAGTTTGATTGGAGATAAAAGAGTATAGGTAAAAAAATAAAAAATAAAGTGGTTACAATTTAATCCAACTCAGCCGTGGGTTTGGATGGCAAAGTCTAGCACTACTCAATTCCAAATGGTCATGACATCTCAGAAAGTATGTGGAAGGGAACATCAGCTGATGTATAAAACCGGTATGTCCAAACTGGTGGGAAAAGCATTTCTCCACAAAATGTGGCATCCTTTAATGTTACAACATCATCTGTGGAAAATAATTAACATTATGCATAGGTATTGGTAAAAAATCTTGATTTATTGTGCCTTGTCCTATCACCCAAATATATGCTCCAAAAAAACATATTGTGACCTACGGGTCCATTAAAAATATTTTGAGATAAAAAAAAGATTTGTTAAAAATATTTTAATACACTGCAAAAAGTTAAAATGGACTCAAAGGTCACAATATGAATAACTTGCCATACCTAAAATTACTCATAAAACTCCTTAGGTTTCTATTACGAAAAAGAGAAAAAATAGTAAGATCGTAGAAAACGAAGATAAAGGCTTGCTTGCTCTTGGTTATAGGATTGATCTACATGTATGTTGTAACAACAATTTAAATGCAGAAATAAATAAGGAACGAAATTACCCAATTAGGAGCTGATAAACCGAAGCCGAAAAATAAAGAAATTCGGAACTGGACAGTCTAGAAATATGGATGAGTCGCGGACAATGTCTCTCTCTTTAAGGTGTTTCGCGGCTCTGCCTCCAATTTACGCTGACAGTTTATAGCCCCGTCACCCCCAGGATAAAACATCATCGGAAAATCAAACTATGAATTGGTAGCACAAATTAGATTCGTTCAATCAACACCCATTCAAAATATTGCTCGATTCTATGTTATAATTAATCTGGGCAAGAGGATTAATTATTTCTGTGTTGTAATAATTATTCAGGGGACGAATAACTATTTCTAGAAAAAAAATTTGAGAACTGTTTGTTATGTTGAAGTTGTTTGTCAAAATGGAGGTATAATACCTCTTTTTATGTAAAAAAGAAATTACTGTTAGTGGGCAAAAACGTGGAGAGAAAACTTGAAACGTGGGTGGAAAACTTCAACAGTAAAAGGCCCATATTTTTTTCGGAATTAATTATCGTTAAAAATTAATTTTTAAAGCCCAAAACCGTTATTTTATTTGTCCAAAAAATTATTTCTTAATGAGCCCAAGCCCAGGACCCAGGACCCGTACACGGGCACGGGCTAGGTCTGCCGGACGGCGGCGACGGCGCGCGCGCATGTGTGGCTTGGCCCAATAAGTCCCCCACCCATACACACAAAACATCTAATGCCCAAAGGACTTTCCTATTTGTTCCAAATAAATTGTAAATATACCCAACTCATATCACACATCCCACCGATGTGGGACTAAGCCTATAGGCATTTTCAATGTTTTGCAACTTAAAACTCTAAGCTGTTTGATAGCTATGAGCTGTAACCAACAATCCCCCACTTGCAAAATTTGAAAATATTTTATCAAACAATAATTCATAGAATTGTGCATAATCAAAGGTGTCTTTCGACTTGAACCTTTACGTAGTAAAGATGATTCAGAATATACTAGAGTAACCGTAGTTTTGAACTCTATCTCTGACAACATCCCATACACAACCCTACTAGGATGTAATTCTAATAGCTAGCAGGTTACGACCATGTGCTTCTATCCCAGTATAGTGAATGCTCTAGGAATTTGCCCAAGATATCCATAGGAAGCGGCCACACTTCCACATTCACATAGGTGAGTCTATCAAGAATACTCCTGTAGCTAAGTACCCCACTCAAAATAGAGTTATAGATCTCATTAAGAGTTATCATAACTTATCCTTAACTCGCTTCAGGATATCATGCTCCATAGGGATAGACTCGAAGTAAAATCCCGTTCTATATTAATTAATAATATCATGATTCAACCCATATCACTTGTGACTTGTTATTACCCTTTGAACATATTTCTTGGGATCTCCAGTCCATATGTTGGGTTACCATCACAAATGACTCATTTATCCAAGGGCTTTAGTCCCATCCCTTTCCTGGTGTTCCACACCTTCTCCCTAGCTAGTCCTTTCGTCAAAGGATCAGCTAAGTTTTGTTCAGACCGTATATGATCCACCCTCACAGCATCCGTAGAGATAAATTCTATAATAGTACTATGATTACGACGTATTTGTCATTTCTTACCGTTATAATAACGATTCTCAACTTTTGCAATAGCCGCGGTACTATCACAATGAATCAAAACGGCTGGTATCGGTCTTTCCCATAATGGGATATCTGACAGGAGGTTTCTTAACCAACATGCCTCTTCACTAGCAGTAGCTAGAGCTATCATCTCAGACTCCATAGTGGATTGAGCCAAAATAGTTTGTTTCTTAGATTTCTAAGAAACTGCACCACCAGCGATCCTAAATATATACCCACTAGTAGCCTTAGAATCATCAGATAGGGTGTTCCAATCAACATCACTAAATCCTTCAAGGACAGCGGGATGCTTATTATAATGTAATCCGAGGTTCATCGTCCTTTTAAGGTACCGCATGACCCTCTCAACAGCATGCCAATGCTCCATACTAGGTCTACTGGTAAATCTACATAGTACTCCCATAGGCGTAAGCTATGTCAGATCTAGTGCAATCTATAGTATAACGTAAGCTACCTATAATGCTTGCGTAAGCATTTTGATTTACACTGTCGCCAGTGTTCTTAAATAACTTTACACTAGGGTCAAATGGAGTACTAACAGGTTTACAGTCAAAGTAATTATATTTTTTTAGAACTTTCTCAATGTAATGAGATTGATCCAAAGAAAGTCCCTTTTCTGACCTAGTAATATTAATTCCTAATATTACACTAGCTTCACCCAAATTCTTCATATCAAAGTTAGCACACAATAATGATTTAACATTTTCTACGATATGAATATTAGAACCAAATATAAGCAAGTCATCAACATAAAGACATATGATAGTGCAAATGTTCTCAACATATTTATAATAAATGCATTTGTCACTTTCATTTATTTTAAACCCATTGGAGATGACTAGGCTATCAAATTTATCATGCCATTGTTATGGTGCCTGTTTGAGTCCATAAAGAGATTTATCTAATTTACGTACTTTATTTTCTTAGCCGTGTACAATAAAACCTTTAGGTTGATCCATATAAATCTCTTCTTCTAATTCTCCATTTAAAAATGCAGTTTTAACATCCATTTGGTGTACAATTAAATCATTCAAGGCAGCTATCGCAAATAGTACACGTATAGACGTTATTCTAGTCACGGGTGAAAATGTATCAAAAAAATATACATTTTCTCTTTGTCTAAAACCTTTAGCGACAAAACGTGCCTTATATTTTTCAACGGTGCCATCAGGTTTTAATTTCCTTTTAAGAATCCATTTACACCCAATTATTTTACATCCAGAAGGAAGGTCCACTAAATGCCAAGTTTTATTTGTTTCCAAAGAATCCATTTCATCATTAATAGCCTCTTGCCATAAATCGGCATCTAAAGAAGATAAAGATTCTTGAATAGTGTTAGGATCCTCCTCTAAAGTGTAAGCATAAAAGTCGGGACCAAAATATTTTTTCACACGATCCCTTTTATTTTTTTCGAATTTCTAAAATGGATTCATTATTTTCTTTATTTTTATTTAAAGAAATATTAGTGGATGATACGCTCCCACTATTTCTCAATTTAAAAGGAAATTTATCTTCATAAAAATCGGCGTCATTTGATTCAATAATTATTTGATTTTTCATGTCATAAAATCGGTATGCTTTGCTATTAATAACATAGCCTATAAAAACGCACTCATATGCTCTACTAGACAATTTAGACCTCCTAGGGCCGGGTATACGAACATATGCTAAGCACCCCCATGTTCTAAAGTATGACACGTTGGGACTAATATTTTTCCAAATTTCATAAGGAGATATTTTCATTTTAGTCTTGGGAATTCTATTAAGTATGTGACATACAGTCAAAATAATTTCACCCCACCAATGTGAGGCAACCCCTGAATTTAATAAAATAGCCACAACTAATTCAGTTAATGTCCTATTTTTTCTTTCGGCTTTACCGTTTATGTCGTGCGAATAAGGGGCAGTTTTTTCGTTAATAATACCATGGGTTTTATAAAACTCAATAAATGGTCCAGAATCATATTCGGTGCCTCTATCACTACGTAACCTTTTATTTTCCGATTAAATTGATTTTCAATTTCATTTAGGAAAATTTTAAACATGTCAAATGCTTCACTTTTATTTTTCATTAAATACACAAATGAATAATCAGAACAATCATCAATAAAAGTTATAAAATAACGTTTGCCATTTCTAGTTGTGACATCATCCAATTCACAAATATCCGAATGAATTAAATCATGTTGTTCAGATTTTCTTAAAATAGATTTATGTGGTGTCTTAGTGATTTTTGCTTGACTACACCATCCACATTTTTCAAAATCATTTAATGATAATTCTGGAATTAATACTAAAGTGCTCATATTTTTAACAAGTCGTTTATTAACATGACAAAGCCTAGCATTAAATGAACAATCAATATAAGCAGAAGGAGAAATTTTATTCATTGCATCAACATTCAACTTAAACATTCCATCAGTGGCATAACCCTTCCCTACAAAAATTTCATTTTTGGTCAAAGTAAATAAATCAGCACCAATAGTTTAAGTAAAGCCAGATTTGTTGAGAAGATAATCCGAAACCAAATTTTTCCTTATCTCGGGAGTCTGAAGAACATCTTTGAGGATAACGGTCTTTCCCGAAGTGAACTTCAATTCCACATTTTCAGTACCAGCAACCTCAGTGGAGTGAGAATCACCGAACAACACCTTCTTATCTACAGTCTCAGAATAAGTCTTAAACAGAGTACGGTCATAACAGATATGGCGAAAAGCGCCAGTATCCAACCACCACCCTTCGGCACCGCTAACCATGTTGATTTCTGAAATCATAGCACATAGGTCCTCTTCGATCAAATTCGCTTGTGCGTTTGGCACATTGCGACATTTGCGAGCCATATGGCTAGGCTTGCCACACTTGAAACAGAGAAACTGTCCCGAGTTGCTAGACTGTCCATTTTCAGGATTTTTATACTTATTCTGAGTCTGATTCTGATTTTTAAAATTCTGGTTGTGGCTCTTTTTCTGATTTTTCATATTTTTTTTGTTTGCCTTTAAAACAACTGGAGTGTGGTTCTTTTCTGATTTTTATTGTTAGACACAATACGAATTTCATCTTTATAGTCCTATTTTCGATATTCCTCCTCAATTCTCAATTTAGTAATGAGTGACTCTAGTGAAAATTCTTTAAACTTATGCCTCAAGATATTATTAAACTCTTTAAACAATGGAGGCAATTTATCAATAATCACAGCCACCTGAAATTGCTCATCTAAAGCCATGCCCTCGAAAATAATTTCATGGGCAGTCATTTGCAAATCATGGGTTCGAGCAACAACAGATTTGTCATCCGTCATTTGAAATTTCAAATAACGACTGACGGCATATTTTTTAGCACCCGCCTCCTCCGTGTCATATTTTTTAAACAGTGCATTCTTTTACAGTTCTATAATTGGCATAATAGTCATAAAGTTCGTCACTTAGAGCATTCAAAATATAGTTCTTGCAGAGAAAATTCTTTTCCCCCCAAGTTCTAATTATTTTTCTTTCCTCAACAGTAGGTGGATTATTTACTACGGGTTTGTCAAATTGAATACATGATGCGACTTTTTCGTAGTTAAATAAAATAGCAATTTTTCGCTCCAACGTTTAAAATTGGTGCCTTCATATTTGAAGGGCTTGTTAAGGTTGCTAGAGTTAATTTCGTCCATGGCAGAATAACGAAACAACTTAAAATTGTTGTAACAGCAATTTAAATGCAGAAATAAATAAGGAATGAAATTACCCAATTAGGAGTTGATAAACCGAAGCTGAAAAATATAAGAAATCCGAAACTGGACAGTCTTGAAATATGGATGAGGCGCGGACAATGTCGCTCTCTTTAAGGTGTTTCGCAGCTCTGCC
The DNA here is from genome assembly GCA_949130495.1 of Sambucus nigra. Taxonomy (NCBI): domain Eukaryota; kingdom Viridiplantae; phylum Streptophyta; class Magnoliopsida; order Dipsacales; family Adoxaceae; genus Sambucus; species Sambucus nigra. Next base: position 260,823,911 of record OX422213.1, on the reverse strand, counting down.
TCTAATTTGTGCCGACAGTTTATAGCCCCGTCACCCCTAGGATAAAACAGCCTCGAAAAATCAAACTACGAATTGGTAGCACAAACCAGATTCGTTCAATCAACACCCATTTAAAATATTGCTCGATTTTGTGTTATAATTAATCTCGGCAAGAGGATTAATTATTTCTGTGTTGTAATAATTATTCAGGGGACGAATAACTATTTCTGGAAAAACATTTCTGAGAACTGTTTGTTGTGTTGAAGTTGTGTTTCAAAACGGAGGTATAATACCTCTTTTTATGTAAAAAAAGAAGTTACCGTTAGTGGGCAAAAAAGTGGAGAGAAAACTGGAAACGTGGGTGGAAAAATTCAATAGTAAAAGACCCACGTTTTTTCGAAATTAATTATCGTTAAGAATTAATTTTTAAAGCCTAAAATCATTAATTTATTTGTCCAAAAAATTATTTCTTAATGAGCCAAAGCCCAGGACCCGGACACGGGCCGGACAGACGGCGGCGCATGTGACTTCGCCCAATAAGTCCCCCGCCCATACACACAAAATATCTAATGCCCAAAGGGCTTTCCCATTTATTTCAAATAAATTGTAAATATACCCAACTCATATCACACATCCCACCGATGTGGGACTAAGCCTAAAGGCATTTTCAAAGTTTTGTAACTTAACAGCTCTAAGTTGTTTGACAGCTATGAGCTGTAACCAACAATGTATGATGTCATATGCACTGAAATCAAGTGAAAACAAGAAACACGTAAAATGTCTAGGATTATCATAAGCAGAGCACAACTATAGTCATAAGCAGAGCACAGTTATAGTCAAAACACAACTATAGTCAGTACAATTTGTTAAGAAGATTAATCGTCTTAGATATACATAAATGAATAGATTGCTCATATGTTCATTTGGCTATTAACATCTCAAAAACTCGAGCATGAATTTTATACGGGTAAAAATAGAGTGAGTAGATAGGTAACATGGCACAACTATGTAGAAAACCATAGATCTATTGACGTTGTTATGCGGTTGTAGTTGGCGCATCATAATGTTAAAAGAATGCAAAAGAAAATTAATAATTTAGAAGTGTAGACCCACACCTATACCCTTGATTTCTTGGAACCACTTTCCCAACAAGGCCTTTATTTCTAAAAGTGCAATCCCCCCCCCCCCCCCCCCCCCCTCTTTTTTTGACATTGTATTTCACTTAGCCAAATGTTCTTTTTTCTTCATCTCCCATTAGTTTCCCAATTTTATTAGCCACCCCCTTAGCGGAATCATAAAAATATATAAGAAAGGAAAGGAAATGATATTTTAAACCATTTGTGCCAAAGTCAGCCTTCCTCTTCTTAAGAAAACACTATTTTTTTCTACCAGTCCGATTTTTTTTCCTTTATCAAGAACTGGACTCAAAATACCAAATTTCTACAAAGTTCACTAAAATTTGAAACATGCTGAATTCAATCATCCTCATTTAAAATCAATAGCTCATGTATTTTTATGTGTGTCTGCGTGCAATAAGAAGAAGAATATATAATAGCTAATGATGTGTTGAGTTAGTGCAAGGAACATTTTTGTTATAGATATATAGTTCTAGGTCCCCCCTCCCTCTGTGTTTTTAAAATTTAGTTATCAGTCATTCTTTGTTTACTGGAGTATCTCCTGATGAAGAATAAATTATTTTACTTATTATAAAATACAAACACTTGGGGTGAAAACTAACGCGGAAAAAATGTGGGATATTCACTAAAATATCTTCACACAGGGGATGTAGAACTAAATACTTTTCTTTTTACGGAACTCTTACATAGGCGCCATGTGGACTAAAAGCAATGATGGGCACTTATTATGGGAACTTGTTCAGTCTGCTTATCGAATGCAACCGCACGAATGAGCTATCTAGAGGAAGAACTAGATTGTGCATGCAATTACATAAAATACTAGAATATATAGTTAAAATTCAAGGAAACGATATACCAATTATATTTAAAAATTCAATGTGTACATCTTACCTACCGTTTTACAATATTAAATATAGGGACACAGTGTATTCAAAGATTCTTCATTCATTGACATATTCCTTGACAAGGAATTCGTGAGGGGCTCTAAATTTTTGCGCACAAATTGCTTTCTAGACGTGGTAGGCTTTAAATTTCCACTAAATTTCCATGCTTCATTCCCACTCGTATGCTTCCACTCGCCATATGCTTTCAATGCAAAAACACAATTTACAATCCTTGAAGATTTCTTTCCTGATAGAATTATATGTAAAACAAATGTTATCTGACATTGTCGTATGTAAAATCGGTAATGGTATAACAAATTCCCAAATTTCCCATCATATTTATGAGAATCTCTTTTATAAAAACTTGTGAATTCCATAACACCTACTTGTTCCTTGCACCAACTCTTAACGTGGACAATAATTCCAAGATAAAGCTATGACAATATTATAGGGAGTATATATAGATGGAATATTATGATGGATTAATTTCTATTTTGTGAAAACTATAACACAAACAGGAACATTCATATTGAGTTATCAAGAAATATAAATATTGATTTTGCGGAAGCGTACCTAAATCCATGACAGAAAGTTAAAATATCTGAGTCTGAGGTCTTATGCTCTTCCAAATCAACACTTTTATTTCCTCTCTAAAATTTTCTCTAACAATGGGAATCAGAAGATTGGTGTTGTGTGATCTGGGGACCATGACCCCTATTTATAACACAATCATGTCTTTTCATATTTCGTATATTTCTATTTTAACCCATCATAAAAATAAAAATTACGCTTGTCTCTACACAATAAAACCCACACTTTAATAATACATTAGCAAGGCCCCAAAACTTAAATTAATCACTTTAATTGGCCTACTTTTATTTGATAGCCTATAATTCATATTTATTTTATATATACGCCCATATATTAAATTTTACTCTTACAATCTCCCACTTGGGCTATATATATATAACTTTATAAATTTGAATTATACTTTACGAGCTCGTGAGTTTTAACTATCAAAACTTTATGTATCTTAACAATCTTGTCCATTAATTGCACCAATATAGAATCAAAGCGATCGTCATTACATATTTCGTAAGTAGACCCATCAATGATCACATATATCAATGCAATTAATGACAAAGATCAAGTGTGGATGTGTAGCATGGAAATTTCATGCAATGTGATCTTAACATGCCTATTTCCAACTAGTCCTCCTTCAACCTTAGTGAGATCAAACCATATAAAGTCAGAGTGAATATAAACTTAATACTTTACTGCAGTGAATAACCATACAATATCCATTAAACCAAATATGTCTATGAAAGCATATAAAATACAAACTCCCACTAAACTGACATATCCTGAAATGAAATGACACCCATATGAGCAGTGTGCTCACGAAAGACCTTGGGTGGTAATCCCTTAGTCAGCGGATCCGCAATCATAGATTTTGTTCCAATGTGCTCTATAGATATAAGTCCACTCTGAACTCTTTCTTTTGCAACTAGGAACTTAATGTCAATAAACTTTGACTTCGTATAACTCCTGTTGTTGTTGGAATACAGTATTACTGATTTATTGTCACAAAATAACTTAAGTGGTCTTTCAATGCCATCCACAATACGCAGCCCCGTGATAAAATTTTGCAACCATATTCCTTGATTGGACGCCTCATAACACGCTACAAACTCAGCTGCCATGGTGGAAAAAGCTATAATAGACTGCTTAACACTCTTCCACGATACAACACCTCCAGCAAGTAAGTAGATATAACCTGAAGTAGATTTCATGCTATCTTGGCATCCAGTAAAATCGGAGTCAGAATATCCGATGATCTCTGACTGTTCTGACTTCCGATACGTGAGCATGTAGTCTTTTGTTCTATGTAAGTACCTCATGACTCGATTGGCTGCTATCCAATGATCCTTTCCAAGATTACTTAAGTATCTTCCCAACATGCCAATAATGTACGCAATATCCGGACGCGTACATACTTGAGCATACATAAGACTTCCTACTACTAACGCATATAGAATCTTTTGCATCTCCCTAATCTCAAAATCATTCTTGGGACATTGACTGAGACTAAATTTATCTCCTTTAGCTACAGGGGTGTCACCTGGTTTACAATCATGCATGCCATATCTTTTAAGAACTTTCTCGATATAGCTCTTTTGTGATAAACTAAGTGTACTCCGAGAGCGATCTTGGTGTATTTGTATACCCAACACAAAAGAAACGTTACCAAGATCTTTTATCTCAAATTTCTTTGAAAGAAATCTCTTGGTTTCATGCAACATACCTATATCGTTGGTGGCAAGAAAAATGTCATCAACATATAAAACCAAATAAATATGATTACTCCCACTGAACTTATGGTGTATACAATCATCAACTAGATTCATCTCAAAACCAAACGAGATGATAACTTGATGAAACTTGTAATACCATTGATGAGAAGCTTGCTTAAGCCCATAAATGGATTTCTTTAATTTGCAAACTGTTTTCTTTGCATCTCTCGACACAAAGTTTTCCGGTTGCACCATATATATTGTTTCATCAATGTCACCATTGAGAAACGCAGTCTTAACATCCATCTGATGAAGCTCAAGGTTAAAGTGCGCCACAGGTGCCATTATTATCCTAAAAGAGTCTTTCAATGAAACCGAAGAGAAAGTCTCTTTATAATCGATGCCTTTTTTTGTGTAAAGCCTTTAGAGTCAAGACGGGCTTTGTATCTCTCCACATCACCTTTCGAATCCCTCTTGGTTTTCAATATCCATTTGCAACCAATGGGTTTTTTTACCTTCAGGTAATGGGATAAGATCCCAAACGTCATTGTCCTTTATGGACTTTATCTCCTCATTCATGGCATCAATCCACTCTTGAGATTTAAAACTTTTCATGGCTTGACGGAAGGTGATCGGATCATCTTCCACCGCACTAATGTCAAACTCATGTTCTTGGAGAAATACAATGTAATCATCTGGCACAGCACCTCTTCTTTCTCTAGTGGATCTCCTTAATGGCATAGGTTCTGGAGGTGGTAGAGTTTGTTCTTCTAGAATGGGATATTCTTGGATATTGTTTTGATTAGGATCTGCTTCTTGAGCAATGTCAGGAATTGGATCCTGATCAATGTTAACAAAAGCTGTTGGAATATCAACATATTCCTCTTCAAAACCAAAATCCTTAACCTTATCCCCCTCGACAAACTCAACATCCTCAAAGAACCGGGCATTTCCAGTCTCAAAAATTATTTTGGTAGTAGGATCATAAAATTTATAACCCCTAGATCTTTCAAAGTATCCAACAAAATAGCAACTAACTGTTGTGGAATCTAGTTTTTTTAGTTGGTACTCTGTTAAGTATATACACTGCAGTCTTTAATGCTTCACCCTAGAGTAAATTTGGTAAGTTAGAGTAACTGATCATACTCCTTACAATCTCTTTAAACGTTCAGTTTCGCCTTTCAGCAACACCATTCATGCTTGGAGAACCTGGCATGGTGTACTGCGGGACAATACCGCACTCCTCTAGGAATTTAGCAAATGGTCTTGGACGTTGTTCACCTGAACCGTCATACCTATCGTAGTATTCACCACCATGATCAGATCTGACGCTTTTAATCCTTTTGCTGAGTTGATTTTCAACTTCAGCCTTGAATGACTTGAACACGTCCAGAGATTGAGACTTTTCATGGATGAGATAAAGGTAGCCATAACGTGAAAAATTGTCTATGAATGTGATAAAATATTATTGACCGTTCCATAAAACCGTAGGGAATGTCCCACAAATATCTGTATGTATCAGTTCTAAGACGTTTGTATCCCTATTAGCACCAGATCTCCTTATGTTTGTCTGTTTTCCCTTTATGTAATTTTTGCAAATTTTAAAATCTGAAAAAATCAAGGGAATCTAGAATTCCATCTGACACAAATCTTTCAATTCTCCTTTGGGAGATGTGACCTAATCTCTTATTCCATAATGATACAGAATTCTCATTGGTTAATTTTCTTTTAATACCTCGAGTACTTAATTGCAAGGTTTCATGATATGAAGCAATAGTATCAAGCATATAAAGGTTATATACATAAGATAAAGAACCAGTACCAACCAAATTTGAATTATGAAGAAGACAAAATTTATTATTTCCAAAGGAACAAGTATAACCAAATTTGTCCAATACAGAAATAGAAACCAAATTCCGTCTAAATGACGGTACGATAAATGTCTCATTCAAATTCAAATAAGTACTAGACTTCAATAATAATCTAAATATCCCAATTGCTTCAACTTCAACCTTCTTGCCATCGCCCACAAAAATGTATCTTTCACCATCATTTGGCTTTCGGCAACTCAGGCAACCCTTTATAGACACACTGATGGGAGTGGTTGCACCAGAATCTATCAACCAAGTGTGTTTATGTACCAAAGTCAAATTAACCTCAAAACAAACTAGGTTAAGAAGTGTACCTTTCTTGACACACCAAGCATGATAGTTGGTACATTGCTTCTTCCTATGTCCCGCAGCTCCATAGAATAAATAACCATTAACAATTTTTTCTTTATGTTGTTTCTTTGGATATGGAACCATTGCATCTTCTTTATCCTTCTTTCTTTTCTTCCCCTTGTCCTTGGAAGTACTAGCCAAATGAACACTTTTTGTCTTATCTTGCTTCAGTCTATCCTCTTCTTGCACACAATGTGAGATGAGCTCATTAAGAGACCAAGTCTCCTTTTGGCAGTTGTGCTCACCTTAAATTGACTGAATTGTGTGGGAAGAGATATCAGAACCAAATGCACAAGCAAATCCTCAGAGAGATCAAGCTTAAGTGCTCTTAACTTTGAAGCGAGATGAGACATTTCCATAATGTACTCCCTAATGTTCCCATTACCTTTATATTTCATTGAGATGAGACTTGCCAAAAGTGTACTTGTTTGAGTCTTTTCATTTTTGGCAAATCTGTTCTTAGGTTCTTCTAGGAACTCTTTGGCTGTCTTTATCGTTTCTGATATTGTGCCCTTGAATGCTTCTGGAATGGCCTTCTTTATGATCATCAAACACATGCGATTTGACTTCTCCCACCTTTCAAAGTTTTTTTTGTCATCAGATGAACTTTTATCCGTAAGAGGTGCAGGAGAAGGAACCCTTAATGCAAGGTCCAGATCCATGACACCGAGAACTATATGAAGGTTCTCTTGCCATGACTTAAAGTTTGTGCCATTAAGCATGAGAATAGAATTAATACTGGCAGTAATGTTGGAAGTATAATTGATAGCTAAATCAGAGAACAATAAACAAATAAAACTAGCTCATATAAGTCTTCAATAAAAAATAAATTCAAATAAAGGAAAAATCCCATTTTAAGATATCGGACACTCTATTAATATTTGATCTTTGGAAAAAATATTAACTTGTAAGTGATATCTTGCCGTAATAATCAAATACTGATAATAAGAACATATTGAATAATAATTCTTCCTTTGGGCCGATTTATTATTCATATGTAAAACTAAATAATTATCACGTGCTTATTATTAAAGTGGCACATGTAATTTTGTTAAAAAATAATCTTCCTTTGGGCCTATTAATATTCACATAAATTACATGCACATAATTCTTTTTATATTTCGAAATAAAATTAATTTTGAACAAAAGAGGTCACTTTGGTGACATATTGTTTAAATTAATTTATCTCAATATATATATATATAAATACACCAAAATTTGAATTTAAATTTGTATATGGGTTCAAACCCCCTTTGGCTCCAGACTTGAAAAATCATGAGTTCAAAACCCCTTTGGCTCCAGACTTGAAAGGTCATGGGTTCAAAACCTCTTGAGATCCTTCATAATTTTCATCATTTAAGAGGATTAAATATGAAACACCAAGAGTCGAACCTTTAACCTTTCACTACCCTCAAATCAACCGCTAGTCCAAATTTTATGAATTTTATATCGTTGGAATCGTAATGAAACGAGAATATTTTTGAATCCAAAAATTTTCTGAAATATTAAACCTTTTTGAAAAATTATTTACAACCGAAAATTAATATCAATACCTTCCTAATATATTCTCAACAATTCAACATGAAATAGCTCTGATACCACATGATGGATTAATGTCTATTTTGTGAAAACTATCATACAAACAGGAACATTCATATTGAATTATCAAGAAATATAAATATTGATTTTGCGGAAGCGTACCTGAATTCATGACAGAAAGTTAAAATATCTGAGTATGAGGTCTTATGCTCTTCGAGATCAACACTTTTATTTCCTCTCTAAATTAATCTCTGACAATGGGAATCAAAAGATTGGTGTTGTGTGATCTGGGGTCCATGACCCCTATTTATAACACAATCGTATCTTTTCATATTTTGTATATTTCTATTTTAACCCATCATAAAAATAGAAATTACGCTTTTCTCTACACAATAAAACCCACACTTTAATAATACATTAGTAAAACCCCAAAACTTAAATTAATCCCTTTAATTGACCTACTTTTATTTGATAGCCTATAATTCATATTTATTTTATATATAAGTTCATATATTAAATTTTACTCTAACAAATTATATAAACACATATATCTGCATACAACCACATTGTGTGTGCATTTAATTATACATGGCATGGCATATATAACAGTTGTTCAAACTAGTGTTCAGTTGACATGCGATGCGTATAGTGAAAAACAGAAAGTGAAACTATTTACTCATAATTGGTTGCAAAGTAGTAAATAAATAGTATAGATAAAATCGACAACATATACAATATATACAAAAAAAAATTAATACACAATTAATATTAGACGACACTAAACAAATTATTTTCCAGTTGCATCTTCCGTAATGCTGGGAAGTAATCAATTGAAGTTGATGATAGTTAACAGAATTCTACAATGGTACTGAATTCCCAACTACGTAATGTGCATAAAAATGTGTGAAATGTCAGGTTTTGGGTACCTCCTTCAAACAATGTATTGGCGAGGTAACTAACATTATAAAATGTGATACATTGAATGTCGTCACAACATGTCAAATTTAGCACATATATATACAGCTCTAATTCAGCATATATGTGGTACAATTAAAGAGAAGAAAAATGGCTAAACTTGTGCGGATAGCTAATACACAACTTTTTAGACTTATATCAGATTTGTGAAGGCATACAGTCAGACTAATAAAAAGCTGATGAGAATGGTTTGTGAAAGTCAAATTCGATACACACCTCATTATCTATCCATTTATAATGCTCTGGAAATTCACTCTACAAATATCATCTCGAGCTATAGTCCATACGGTTGAATTTGAAAAATTCAGTAAACATAGTCTTCGAATTTTGATCGTATGCCAAAGATATCAATTATGCTCGGATCCTTTAAAAATCTAACTTAATTTATGTTTGGAAGGTGTATATATGTAACCTTACAACACAATGGTAAATGTTGTTCAAAATAAATTGCGAAATACGCCATAATGCCTCAGAGGATGATATCCATCTCGTATCAATAAAATTTCATACCTCATCATAGTTTGGGCCAGAGTGTACTTCAAGTGATATTTGATTGGACCCTTTGTACACATATTTGTATAGGTATTGAAATTTTTAATGGTACTGCAGACATACATATATACATATATATCAGAAAGTCTCCTGTAAAGATTCTTTATAGTACAAATCTTGGTACATACCATTTTTTTAAAATAATAAAAAAATAAATTTTTTTATGAAACTTCATAGATATGATCTCCACGTTGAGAATATCAACTCCAATTTTTTTCATAAAAAAATTCAATAAAAAAAACCGTTGAGATGAGGTGATATGTAAAAAAATTGTATAAATATGTATTTCAACCGTTGAAATTTTGGGTCGGCGCCAGCCACATTGAATTTTTTGATGAAATTTCATGGATATGATCTCGATAGTGAGAAGATCATATCCATGAATTTTCATCAAAAAATTCAATCAAAAAGTGGGTGAGATGATCCTCAACATTTCAACGGTCCAAAATGCATATTTATACAATTTTTTTACATATCGCTTCATCTCAACGATTTTTTTCTTGAATTTTTTGATGAAAAAAATTGGAGATGATCTTCTCACCATGGAGATCATATCCATGAAGTTTCATCAAAAATTTATTTTTTTACTATTTTAAAAAAATGGTATGTACCGGGGTCTACGCCATAAAGAGCCCTTACAGGAGAGGGCCTCATATATATATATATATATATATGCTCTTGTGCAGACAGACCGGACATGTATCACCTAACGGTGCACCAAGAAATTATCGCATATACTATAGGCACACTCTCTCTCTTTTCTGGGCTCACCGCCAGGTGACACATGTCAGGTTCGCATTCTTAAAATGCGGACTAGTCTTCACAAGACCAGGACTGTATATATAAATACAATACTGCTCTTGTGCAGACCAGTTCGCATTTTAAGAGTGCGGATCGGATATGTGTCACCTAGCGGTGAGCCCAGAAAAGAGAGAGAGTGTGTGAATTTAATTTAGCGGATAATTTCTAGGGTCACGGCCAAGTGACACATGTTTGGTCCGCACTCTTAAAATGAAAATTGGTCCGCACATGAGCATTATATATATATGACAATCTTATTTAAGCATTATCATTGCATTCTATGGTATAACCCAGTTATTACCATCTAATATGTCCCCGTTATTATCTAGTGCAATATATTGACCCGCATCTCACCTTTGTTAGACTAGGTAACACTCATGACCTTGTCTAGTATATGTAGAAAAGGACTTCAAAAAAATTCTTTTGCAACGTCCATCTTTCATACATTACCATCTTGGTTTTTGTATACCGCATGAGCCATGAATCATCTGTCTTAAAACAACTTCATATAACATAGGCTCATCTTGTCGGGAAGGGATTTCAGCTCTCACAACACAATCATATCCATCGGGGGTATGTAATCTATCGTTCTCATTTAGAATGAAAATCATGTGGGAGTGTGTAACACCCCATAATTTTGAGGATTTTATATTTAATTATTTTTGGGAGATATAAAAATATTTAAATTGGAGAAACTTAAATTATGAGATTTAAATTGGAGAAACTTAAATTTATGATTTGGAGAATTTATTTGAGTGGGAAGAATTATTTATATTTGGTTACTTTAAGTTTAATTGTTCGAAATTTCGTGTATCGCATTTTGAGGTCAAAATTGGAGAATGTTATAAAGTATATCGGATGACAATTCTGAGTGCGCGGTTGAATCTGGATGGGTCGAGATAGTAAAAAAAGAGTACCCGGGGGTAGTAATCGGGTCTCGGTGCATTTTTGGGCATAGCGGGCTCATACGGGGTGATTTTGGCCATTTTAATTAGGTCCATGTGGCAAAAAAACGGGATTAGGAATTTTAAACCTAATTGAGGGAGTGTCGAACATCAGTTAGCAAATTCTAAACCTAGGGTTTTAGAGAGAAACAGAGGAAGAAAATCAAGAACAAATTGGGGACTTTTTGGAGACAAATCGAGGGATAAATTGTGTGTTCTTCATCAACCACTTATTTACACTAATGGATCAGACTCTAAGAACAATTCCAGGCAAGTGGTTAACTGTTGTGATTCTTAAAATAAGTGATAACTAATTCATATTATAGTAGGTGTATATGAAAATTCGTTTTGGGTGTGTAACCATAATTGAAAATGGGTTTTTTCTGAATTAGAGTAATGGATAGATTTAATTACTCAATGGATGTTATGTTATGAATTGGAACTGTTAAGATTGAATTGTAGGGTGAATTGCAGTATGTATTAGCGATTAAATTGACTGAGAATGATGAGGTCGGATTTGGTAAAAACGAGATCCGAGTGAAAAATCCAAATCGGATATACTTAGAGTTATGTATAAATTTGATGATAAATTAAGGTCTCGAGGATGTTTAGACCATTTTTCTTATGTGGAGGTAATGTTGGTTGTGATTGGGTAAAGGTTTGGAATGAAAACAAAAGCTTGAGGGTTCGTTAATGGCGAAACAGAAAAGCGAAGAAGAAAGGGACCTATTCGATCGATCGATCGACCCAGGGGATCGATCGATCGATGATCCCAGATTTTTGGCAGGTTTACCAGTTTTATATATAAAGGGAAATTAGATTAAGATTTCTCCCCCACTTTTTAGTTAGTGATAAATACATATGTAGCACATATTCCTTAGCAATTATAAGGGGATATAATTGGGTTTATGAGGGTGATAATTGTATGTCACGAGATGAATAAATTTCGAGAAATAATTCGTAGGTATTGATTTTTGGACCGAGGGAAAATGTTCAAGTATTGTGGTTGAGTGGCACTACATTATTAAAGGAATTGAGATGATATTAATTAATTATGGGGCGAAATATAGAATCGGGTATTAACGATGGTACGGGACAAGTGAGCGAGTCCGGGTATATTGGTTGAGCGACACCAAGTATTAAATTAATTGATGTGTTAATTAATTAAATTATATTCAGACTATAGATTTGGGAAGGTAATAAATTAATTAAAGAGAAAATTAAGTAATTTGAGTCGGACCATAGACTCGAGAATAAACAGGCTAGTGCTACGGGCTTTAGTACACGGTAAAGCCGTGATTTATATCATATATATACGGTGTGGTGATAGTATATATATATATATATATATATATATATATATATATATATATGTGTGTGTGTGTGTGTGTGTGTGTGTGTTTGCGCGCGCGCGCTATTAAATATCAGGGACTAGATATTTATTTAAGTTATATAATCTTGTGCTATAAATGGAGGTTGCACGTTCTCGGTGAATCCCCTAGCTTTAGGAGTAGGGTGAGTATATCCCCAGGTCATAGCGTCCGGTATATGGGTGAGGGGCTTATCTCACTTTCAGGGAAGGAATATGACCGCCTCCACTACGTTTATATTTTTGGGCCAGGTTGGTGAGCGATTCCAATTTGGACAATTAGGTTATGTGAGCACACCTAGTGAGATAGCACTTTAGAGGAAATCATCCGGCGAGGGTATACTCAGAGGGATGGATATACATATAATATATGTGTGGATGTTCTTAGTAAAGGTACGTATATAATGGTAGTAAATATTATATATGGGTAATAATACAGTGTGTGATGTAATTACATTATATAACTTGTGTCACGATTGTATGATATTATTTAAAATGAATTAATTAAGTTAATTGGTGAGATAACTTATAACCCATTAATAATAATACTCAGTTTAGAGTAGAATGGCAAGGGGAGATTATACCAGGACTAGTTGGACGAGGTAGTACAACTAGGTAGGGTTAAGAAAATCGTTAGGTGTGCACAATAGTGGAGGAGTGAGTATGTCCTCAAGAGAGTGTGACACTAACTTAAATATGAAGCGCATTCATGCATTTTAAATTACTGCAGTTAATTCACTTGCTAAATATTTTCAAAATATTTTGGGTTCTAACCCTTTATATAAAATTATTTTCAAAACCTTTTAGGTGTCCAGTAACAGGGACGCCAGACTTGATATTCTATTCCAGTGCCACGGAGCTGCGGTACATGTGGATTCTAGCAGGAGTTTTGTTTAGACGCATCGTTCATTCCTTCCTAGAGTAGGAATCATTTATCAGTTTCAGTTTTACATAGGGCTTGTCGCCCAAACTTTTCAGTACAATTTTTAGATTTATTTATTCAGGTGTTGGATGTTTATATGGAACTATTTAATTTGTTGGCCGATGGTTTATTCGGCATGTAGTTTAATTATTTATTCAGTTGATTTAATTCAGTCGTTATGTATGACTCATATTATCTTTCCGCATGTTATTGGTTGTTTAATTGAAAAGATAAAATTTCGCACTGGCTTTTTGGAATACTAGCTTGTCAGTAACTTTTGAAAAGGTTTTCGACAGTGATGTTAAGAATGAACCAACTAGGATTCCTATTTTAATTTGGTATAGGAATGATCACCCGGTATTTTATTAGGCAGGGTGTCACAGATGGTATTAGAGCATCAGGTTCTAGTGTCCTTAGGATCTGTGTCGCTTTTCATGTTTGATCTTAGCGTCCTTTGATGTGAGCCCTATCATAGGATTATTGTATTCTTATACGTATGTGCATTTACGTTCTTCTGCTAATTACTTTATATTTGATGGTGAACTCATACGATTCGATTCTCATTCAAAATGCTGTCTAAGAGAGAGAGAGAGCAGCTAGGGAAGCGGTGGAGATGAGACTAGAGAGGCTCATCAGGAGCCAGAGTTACCACAGAAACTGCCAGAGATGATTTCAGTTGCACAAGTAACTGAATTAGTGGCACAAGCAGTTCAAGAGATGATGATCGCAATGGCAAGGTACTTTCCATGAGATCAGCCATATGCGTTAGTGATACCGGTTGTTCAGGCCCACCTAGGGCCATCATAATAGCAACAAGTACGAGAGGTCTTTCAAAAAGGCCATCTACCAGAGTTTCATGGGGGTTCAGATATGGCACTAGCGTATCAGTGGAAGAGAGATATTCAGCTTCACCTACGCATGGTAGATTCCAATGAGGTGCAAAAGAAAATACTAGCCATTTTTAGGTTAATGGGAGCAGCACTACAGTGGTGCGAGTCGATCACCACAGTTGAGGAAAGGGATGCATTAACTATTGTAGAGTTTTGGGTTCGGTTCGACCTCCAGTATATTCCTCTAGCAGTCGAGGCTGAAATGAGGAGAAAATTTAGTAAGGTGACTCAGGGGGACCATTCAGTGGACGATAACGAGGAAGAATTCACTCGTTTGGCAAATTTTGTAACGGATGAGGTAAGAAATGAAGAAAGAAAGAAGTCGAGGTTCATGGATGGGTTAGTCTGGAGGATCAGACAATATTTGATTGGTAATCCCGCATTAGTAGCTTATATGGACGTCATTAATGCAGCACTCCTACACTAACAGGAATATCTCTTCCACATGAAAGGAAGCAGGAGGGGAATGGAACCTAGTCAGTCGGAGAAAGAAGGAGGGAACAGTACCAGTGGGGTATCCCAACAGCAAACAGGGGGATATCAGGGGTAGGATTTCAGGCAAGGGAATCGGGCTAAGCGATTTAGGTCTGAAGGCTATCGACAGGATGGCCAGGACCTCCGACAAGGCCAGCAAGGAAGGGACCATTGGCAAGATGAATTTATTAGGAGGTGTTTTGTTTGTGGGGAAGCGGGATATGTGAAGAGATATTGTCTGAAGCGAGGAAGGGGTTAACTACAGGACGAGGTCCTGGATGTACAACCACTACAACAAGTCATGGATGTGTTCGGGCAGGGGAAACTTCTTAGGAACCCGAGGATCAACCATTGCAACGAGAGTATGGAGGTAATTCTCTTTTGTATCCTATGGGAATGGGGTATGTTTTGAGTGACAGTGAGGGTGTCACAATATAAGAATTATTTTCACTAGAGTTTGCGGGTAAGTCAAATTTAGTGGGTGCGCTGGCTATAGCAGCCATATTACATATATATATATATTTCTGTGGGGTAGTGGATTTCTTTGGTGTTAGCCACGAGAGAGTGGGGGTGTACACAGAGAGGGGATTGGTATTAGGCGAGGAGTTACTACTTTCGAGGACTATAGAAGTAGGGTAGATGATTTTTCCAAATATCGGTTGGATAGCGATGGATTTGAACTATTGTGGATAGTGAGGGTGATTTTTGGTGTTCGCGACACCAGGGTATGAATAATTTGTACTAAGTATCACCCGAGAGGGCGTCTAACCTATATATATGTGTATATATGTTGTATTGTGTGGTGCGATAGACACATAGTGAGGTCTTGTGTTCTCACATTTTATCTCGATAAGTAGGGGTTTCCACTGAAGTGAATCAGGGTGGTTAGATTTATTTTTGAGCAGGGAGAGATAGCTCGGGATTTATTTTGCGCAAGAACCAGTGATAGTAAGGGCGCAGTATTTTATGTTATCTTTTGTAGCATATGAGTAGGAGTGTATGCTTTTTTGTTAATAGACAAGTATTTGGGAGTACGTACTATGGACTGAGTGTCTAACAGATCTAAACGACCGACAATGTTAGGTAGTAGTGTATCGGGGGGGTTCCTTGTTTGGATTTTTCTTGAGAGACGTCCCACGCATGAAACTTAGCGCAACGTTGGAATTCGGGAGATGTTTGGCCGTTAGTACATGGGTTGGGTACCCCTGCTATTATTGATATATGTGATATGACTACGGGTTAGAAGTTATATTACGGGTTACAGCCAACATAGTCGGGTAACTTTCTTGCGATTAAGCACGGGGACAGGGTGTATGGGCACCTAGATTAATTAGGGTAACTTTTGTGCGGTTAAGCACGGGTACAGGGTGTATGGGCGCCGTGGTTAATTAAAATACATATTTGTGTAACTCATAGTTAGAAGCGGGAGAGATAAATGTAGCGAGCTTAGAGGCACAGGACTAGGGAGAGATATTCGAGACTTGGAGCACTAGGCTTATCTTAATTTAGAGGACGAAATTCCTTTGTAAGGGGGGAGTATGTAACAGCCCGTAATTTTGAGGATTTTATATTTAATTATTTTTGGGAGATATAAAAATATTTAAATTGGAGAAACTTAAATTATGAGATTTAAATTGAAGAAACTTAAATTTATGATTTCGAGAATTTATTTGAGCGGGAAGAATTATTTATATTTGGCGACTTTAAGTTTAATTGTTCGAAATTTCGTGTGTCGCATTTTGAGGTCAAAATTGGAGAACGTTATAAAGTATTTAGGATGACAATTCTGAGTGCGCGGTTGATTCCAGATGGGTCGAGATAGTCAGAAAAATGTACCCGGGGTAGTAATCGGGTCTCGGGGCATTTTTGGACATAGCCACATAGGGTAATTTGGGCCATTTTAATTAGGCCCATGTGGCCAAAAATGGGATTAGGGGTTTTAAACCTAATTGAGGGAGTGTTGAACTACAGTTAGCAAATTCTAAATCTAGGGTTTGAGAGAGAAACAGAGGAAGCAAATCAAGAACAAATTGAGGACTTTTTGGAGACAAATCGAGGGACAAATTGGGTGTTGTTCATCAACCTCTTCTCTACACCAACGGATCAGACTGTACGAACAATTCCAGGCAAGTGGTTAAATGTTGTGATTCTTAAAATAAGTGATAACCAATTAATATTATAGTAGGTGTATATGAAAATTCATTTTGGGTGTGTAACCATAATCGAAAATGGGATTTTTCTGAATTAGAGTAACAGATAGATTTAATTACTCATTGGATGTTAAGTTATGAATTGGGACTGTTGAGATTGAATTGTAGGGTGAATTGCAGTATGTATTAGCAATTAAATTAACTGAGAATGATGAGGTCGAATTCTATAAAAACGACACCCGGGTGAAAAACCCAAATCAGATATACTTAGAATTATGTATAAATTTGATGATAAATTAAGGTCTCTAGGATGTTTAGACCCTTTTTCTTATGTGGGGGTAATGTTGGTTGTGATTGGGTAAAGGTTTGGAATGAAAATAAAAGCTTTAGGGTTCACTAATGGCTTAACATAAAAGAGGAGAAGAAAGGGACCTATTCGATCGATCGATCCACCCAGGGGATCGATCGATCGATGGTCCCAGATTTTTTACAGGTTCGCCAGTTTTATATATAAAGGGAAATTAAATTAATATTTCTCCCCCACTTTTTAATTAGTGATAAATGCATATGTAGCAGATATTCCTTAGCAATTATAAGGGGATATAATTGGGTTTAGGAGGGTGATAATTGTATGTCACGAGATGAATAAATTTCGGGAAATAGTTCGTAGGTATTGATTTTTGGACCGAGGGAAAATGTTCGGGTATTGTATTTGAGTGGCACTACATTATTAAAGGATTTGAGGTGAAATTAATTAATTATGGGGCGAAATATAGAATCGGGTATTAACGATGGTACAGACCAAGTGAGCGAGTCTGGCTATATTGGTTGAGCGACACTAAGTATTAAATTAATTGATGTGTTAATTATTTAAATTAGAGTCGTACTATAGACTCGAGAAGGTAATAAATTAATTAAAGAGAAAATTAATTAATTTGAGTCGGACCATAGACTCGGGAATATACAGGCTAGGGTTACGGGATTTATTACACGATAAACCTAGGATCTAGATTATATATATACGGTGTGATGATAGTATATATATGTGTGTACTTTATGTGTGCTATTAAATATGAGGGACTATATATTTATTTAAGTTATATACTCTAGTGATATCAAGAGAGGTTACGCGTTGTGGGTGAATCCCCTAGCTTGAGGAGTAAGGTGAGTATATCCCCAGGTCATAGCGTCCGGTATATGGGTGAGGGGATTATCTCACTTTCGGGGAAGGAATATGATCGCCTCCACTACGTTTATATTTTTGGGCCAGGTTGGTGAGCGATTCCAACTTGGGTAACTAGGTTATATGAGCACACCTAGTGAGATAAAACTTTAGAGGAAATCATCCGGCGAGAGTATACTCGGAGGGATGGATATACATATAATATATGTGTGGATATTATTAGTAAAGGTACGTATATAATCGTAGTAAATATTATATGCAAGTAATAATACAGTGTGTGATGTATTTACTTTATATAACTTATGTCACGGTTATATGATATTATTTAAAAGGAATTAATTAAGTTAATTGGTGAGACAACTTATATCCCATTAATAATAATACTCATTTTAGAGTGGAATGTCAAGGGGAGATTGTACCAGGTCTATTTGGACGGGGTAGTATAACTAGGTGGGGTTAAGGAAACCTTTAGGTGTGCACAATAGTAGAGGTGTGAGTATGTTCTCAAGAGAGTGCGAGACTAACTTAATTATGAAGCGCATGCATGTATTTTAAATTACTGCAGTTAATTCACTTGCTAAATATTTTCAAAATATTTTGGCTTTTAACCCTTGCTATAAAATTATTTTCTAAACCTTTTAGGTGTCCAGCCACAGGGACGCCAGACTTGATATTCTATTACAAGGACACGGAGCTGCGGCACATGTGGATGCTAGTAGGAGTTTGGTTTAGATGCATCGTTCATTCCTTCCTAGAGTAGGAATTATTTCTCAGTTTCAATTTTACTTAGGGCCTGTCGCCCAGACTTTTCAGTACAGTTTTTAAATTTATTTATTTAGGTACTGGATGTTTGTATTGGACTATTTACTTTAGTGGGCGATGGTTTATTCGGCATGTAGTTTAATTATTTATTCAGTTGATTTAATCCAGTCGTTATGTAGGACTCATATTATCTTTCTGCATGTTATTAGTTATTTAATTAAAAAGATAAAATTTGGCCCCGACTTTTTGGAATACTAGGTGGTTAGTAACTTTTAAAAAGTTTTTCGACAGTGATGCTAAGAATTAACCAACTGGGATTCCTATTTTAATTTTGTATAGGACTGATCACCTAGTATTTTATTAGGTGGGGTGTCACAGAGTGTTGGAGACCCCATTTTTGGTACTCAATAACATATGTGTATTCAAGCACTTCACCTAAAACATGCCTCTGCAACACTTTCATTTTAAATTCTTTAAATTTTGCTCAAAATATCCTCGTTAATATATCAAGACGATCTTGGGGAGGTTGGCCGAGGAGTAATTCATGTTTTATTTCCACCGAATTGGGATTACATGTCATCGTGAGCAATAAGTAAGGCTTACCTAACCTTTGAACCGATGCCATTGCATCTTCATAGCGTTGATGCATGTCAAGTGAACTCCTAAGAAATGATGATGGTAATATAGTTTGACATCCCACGTTTCCTATATTTCTGTTAATTAAATAATCAATATCCACAGGGAAATATTAATTAAAGTTGTTGGTAAATTAGAAATCTTGATCACTATAGTTTTTCACCTGCATTGCACTCACTACCATGTAAAGAATCTTGTAGAGCTTGGTAAAGTCTTGTACGAATGACATGTTGATGGACATGAACCCACATGAGTTTTTGCATTTCAAATTTAACTTAATTATCAGTTGCATATTGTTAATAAGGCATCCTCCCTGAAGTAGAAGTGATGAATTGGATGGAATCTAAGGATGGAATAAAATTAGAAAATGCAGCTTTTATGTACAAATTCAACATCAGAATGGAAAGGGGATTCATAACTTGCAACCCTAGAGGACATATGCATAGTATTCTCAAGACGTAATCATACTCCCATTATTGCTCCGAATATTTATGTCCCATTTTTTTGTTACAAATGGAAAAAGTAGCAAATATTGCTAAGGATCGTAATACATAGCAATATCTTTAACATTTTTTAATTCTCCGCTAATTGTCTATATGATAATATCTTGTCCATTTAAGTATGTGACCTCTTTACTATCAATAATAACAGTAGCGATTTGGGATGTAGTTTGAAGGATATATTGATGGTTATACGACGGTTGTTGTTTTAGTAGTAATCTGCAATATAATATATCGTGACATGAGATGGGAATTTTTTACGGGACTATTAAGGGTACAGGAAGTCAGAATCTGCCTAATACCGATTTCTTTGATAATGAAAATCATATCTTTATGTGCAACATAAAGGAATGGCAACCCATGTTTTCAAGAGAATTCATTTTATATCACTTAAATTTCACTTTCCCCTCACTCCAATCAATAATCCTAGAAGTTCCAAAAGACATCTTCCTTTTCAGAACATTTCGAAAATGTAGTTGTTTTGACACAATCAAAGCATAACCAAATAAACAAAACACAACAAAAGAGGAAGAACCCTCAATAATATTCAATATCTAGCTTTTAAGGATCACAATGATATATAAAGGTGGGCCAAGAAATTATAATAACAAAAGATTAATTTTATCCCTCTTTACTCCTAAAATAAACTGACAGTTCATAATCAACTAAAGAATTATAGAAGGGTCTTTCGCGCCTGCCCACTAAATCTTGGGGTAAGTGGCCCTTCAGGCATTTCCCCCTTAGCTTCTAGCAAATATTGGATGAGGAACCCTCGGGTTCCTCAGCTTCCAGAAAATATTAGATGAGGAACCCTTGGGGTCCCTCAGCTTCCAGAAAATATTAGATGAGGAACCCCTAAAGTCCCACAGCTTCCAAAAAAAAATATTGAACGCAGAACTCTCAAGGTTCCTCAGCTTCCAGAATGTATTGGGTGAGGAACCCTCAAGCTCCTCCCCCTCGGTGTCCAAAAAATATTGAAAGCGGAACCCTCAAGGTCCCTCAGCTTTCAGAAAACATTTAACCTGGAACCCCAAGTTCATTAAGATTCCGAAAAATCTTGGGTGAGGAACCTTCAAGGTCCTACCCCTCAACTTCTAGAAAATAGGACGGGATCAGGGAATGGTTACCATGAGCAACTCCCTCATCATGAAAATTAATTCTTTCAATGAACAAAAGTACTAACACTTTCTTTTTTGTACAGGTACCCTAGTTGAGCAGGTAGGGCTCAAATATGCCAATTGGGATCTCTTGGAAGTTTTTCCTTGGCGGCTAAGAAACTAGGTTTGTTGAGCAAGCTCAACCTCTTAGCACTTTAGGATTGAGAGAACACAAGCATAAAGAACCTAGGAGTCACTCAAGTCCTTACACGGCACACTCAGCCATAACTAAAATGAGAAACCAAGAGGTTGCTCACCAGAAATGATATTTTTATTATAAAAAAGGATTTTAGGGAAGGGGGTCCTCAAGACCCCTCTTCTCAACAAAAATGATTTTAGAGGAGGTGATCCTTGGGGCCTCCCTTCTC
The DNA here is from genome assembly GCA_949130495.1 of Sambucus nigra. NCBI lineage: Eukaryota > Viridiplantae > Streptophyta > Magnoliopsida > Dipsacales > Adoxaceae > Sambucus > Sambucus nigra. The sequence continues at coordinate 260,802,174 of OX422213.1, read as the reverse complement.
AAGTTCACAAATTTTGTACCACAACTTACCATTCTAAACGATATTTACCAAATCAGATATTTTATCTTCAAACACAAACATTTTTTCTTTTTTCTTTAGTTTGCACCAGGTGGCAGCTGTCAGAGGGGACATGTGGCTCCACACAAGTAGGGATAAATGGAACATTTAAGACCTTGTCCCTTACCAACGCTTTCAATTTTAGAGCCCAAAAGTGATAACTCAGCCCTAGTGCCCAGGTTTAAATAGGACCCTTAGGCAAGATCAAGAAAGAATTATAATTCAAGTCATTCTGTTGCTCTATTAAAATCATGCCAGGACCTCCTAGTATTATCTCCCTTATCTCTCTTTCTCTAGTGCTAAGTGCCTTATCCTTTCACTCCTCCCAGACAACCATCATTCTCAAGAGTTTCACTTAAGATAAGCTACTGTTCTTGTTGTGTAAGTTCATCTTCTTATAGGGAGTGGGACCCATATTGAGTTCCATTTTTACCAAAAAGATAAGGTTTTATCAAAAGTTACTCTAGAAGTTCTTGATAAATTTGAAGACAGTGTCCATGGGAGTGGGTCACGCCTCATCCTTTCCAATTATTCATAGACCTGAATCTCACTTCCCTCTTATATTTGGTGACTCTACTGGGGAGGTATTCTTGTTTTAATGGACAAAAAAGGTATCAACATTTCTAAGCAGCTAGTTTTTTATAACATTCCACCTGGGAATTGAACCTAAAGTGACCAAAGCACTCAGGAGGATTTGGTGGTGATCAGAGCAAAGACACCTTCCCCTCAAGGAGGGTAAACCAACTCACCGGAAGCATCGTTGATGATAGGTATGAGTCCTATGAGCATGTTTTTTAAATTCTTGAAGCGAAACAATGTGGACCTATCAAGTTTGGGTCAAGGCTATGTAACACCACAAGCTTCCCCCTTTAGAGGGGCAGCCACCCCAGTAGCAATTTCGACAGAAATGATTCCACCATGAAAGGTGGTGCCAGAGCTAGTTATGGCACCATCAAGTTCACCAGCAGCTAAGGGCGTGAGTTTGGAGGAAACACCCTCCAAAGCTGTTACTATATAGGAGGTGAGGAAGCTACTCTCCTCCTATCAAAGGGAGGGTCCTCATCGATACGAGGAGTTACAGGACCCCTACCCATAAGAGGTAAACGAGAAGTCATACCTGGAGGGGTATATTCCACCAAAATTTATAAAGTTCAGCGACAAAGGGGAAAATCCAAGAGAGCACGTGAAAATGTTCATTGAGTAATTGGGAGTGCATGCCAATGATAAAAATCTGAGGTTGAGGGAGTTCTCCAAAACCCTCATGGGGAATGCCTATACATAGTATTCCCATTTTGCACCTAACAGTATCCCTACTTAGGAAGATATGCATGTGAAGTTCCTCTAGAAGTTTATTGTGGCGGAGGATGAATTCATATTGAGACACTTGGCACAAGCGGTTCAGAAGCCTGGTGAGGAGTTACTGTAATATATCAAACATTTTCTCCATAGAGCATTAGATGTCCATAAGGATATAGTGGAGGCAAGACAGTTGCAAATATGTGTCGAGGGACTCTTAGAGGAGTAAAAGTTGCATTTGATTAATGAAACTAGAGATGGAAATTTTAGATAGTTCACCAGGGCTACTAAAAATATAGCCATGATAATCAAGACAAAGACCTCGAGTTGGAGGACACAAGTGACACTGACTTCTGGGAGTTTTCAAGTCTCGAGGAGGTAAGAAGTCAACTATGTGGATGGAAATCCCAAAGAAATAAGGGAGGCTTCGAATCCAAGAACAACAACCTAGGAAATAAGAGGAAGTTTGGGGAAGATGCCCCACCGCCTCTACATGCAGCGTAGCGAAAGCTATGGATTGTTATCGTACTTTGGTATGAAAAGGGGAAGCACGCACCCCTAACTTGAATGGGGAAACTCCAACAATAGCTGACAAAGGCAACCCAAAATATTGCGAGCTACACCAGCAGGTGAAACACTCCACTATGGACCGTTACTACTTGAGGAGGATTATTGGCGAGTAGGTAGCCAATGGTACCTTGAAGATTCCTCCGTATGGATGTTAATGAAAATCCACTTCCAGCACATCAATTTGGTCTGCCAATATGGTAGTGGCGTATGATGAAGAAGCATCCCAAGAGTTGATTGAGTAGGAGAGTGGTGATGAAATATGTGAAGGGTTGGAAAGGTTATTACTAAGCATCAAATGGAGAATTGAGATAGAAGGGAAGAGAGAGGAGTGAATCTTCACTTCAGACCAAGAAGAGGATATAACTGAATAAATTGAGAAGATAAACCTCCTAGAGGGCAAAGTGGATGTCCTCCTTGACCTGGATGAAGGGGGGACATCGGAGGAAGAGTATGTTTGTAATGCCTAGACATATAAGGTAGACCTAGATTATAAATGTGAGGCCATAACGAGGAGCCCCAATTTTAAGTAGTTCTTTGACCAAATAAGAGTGAAGTATGACACTAGAGCAGTCATAACAAGAAAACTTTAGAAGTTATGTAGCAACGCAGAGACCCTTCATTAAATTGGTAAGGACGGATTGGGAGGTTGATCAAGAGGTATACTTCTGAAGTTGTATTTTCAGAAGTAGATAGGCAGGTGCCTTACTTCCTAAACCTCCAATTGTATGTTATAGCTATGACCAATGGAGTCTAATTCCCCAGAGCATTAATGGATGGAGGGGAATATATGAACATTATTCCAATCAATACATTGTATAGGATGGGTATCAATTAAGAAAAGATAATGTCAGTACCACTCGTGATTTCAGGATTTGACACTGCCGGAATGCAATCCCTTGGATATGTGAACATTGGAATCAAGTTGGGAAATTTCACTTCCCATATCAAGTTCCATGTCATCAATGCTAATACCAGCTACCAACTACTCATTTGGAGGGTATGGATGCATACCCATGGCATGATACCCTCCACCTACAATTAGTGTGCAAAGGATAATATTCGAGGAACAAATATCATCATCAAACCAATGCAAAAACCGAATTCCGTTAAGGAGGCCCATATGGTGGATATGGCATTTTACACGAAACTAGACGTGGAAAGAAATAATTCTACAAGAAAGCTAGAAGAGAAGCAAGCGATTGGATGAAGTGCCCAGCCAAAGAAATTTATCCATGATCGTCTGGGGGGAGGGTGATCCCCCACATAGCAAAAGGCAAGAAGAGGGTAGAGGAGGTGGTCAAACCTCCTTCAACTTGTAAAAAATTGGTCCTGCCCAATGGGAAAGTTATTTATCGTTTATAATGGTCTCGTGGGCGGTGTTCTAGGATGGGAGCATTGGACTGACAATAAAATGTTTTGTTATTGATGAATCCCATATCATTGAGCATATTGAGGAACTAGAGGAAGCTCCAGAATGCATGCAGGACGGGCCTAGGGAGAGGCTACAAGAGTTAGAAGAGATCAACCTGGGGGTAGAAGGGGGTAAAGTTCGACCCATTCTCATCTCAAAGATTTTGGAACCAAAATAAAAGGAAGATCTTATTGTCCTGCTCAAAGAGTTCACCGATGTGTTTGCCTGGAAGTATATAGAGATGCTAGGAATAAACCCATAAGTGAGCTCTCCTAGATTGAATGTTCTTCCCAATGTTCTTCTGGTAAGGCAAGCCACTCGCACATACAAGGCTTACCTCGACCTAAAGATAAATGCGGAGGTAGAAAAGTTGTTGGCAGCAGGATTCATCAAGCCTATTTAGCATCATGTGTGGCTTTCTAGCATAGTGCTAGTGGAAAAAAAGAACAACAGCCATATTAGAATTTACTTGGATTTTTACGATTTGAATTGGGCATGTCCCAAGGATGATTTTCCTCTACCAAGCATAGACAACTTAGTCGAAGCTACCACAGGACATGAGATATATAGTTTCATAGATGGGTAAGTCGGCTACAACTAGATTAAGATAGACCTGGCGAATGCGGAGAAGACTGTCTTTCGCACGCCATTAGGGAACTTCCACTACACGATCATGCCATTTGGATTGAAGAATGTCGGGGACACATACCAAAGGACCATGATGGCTATTTTTTTCATGATATCCTAGAATCTTATGTAAATGATCTATTAGTGAAATCCAAGAAAGAAAGGAAGAACATATAGGACCTCAGGAGAGTGTTCGAGAGGTGCCACAGATATAAGATGTGGATGAACCCCTCTAAGTGTCCTTCTGGGTCACTGCGGGAAAGTTTTTGGGTTCTGTTGTGAAGAGGTAGGGGTGCAAGTAGATGCAAAAAAGATGAAATCCATAGTGATGATGCCAACCTCAAAGAGTTAGAGGCAGTTCAAGACCTTCTTGGAAATGGTATCCTACCTGAGAAGGTTCATACCCATGCTAGCGGAAGTGACTCACCCATTAACACCCCTGTTGAAAGACAAATCCAAGTGGACTTGGGGGGAAGAGCATAAGAAAGCTTTGAAAAGATCAAATAAATTTCAGCCTCTCCATCCATGATGATCCCACCCGAGGTTGGAGCACCACTGTTGCTCTACCCCACCTCAATAGAAAGGTCCATATGAGCACTTTTAGCCCAAGATAAAGGAGTAGATAAGCCAGTGTACTACTTGTCAAGAGTGATCTTAGGAATAGAATCCAGATACACCAATGTGGAAAGGCACTGCCTTGCCTTGGTTTTTGTAGCTAAAAGTTTGAGACATTATTTGTTAGCCTTTACATTTCATATAGTCACTAAGTATTACCCTATCAAGTACCTCCTAGCGCGGACAATAGTTATAGGTTAAGAAGAAAGGTGGTTTTTGATTTTGTCAGTGTATGATTTAAAATGCATAGTACCTAAAGCCATCGAGAGTCATCCAGTAGCAGTTCTGTTGGCCCATTTTCTAAGGTAAAACTTTAAACCCCCTAGTGAAGAGCTACCTGGGGTGAACTTCCAAGAATTCATGGTAGAGGAAATGGAGAAGTGAGAAATGGAGTTCAATGGCTCTAGAGCCCAAGGCACAGGAGGTGCGGGCATGATACTCTCGAACAGTAAGGAGAAGATTACCCACTCTTTCAATCTAGACTTTAAATGCTCAAACAATGAGGTTGAGTATGAAGCTCTCATTTTGGGTATGCTGGAAGCACTCCGGAGGGGTGTTAGGGTATTATACATATAGGGGGACTCTAACCAAGTGTTGAAACCGGTTAATGGGGAGTTCACTCTCAAGCATGCTAACTTGTCACTATACAAATACATCATCCATAGGTTGTTGGGATAATTCCTGAAGGTAACCAGTGAGAGACATGTAAGAATAATGAATAGTCACCCAGACGCACTACCTATGATAACACAGAAGTTAGACATGGATGAGACAGAAGCAATGATCACAGTGCGGTGAAGAACAGTGCCTACCACAATGAAGTCTTTCTTCCCAAGTAATGAGCCAGATGATTGGAGACACCTAGTTGTGAAGCAGCTGGAGGTAGGAGAGGGGGCGATGAAGATGTTGGAGTTGGCTAACTACCACCTACTATAGGGAACGCTTTTACTTTAAGATCCCTAGAGGGTTCTTAGCAAGGTGTGTTGGGGAGAAGCTAAGGAGAGGGTGGCAGAGATGCAGGAAAAGCATTGTGGGGACACGGATATCACACTTTATCGCTTGTTGCAGTGCGTGTGTGTGTGTGGGGGGGGGGGGGGGCTATTATTAGCCCACCATGAGCACAAAGGTTGATCGTCTGCACAACGTTATTTAAAGTGACAAACTCATTTCGACCAGCCAATAGAAGACAATTTTGTAAAGGCCTTTGAAGATTGTAGACAACTGCATATAGCACATTTAAAAGACGGTGAGTTGCCCACGGAGAGAGCAGATGAAATTTATCTCTGGGAGACGGTAGCCCGTTTTCGTTTGGTGGAAGGAGAGATTTACAGGAAAGGCTCTAATGAGACATCACTGAAGTGTATAAATAAGGGAGACACAAAGAGAGTGTTGAAGGAAGCCCATGAGCCCTGCCACATGGGAAGTGCCATGCTATATGATCAACTGATGACGCTAGGGTATTATTGGCCAATCATGGAGGCTGGTTCCATTGGTTATATAAAGAAGTGAAGAGCTTACCAAGTGTATAGTAATATGGTGCATGCCCCTTCTGTCAGCTTATAAAGCCTAGTAGATCCCTATCCCTTCCCCACACGGGCATTTGATCTGGTGGCAAAGATCAGCATAGCCTCTCATGGCAAAACTTTATTTATTCTGGATACAAAGTTATATACCAAGCGGGCAAAGGCCGATCCTCAAATAAGGGAGACAGCCCAAGCGGTAACCCAGTTTATCAAGGAATATATCATATGCAAGTTTGGTATACCAAAGGTGATCCTCATAGATAATGGGAAACAATTTGTATGTAAGGAGATGGCCCTCTCCACTGACAAGTACAAAATTGTGCATAAACACTCAACCATCTCCTATTCAAAAGGAAATGTCTAGGAAGAGACTACCAATAAGATGTTGATCAATATCGTGAAGTAGATGCTAGAAGACATGTCAGGGTCATGGGATGAGAAGCTACCCATCATGTTATGGGCCTACCTCACTTCAAAGAGAAAACCAACTGGGTTTACTCTATTCTCACTTGTGTATGGAACCAAAGCTGTCTTACCGGTGGAACTGGAAGTACCATCAACTAGGGTTTGTCTAAGCAATGGACTCATCCCTGGCCCACGACACGTGCAACTAGAGGCGTTGGATGAACATGAAGATAAGGCAAGGGAGAACTTCAAAGTTTACACCCAATAGCTGTCGAGATCTTATGAAAAACAAGTCAAGACCATAGAGTTTCAAGTGGGATACTAGGTCCTCTGAGTATCTACTCATCACTTTCTCAGCATATCAGTATAAAAAATTTAAACCCAACTGGGAAGGCCCCTTTATGATGAGAGGGGTAGGGAAGTCACGATACTATCAAATTTCGAAGCCGGGGAGCGACTACCTCCAATCCATCAATTTCAAGTGGCTAAAGAGGTACTATGCCTTGTTGTTGTTAAAATTTGTATTTATGTAATCGAATCTTAGTAGTTTGCTCTTAAACCAGAAAAGGTATTTTTTGTGAAAAAAATGATAGAGCAATACCATCTTGTAGACAATACACAATAGCAAAGAAATGAAAAGCAACACTTTTGATCATTGTTGATGTTTGTTTGATTACTTACCTACTATGAGGTAGACCCAATATAATATTTTTTCCAGAAATTCTCTCTATTAGTCTAGAACAGGGTGCATGGAAAAAAAGAGGAAATTTGCTCATTACACTTGGAGCGTAAGTTTGTCCTAAGAGAATGTATATTGAGGAAAGTCCTCCCAGACAAAACAGATAATTTTTTTTATCACCTGACCAGTAAGAGGACAACCTCCAAGTAATAATAATAAAAAATTTAGCCTATAGAACAAGTTTTAATCTTTGTGCTCAAAGAAATGGTTTACTTGACCAGATTAATAGAAACGTGGAGAAGGGGGTCACCACCCCCCCCCCCCCCCCCCCCCAAAAAAAAAAAATTAAATCATGAAAGATCTTAAAGAAAATGTAGAGCAAGGATCCCATATATTAGGGGCTAGCTAATTTTAAAAAAAGAAGAATCGTTTATAATTTACTTCTTCTATTTGAAAACGTTTCTTTTGAAATAGAACCTAAGGGAAGGAGGTGGGTTTACGCCCCCCCAAGCTATTCCTTATAAACACAGACAGACAAAAGGGGGCAACTCCAAAACAATAGCTTACCCAGATAAAATGAAAAAAAACCTCAGTCATAGGGGGTTGCGCTTAAAAGAACAATCTCTCTTTCTCTCTCTCTCTCTCTATATATATATATATATATATATATATATATATATATATATATATATAACTTGCTCAGATTAATGCAAGTACACCTCAGTATATGGGGCAACCTATATTTACAAAATTCTCGCAAAAAATTAGAGCAGGTCTCAATAAACAAATGCCTAAATTATAGATGGGGAAAAGGAAAAGAGAGGTGCAAGAGAAACAAAACAACATTTTTTCTCATTAATAAATGATCAGTTCTTTACATATGGAAGCCAAAAGTACTACAAGGCAAGAACTAGCCTATCCACTAGAAATGATAAAAAATGGGTCTTTGTGTGTGAGGGCGCCAGCATATGATAAACTACCCTCTTACAAGATCTCCTCCTCCAGCCTGGCCAACTTGGCCTCATCCTCCTGGTCACTAGACTCAAGTCTGTCAAGCCAGGACTGAAGTGATGCAATATGAAACTGAAGTGATGCAATCCGACCCCAAATCCTTGCAGCCTTAGCCTGTTGTTTCTTGATCCTAGACTACATGGATGTGTGAAGTCTCACTATCTTCTGGAAGAGAATGCTCAGAAAATGATGGACTCCAGCCTCAAGCCAATCTAGATGAAAAATATAGAGATATTATAAACCACGAAGAGCATCCAAGAACAAAAAAGTAAAGGCGCTAGTCGGCTCAAGAGGAGAAATAGCTAAGAAGTCATGGATATGGCTAGAAAGAGCCTTCAGGTTGAATACTATGAGGCTATCGATGTGAAGTACACTTTGAGAGGTGAATGTCTCAGGATGATGCTCTAAGATCAAATCTAAGATTTGGCGGTCATGTGTCCTTAAGAGTCTTGATCGCTCCTCACACCACAGTCTACTCATAAAGGCTGTAGGAGCCTCTACCTCAGCACCACCATCGAAATGGCGCGACTCTATCTCGGATAGGAGGAAAGAAGACTCCCCACCAAAATCAAAATCACCGGCTGTAAGAGTGATCTCAGAACACTGATCCCCCTCATCAGCTACCTCGATGGACCCACTAATAAGATCCTAAAAACAAGTGTTAATAATGAGTCAAAAGAGAATCAAGACAGTGACAACAGCATCCAGACTCTAAAAAGGGGCCCTAGTAGAGAGCTTACCCCAAAACTCAAGGGGGTGCCTCCAGTCTAAAGGGGGCCGAATAGGGGATACCAGGCTAAACATAAGAAATAGAACTAAGGAATATAAATGCAACTCATAAGTTAGCAACTTGAAAACAACAATTTAGGTATGACAGTTAAATACCTGAGGAGTGCGCAACACAACACTCTCTGTCTGCTCCACAGATACCTCTGGAGCATCCGACTCACTCACCTGGAAACAATGAAATAAGGGTGAAGGTGAGAGAACTTGCACAGTATACACAAGAAGTAAAAGGGGAAACAATAAAAGAGAAAAGGTATACCAGTATAATTTTTCTCTCGCAGACATCCCCCTAACAGGCTCCACAGTTACCGGATCAACCGCCTCACTCACCTGGAAATAATGAAATAACGATGAAGGTGAGAGCAATTTCACTGTATAAGAAAGAAGAAGAGGAAATAGTAGAAGATAGAAGGTATTCCAGTATAATACCTCTCTTGCAGCCATCCCCCCAACAGGCTCCACAATTACTGGAGCAGCCTGACTCACCTAGAAATAATGAAACAAGGGTAAAGATGAGAGAACTTGCATAGTATGCAAGAAGAAATAGGATAAACAGAAAAAGAGAGAATGTATGATAGCATAATACCTCTATCACAACTATCTCTCCAATGTGCTCTGCAGTTGCCAGAGCAACTACCTCGTTGGGCTGGACACAATGAAACAAGGGCAGAGGTGAGCATACTTTCATAGTAAAAGTAAAAAAAAATGGGAGGTGTAAAATAGAAAAAGGTATGATAGTCTAATACCTCTCTCGTAGCTATCCCCTCAATGCATTTCATAGTCACTAGGACGATCGCAGCACTAACCTGAGAACAGAGAAATAAGTAAATGTTAGCAAACATTTGTACAACATATATATATATTTTATTTAAAAAAAATAATATATGTACATATATAAATACTAGTAAAAAGTGTAGGAAAAGTAGTTATTTACCTGGATAGCTTTATCTGAAGTGCTAGCTAAGAGCCCCATAACAGTGAGGGCAGAACTAGTAACAAGTTCCTCATACGGATGAACCTCGGCTATATTAGCCTGGTAACAAAATTTTAAAAAGAAAAAGGGGTTATACCAGTTAAAAGAGTGGTACAGAAATGACTACTCTCATATATGATACCTAAATAATTCACTCCACAGCAGTTGAGGGGGGAGCTATGGGTACTCTGAAGGGGCTACGGGAGGAATATCACTAAGAGCCACCGATGAAGTAGTATCAAGGGATAGCTCAAAGGAAAGAGGAAATGGGCTTGTCAGCACAGGCAAGCCTCATTTAGACAGAGAAATAACTGGCAAGAGGATAATAGAATACTTGGTCCCCATCTAAGTAGGAAGAGCAAAAGATGACTACTAGCACTGTAGGGGATGTGATAATGACCTGCAGACATTAAAAGATGTTATTATGATTTACCATGGGAGAAGAATCTACCGGTACCTTAGTAGAAAAAGAAACCTGTGAAATGGGCTCAACAGTTGAGGCCACGGTAAATACTAGGCCATAAGAGATAGGCCGGATGAAAGGCCTACCATCTATAAATATATGGACCCTAGGGACAAAGATCCTTCCAGAGGGGGATAACCTCAGAATAGTGACATAGGAAAAGGGAGAGTCTCTCTCGTGGAAGAGAGGCCAAAAGGTACCAGATCCTGAAGAAGGGAAACTGACAAATGATATAATCATAAAAGACAGAGTAATAAAAATAAAAAGCAATCAAAGGAATAAATAAACCTCTAAAAGTGAGGTAACCATGAGCTCACCTGTAAAAGTTCTAGTTGTTGAAGCGGGAGAAGATGAAGTGGTAGGGATAGAGGGTACAATCCTCTGCAATCACAAATAGATAGATAACACAAGGGACAATAGATAAAAATAAAAGAGAATATGTGAGGTTGGCCATATAGAAAAGGTCAGAGAAATACCTGAGTAGAACGCGAGGCCACATAAGTGACTTTAGTGCTAGTAGGATGCAATGATGAAATATGCAAGGAAATAATAATATATAACATTCAGTAAGAGAATTTGTGAGTGTTAAAAATTTAAAGACCCCCGGAGGGAGTAACAAACCTCTATAAAATGGCCTCGGGAAGAAATGAGCATATAATTCCTCTCTCGCTGGAAAGTATCACGACGTAGTGGGGAAGATGAAGGACCACTCACCTCCACAGAAGTAACCTATGAAAACATCGTAAGAGAAAGAATTAGTAAACAAGCCAATTATGAAAGAAGAAGAAAATCATATACATAATGGTCTCAAGTAAAGAAATACTTACAGTAGAGGGATGCACGGTCTGACTATATGGAAGGGGTCTAGTAGAAAAGCTAACCCTCGAAGGAGAGTGGGGTGCCTCATCATTACTGAAAGACTCCCTCGAAACTCATAACAAAGCACAAGTGTTAGTAGTGTTTTCACCACAAAAATTTGTGCCATCCACATCATTCGAAGAAAAACTATGATCCTCGTAGGAAGGTGTGCTTATATAGTCAACTAGTTCCTCTTCTAATGAGGTGAAGGGGGAACCAACATGTAAAACTCTAGAAATCTGATTTCATTAAACAAATAATTAAGTGTAGAACCTTCTACAATAGGAATAGACGTGACTTGCATCTCCGTAGAGGAAAGACCCAAATCCTCATAACCCCGCTCTCTTACAGTCATATAGCTCTCCTCCACTTCGAGATCATCGGTATCGGACCCATGGTCCAGTATGGAAAGAGAAGAAACATCAACGTCAACCCCCTTCTTCCTCTTAGCAGCTCAAATTCTCATAGGAGAAGGGGGAGAGGCAATAACAACAGGGATGAAGTTATACATAACTGCATCTGGATTCTTTCTCTTACTCTCCATATGAGATTTTTCTTTAACTTTACCTTTGGATTGGCCTTTAGATTAGGTGGGAGGCATCTCGATTTGCTGAGGTTGGGTAGATTCATCGAGAAGTGGCTTCACTAAGATGGGAGTAGCCTACTCAAGAGGTGTCTTGGGAGTAGTGCTAAGGTTCCATACTTATTTATGGCTCCACTTGAATAAGAATTAGGCTTTAACGTATTTACTAGGAGAGGTCTATTGGGGAGGACTGATCATGTAGTTATAGTTAAAGAGTACCTGTTGCTGCCAAAGCAAGAATCGGGAGGGAGTGAATGAAGGTAGGTAATCATGAGGAGGCACATACATTACCCCCAAGTGACGTACTCTATGAAAAATTCCTTAAAAGGTTAAGTTTCTACATGCCTCAAAGAATAACTCAGAAGGGTCGCTGCATAAAGGGTAAGAAGGGGTGTGAACACCTTGATCGTAACCAAACTGTCTTCTCACTCTCTCGGAGTGATAGAATTCAACACCCTGGCCTAGATCTGTCCAATAAGGAATGATTATTGATAATAGCATCGCCACAACATTGATATATGGGCGGGAAGAAACATATTCAACATCGAAAGGACAATAAAAAGTTCCACCGTCACCTGGGAAAGAAAGGAAGCTAAAAATGCCATCGGGACGTTTTCTGTAAGGACGGAAGTGAAACTCCTCGATATCATCAATCAAAGGCCCCATGGGATTCATAAGGACCTTCCAATGACACCTCAGAAGACAAGCGATATTCATGTGGCAAGCTTATACCTCGGGGGTGTGACACCCCGCCTAATTAAACATCGGGTGATCAGGCCTTCATTAAATTAAAACAGGTTTCTCAAATGGTTCATTCTTAGCATCACTGTCGAAAACTTTTTAATTACTAATCCCCTAAGTAAAATTAGACCTGTGCCAAAATTTATCTTTCTTTAAAACGGATAAATCAACCAAATGGAACAAAGTACAAATAATCATGTACTGTAATTCAAACAACAAAGTAAAAGTACAACATAACAGAAGTATTACCGAATAAACCATCGGCTAAAATCCCAAACAAACAATGGAATAACCACTAGTCTGAATCTAACATCTGAGACTAAAACCGGACAACAAGTCCATACATAGAAGAGTGCGAGATCCTGTGCTAGATCTGAATGAGAGATATTGCCTAGTCAAAATCCTGTAAGCATCCACTGTGCTACAGCTCCGAGTATGTGGAATGGAATCATCATACATGGCATCCCTGTGGCTGGACACCTAAAAGATTTTGAAAATATTTTATAGCAAGAGTTAGTACTCAAAACATTTTAAAAATATTTAGCAAGCGTTTATCACAATATAAAATGCGGTTATTGATTACACATGTTAGGTTCTCGTACACTCTCTTGAGTTAACTCACCCCTCATCTTTTGTGCACACCTAACGTTATACACTTAGTTTATCTAGCCATACTTCCCAAGCTAACTAAACCAAAGTAGTCAACTGAACTTATCTATACCCAAGTTCCAGTACCGCCCATACAGTACAACCGTTCCACTAACATCTCGCGTATGTTAATTAATTCCCAAGTAACATTTCATCTATGTTATTTTTCAAGACTTCCCATTTAGTTTTACTACTAAAATTACTACAATTCTCACAATTGATAACTTTCCCACTTATGTAATTAAGTTTCGCTACTTGAATTACTAAATAGATTTTCTCTATCTAAAGGTTCATTTCGTAATTAAGTTTCACTACTTAACTTACCAATTCAGTATGTATCTTCAAATACATCAAATATATCAATCTACTAACACACGGAAGTAGAATATCATCCAGTATATATATTTCACACCCAGTATATACTAAATATCAGTCATTTTTATTTTGTCCTTTTTATACACGTAAAGGACTCTTGGTTCGGAATGATTCATCGACCCCAAGTGAGAGATGGTTCGGAATTATCCATCGACCCCAACTATTTAAAAATATATATATACACATATTCTGGTTCGAGACTCTCTCATCGCGACACCAGTTCAAAGTTTGGTTCGGTATTTCTCATCGACCCCAAACATATAATAACTTTATGTTAGTTAGGAATATCTCATCGACCCTAACATAATTAATTTAGGTATAATCTCTCTACCTAAAAGATCACATAATTCAGTAGGTACACGCCCGACCTATTAATAATATACGTACGTAATATTTTAATCTCATATATTTATCGTACAATATTCGCTTTACGATTTATCTCATTGATCGTATTTATTGAGTATACACACAACTCTAAGGGTCCTAGTTACCTTTACATATAATTTCAGTAGTTATTGCTTACCCTACTGGTCTATTATTTAAATTGAATTTACTTCGCCCGTTAACTCAATTTCTGAAGTCCCCGATACTCTACTAAATCGGATTATTCTCCTCGGTCATTAATCCAAGCCTTACACCCAATGGCCTTATTGGGCTTCAACAATATACCTATTGGTCTTATTCTTACTCCCATATAAGTATAATGTAAATCCTAGAATACTCATTCATTCCCGAACTCAACGAAGCATTAAACACAAAATTTTCGGGAAAACAGCTTGCGTCGATCGATCGACGGCTGGGTTCGATCGATCGATAGTTCAAGATCGATCGATCGATCGAACAGGGACAGACGCAGTCTGTCTTCTTCGTTGATCCTCTCCTCCATTAACAAATTTCCAAACTCCATTATTGTCCACCAAACTTCTACCCAATGATCCTAACATGTTTCCACATATACTAGGACAGTTTCTGACGTATCAAATACATCAAAACTCCAATTCCTTTAAAGAAATAATGAATTAAACCCAGAATTTCTTGAAAACCCTAGTTATGGTGTTCTTCCCATATTATCATTCAAAATCCAGATTTTTATTCCGAAAATCATCAAGTCTAATCTATATATTAATTCTCTACATAGTTTAAATCATTCTACATGCGATTCCTATCCCAACATGCATAAATATCATCTTTCTCCAATCAAAATATTGATTTAAACAAAACTATTCAAAAAAACCCTACACATGGGTATTATAACTTTATAATTTGCAATAAACAACTTGCCTTATGATCAGTAGGGTCTGATTTCGTGGTTCTTGTTGATGATTGATGATCTTCATCCCTCAATCCTTCTTCCCCAACAAGTTGATGGTAGGAATCCCTTTGAATCCTTCCCAAATCTTCTTTTTGCTTTAAAAAGTTGTGCCTCTCTTCTCTCTAATGGTATTGGTGTTGTCATGGGTGTTCTAACCCTAATTCATCTATCATACGGCTGATATAAAACTCTCAATTTCGTAGGTCTCCATTCCCTCTTATGTTAAAAGACCAAAACGCCCCCGAACGGTCTCGGTTTAGTCCAAAATTACCCCGGGACTCAACTAGTACCCCCGGGTATACTATTTTGACCCTTCCGGACTCTTTCGTGACCTCTAAATTATCATTTAAGTCACTTAAAAAATATTACTCGTTCTCACCCCAACGCGGTCTATACGCGATAAGTAACTATTTACCACTCGCACTAAGTAAATAAAATGATGAAATATATACCGGTATCTATCTTTCGATTAATACACCATAATTACAATTTTAAATAAAACTCTTTAAATTACTACTCTTATGTAATTTAAATCAAGCCGATATTTTCTCATTTAATTCTCCAATCTAATTAAATGGAATATTTGGAATATTCAGAAATACGGGGTATTACATACTTCCCCCCTTGCAAAGGAATTTCGTCCTCGAAATTAGGATAAGGCTGGTATTAAGGCTAAGGACTTTAAATATAATTGCACCCTCTAATACCCAATACCAAATCATAACATCCTAACGGTCGTCCCAAGCACATGACCATTTCATTATAATTTCTTATCGCCTGTTACCCATGCCGCATATATCATAATTAAGTTCCACTACTTAATTTCTCATCGATTTTCCCAATCCAACGTTAATCCTTAAAATTAAGTTTCTCCCTACTTAATTTACCCATTTGATGTATATCTCTATATAACATCTAAGTGTCTACTATCATTCATAAGTAGAATATTATAAGGTATATATTTCACATACAATATATACTTTTAAGGAAAATTGGTCCGGCAAAAATCCTCGGCCCCAATAATCCTATCATTTACATTGGTCCGGGAATTCTTCGACCCCAAGGTAAATGTAAGGCACATGTCGGTTCAGACCTTCCGTCAATCCCAATATTTATCATCGATTTGGTTCGGAAAATCATCGATCCCAACTCGATCCCCCATGTGTTGGTTCGGAACATCATCGACCCCAATACAGAGATTAAGCACACTTACTATCGCACATAAGTAGGAAAAATCAATAGGTACATGTATCTTACACATAACATATACTACCAACAATTATTTTATAATCACCCCCCTTCTATAACACTTTTGGGGTTATGGGCTCGGAATTCCACCTCGATCACCAATATTTATTAATTACTTGTCTCGGGATCACATCTCGAGCACTAATATATATATATATATCTCATCGCACATGAGTAGAAAATTTGTGAGCCATATATTTCACATTTCATATACCTTAAAATGTCACACTCCAATAGAATGTCCTCATCTCACGCGTTAAGGACTAAAAGTTCAAAATGTCTCCTCGAACCACACCCAAAGTACATGTATTGTTCGTAATCGGTACCCACGAACCTAATACTCATGTACAGTCCATATAGGCGCTCACTCTACCTATAAATATGATCTTATAGGAATACATTCAACCTATGAATTGATCAGTGGGCTTCTCCAAAATTCCACTATCATAAGGGCGTATCATCATTCTTTCTCACTAACATTGAGTCGTAGGTAGCACAACGTACTCAAAATAAAACTTTATCTCTATTCCTTCCTGACCTTCTCTCACACGGTGGAATTTTAGGATTTCATCCTGATTCACAATCATGTAGAGCGGTACTGTGCACTCTCCCTTATCAACTACATACTAATCCATCCCGGTCACCCCATTTCGCTACCCCCAACGAAATGTTGGCTTAATTATGATGTTCCCAACCCATCAATAATTTATAAGTCTTTCTCCTCATTCCATCATTGGGAATGTGGGTTCACTACCACATTCCGATTGTTCATTTCGAGTCTATCTTGTCTATTAACTAGAGGTGTATCTAGAGACAATCTCACTATATCTCTCCTCAACATCGCTTCCCACTTACGTCATCTTTCCTGAAGTGTTACTCTATTCCCCTTTCTCTCCAGGTTTATTATACTTTACAATCCGTGCACTCTTCGCCATTGGCGCACTTTTTGGGTTGGTTACTTTATAAGGATCAACATTTTAGTAACACGTAAGTCACTTACAACACTCAGTCAAGTAGCACCTTGCGCTACTTCTTCACCACAGTTAGGTCTCCCATATCAAGAGATAACCTTTGAACGATTTCCCACCGACTTTCATCCCATAGGGTGTGCTGGATCTCTCAGCACATATAATCTTGGATCATCGTCAATCTCCTATGACGTTCAACCCATTTCATCGATACGACTTGTTTCCTAATTTCCCTAACGTCGTACAAAATATTCCGCATCCCTCTATCTCGGATGTCTAAGGAATCCAATTGACTAGGGTGCCCATACACCTTTTTCTCCGAGTACATGTGCAAAAACATTGCAAATGTCGCACCCATAACATGCTTTTCTTCAACTCTAGCCTAGTCTACACAACGTGACTACAATCTTGTGGGTATTCTCAATACCCTAGAGACAAAAAATTAAATCTTTGCCCACAAAGTCCCACTTATCCCTTCGTGGTGAGGTAAGCCTTTCAGTGTTTCTCCACAACACTACCGGCTCCACTGATATCCTAGCATCTAACAATGTCTCTTCTCCTGACGTGCATAAAAATTCAGTCGTATTCCCTTTCGCAACCGAACTTAAACAAGGGACTTCTCCCCATGTATTCTTACTGAGCATTATCGGAACAACATGTAGTCGATATGCTCAAATTCGATTTCTCGACAATATGTGCAACCATACTTCAATATTGCTAAAGGAGTTAAGTGGCACCGCGCTTATACTATTACTAAGTCTTTAGCACTAATTACAACAGCGAGCTCGATCTCTCCGCTCAGCAGTCATACCACAAACATTGACTCACATCATTAGGTTCCCACACACCGAAATCAATTACTAAGAGATGTTCATAATCTCCGAAGTTTCTCACATTTTGATGAATAATGACAACTCGGCCCTTTTTCCAGTGAGGAGTCGTCATATACCCCATTCACTCGAGGCTAAAACTCATATACTTCCTTATCCATCGCTCTGGTGATTTAGATGGTTTCCGGACATAACACGCTTGTCCTCTCCGGAATGCAAAACTTATTGGAGTTATTATTTCTTCAAATGACTTCCAGCAAAAATAAAACGCGTGGCCCTAGAATCCACACTAGACATCTTTTCAAAAATTCCTGACTCCAGGCCATGCGGACCAGTTTGGGTACCCCTCCTCTCGGACTGGGTAGTCTCGATCCTGAACACTATCATCTTGGTTCCCTTAGTTCTGCTGACCAAGAGGAACGCACTATGGGACTTAACAGTCCCGACTTAGGATCTAATCATTAAATCCTCTAGTGGGTTTCCACTTATGGCTTGCATCAGCCCCATTACATTCAGTCTTACTCTTTGACTAAATCTCTAAACTCCCTTAGCTCCGCCCACCCAGGAGCATTAACCTCCACCTTATAGGAAGTACCATATTGTCTTCATATACATAAGTCGTTCAAGAAGAGTTTTACCAAAAATTGCGAGCTATGACTCGGGAGTCCATTTTCTCAAGGGCTCTTTTCCCTTATACCTATCTCACCGGTACAAGTTCACTTCACAGGATAAATTTCTCTCTCACGATTGGCCTCCACCAGGCTTTCACGTGAGGGGTTCATATATTCCCATTCACTACGCTTCTGAATCATCATTGGAGAACTTCGCGGTTAAACTATACGTAAAGTTCTTCTATTTATATATATGGACCCTCGGTCTGAATGTAGTGACTGGTATCCCCGCCACGTTGCCTGAAAATTTACTCACATTTTTCACTTCTGAGTATTTCCACTCCGTCCTAAATGCCAAAACTTCTGGACATACTACTTCCATAGGTTAACATGCACAGTCGCCGTTTTATCACATTTTCCACTATCACTGCATTGGGCGGTCTAGACTAGCATTACTCTTGTCGTCACGATACTTGCAAAAAGCCTGCTAGAACCTGATGCTCTGATACCATCTGTGACACCCCGCCTAATTAAACATCGGGTGATCAGGCCTTCATTAAATTAAAACAGGTTTCTCAAATGGTTCATTCTTAGCATCACTGTCGAAAACTTTTTAATTACTAATCCCCTAAGTAAAATTAGACTGGTGCCAAAATTTATCTTTCTTTAAAACGGATAAATCAACCAAACGGAACAAAGTACAAATAATCATGTACTGTAATTCAAACAACAAAGTAAAAGTACAACAGAACAGAAGTATTACCGAATAAACCATCGGCTAAAATCCCAAACAAACAATGGAATAACCACTAGTCTGAATCTAACATCTGAGACTAAAACTGGACAACAAGTCCATACATAGAAGAGTCCGAGATCCTGTGCTAGATCTGAATGAGAGATATCGCCTAGTCAAAATCCTGTAAGCATCCACTGTGCTACAGCTCCGAGTATCTGGAATGGAATCATCATACATGGCATCCCTGTGGCTGGACACCTAAAAGGTTTTGAAAATATTTTATAGCAAGAGTTAGTACTCAAAACATTTTGAAAATATTTAGCAAGCGTTTATCACAATATAAAATGCGGTTATTGATTACACATGTTAGGTTCTCGTACACTCTCTTGAGTTAACTCACCCCTCATCTTTTGTGCACACCTAATGTTATACACTTAGTTTATCTAGACATACTTCCCAAGCTAACTAAAACCAAAGTAGTCAACTGAACTTATCTATACCCAAGTTCCAGTACCGCCCATACAGTACAACCGTTCCACTAACATCTCGCATATGTTAATTAATTCCCAAGTAACATTTCATCTATGTTATTTTTCAAGACTTCCCATTTAGTTTTACTACTAAAATTACTACAATTCTCACAATTGATAACTTTCCCACTTATGTAATTAAGTTTCGCTACTTGAATTACTAAATAGATTTTCTCTATCTAAAGGTTCATTTCGTAATTAAGTTTCACTACTTAACTTACCAATTCAGTATGTATCTTCAAATACATCAAATATATCAATCTACTAACACACGGAAGTAGAATATCATCCAGTATATATATTTCACACACAATATATACTAAATATCAGTCATTTTTATTTTGTCCTTTTTTATACACGTAAAGGACTCTTGGTTCGGAATGATTCATCAACCCCAAGTGAGAGTTGGTTCGGAATTATCCATCGACCCCAACTATTTAAAAATATATATATACACATATTCTGGTTCGAGACTCTCTCATCGCGACACCAGTTCAAAGTTTGGTTCGGTATTTCTCATCGACCCCAAACGTATAATAACTTTATGTTAGTTCGGAATATCTCATCGACCCTAACATAATTAATTTAGGTATAATCTCTCTACCTAAAAGATCACATAATTCAGTAGGTACACGCCCGACCTATTAATAACATACGTACGTAATATTTTAATCTCATATATTTACCGTACAATATTCTCTTTACGATTTATCTCATTGATCGTATTTATTGAGTATACACACAACTCTAAGGGTCCTAGTTACCCCTTACATATAATTTCAGTAGTTATTGCTTACCCTACTGGTCTATTATTTAAATTGAATTTACTTCGTCCCATAACTCAATTTCTGAAGTCCCCAATACTCTACTAAATCGGATTATTCTCCTCGGTCATTAACCCAAGCCTTACACCCAATGGCCTTATTGGGCCTCAACAATATACCTACTGGTCTTATTATTACTCCCATATAAGTATAATGTAAATCCTAGAATACTCATTCATTCCCGAACTCAACGAAGGATTAAACACAAAATTTTCGGGAAAACAGCTTGCGTCGATCGATCGATAATAGACGCAGTCTGTCTTCTTCGTTGGTCCTCTCCTCCATTAACAAATTTCCAAACTCCATTATTGTCCACCAAACTTCTACCCAATGATCCTAACATGTTTCCACATATACTAGGACAGTTTCTAACGTATCAAATACATCAAAACTCCAATTCCTTTAAAGAAATAATGAATTAAACCCAGAATTTCTTGAAAACCCTAGTTATGGTGTTCTTCCCATATTATCATACAAAATCCAGATTTTTTTTTCGAAAATCATCAAGTCTAATCTGAATATTAATTCTCTACATAGTTTAAATCATTCTACATGCGATTCCTATCCCAACGTGCATAAATATCATCTTTCTCCAATCAAAATATTGATTTAAACAAAACTATTCAAAAAAACCCTACACATGGGTATTATAACTTTATAATTTGCAATAAACAACTTGCCTTATGATCAGTAGGGTCTGATTTCGTGGTTCTTGTTGATGATTGATGATCTTCATCCCTCAATCCTTCTTCCCAACAAGTTGATGGTAGGAATCCCTTTGAATCCTTCCCAAATCTTCCTTTTGCTTTAGAAAATTGTGCCTCTCTTCTCTCTAATGGTATTGGTGTTGTCATGGGTGTTCTAACCCTAATTCATCTATCATACGACTGATATAAAACTCTCAATTTCGTAGGTCTCCATACCCTCTTATGTTAAAAGACCAAAACGCCCCCGAACGGTCTCGGTTTAGTCCAAAATTACCCCGGGACTCAACTAGTACCCCCGGGTATACTATTTTGACTAATTTGACCCTTCCGGACTCTTTGGTGACCTCTAAATTATCATTTGAGTCACTTAAAAAATATTACTCGTTCTCACCCCAACGCGGTCTATACGCGATAAGTAACTATTTACCACTCGCACTAAGTAAATAAAATGATGTAATATATACCGGTATCTATCTTTCGATTAATACACCATAATTACAATTTTAAATAAAACTCTTTAAATTACTAATCTTACGTAATTTAAATCAAGCCGATATTTTCTCATTTAATTCTCCAATCTAATTAAATGGAATATTTGGAATATTCAGAAATACGGGGTATTACAGGGGGCTAAATGGGGAAAATGCTCAAATAAGAAAGCCATCAGGAGAAGAGAATTGGCAAAGTTAGCGACATTATAATGGCCGTAAGATATCTCAACATCTATATGAGAAAGGTCTACCCAAGTATAAATAGAACCAAGAACTAAAGCATCAAGGGGTACTGATCTACCTCGCAACAGTCTCATAGCTAATTTAAAAAGGACCTCACGGAGAGAGTCTTCGGGTTTACCCGGGAACAAGAATCGACTCAGAAAAGTAACCAGGAAAGCATCTAAATGTAAGGAGTGGTGAATCTTGGGATCATCCCTACTTTTTAGAGTTGCGCTGGAAGTCCCCCCTTTTGGTGGCTGCTCCTCAAAGTCTCTGAACCAGTATCTCTGCCATTTGGTGAAAGAGTGATTGGTAAGACCAGTCACATTTATAGCCACATATTCTGAACACTCAGTGAGTGCTGCCTGTAGTCTTTCACCATCTCCTGCTCAAGAGGATCCTTATAGCCATCAGTAAAATCATGCTCCCCGAAGAAAGGTAGAGCATACAGCTCGTAGACATCCTCCATAGTAATAGTAAACTCGCCCCAACCAGTCACAAAAGTATGAGATTCCCAACTCCATCGAGACAATAAAAGGTCGAGAGTGGATTTATGTTTGGACATAAAGCAAGACCTCAAACTATTAATGGCAATAAGGAGGTCCAGTCCTTCAAGGGTAGCCTTATAAGAAGGAACACCCATAATATAGTCAACCCATACAACCCACCCCCCTGGGGTACACCCCACAGCTTTGATTTCAATATTGGAATAAGGGAAGTCATCACTATAAATGCTATCTTTGATAATATAGTCATAAAGAATAATAGGGGAATCAGTAGACTCAAATAGTCCCACGTGGAGTCGCTCGAGAACATTAGCAACAAACTTCTCCTTAAATTGAGCAAGGGAGGCCATGAAATTATCACTTGGTCCAAAAAAATGTGCACGGTGATAGACACCAAAATCCCTCCCCTGACGAGTGTGCATATAATCTTCCCAAGCCTGAAAAGAAGATGAAGTGGTGGAAAAACTGGAAATAGCCATTGGTTTAACTAAGGAACCCATAGTCGTAAGAGGCCCACGCGAGGAAACCTCACTACATGTAACCCCAAACGAGGAATCCTCTCCAAGAAACTGCGGTCGCGAGGAAACCAGATGTGAGGAACCCAATTGTGAGAAACCCTCTCCAAGAAAATATGATCAAGAGGAACTCGACCGCTAGGAACCCAACTGCAAAGAACTCAATTGCGAGAAACCCTCTCTAATCAAAGGTGGTTACGAGAAACCCATTGCAGCTGAAATACTGGACGAGGAACCAAAAATTGTCAAGACTCCAAATAAGGAACCACTCATAGTCAAACTGATGGTCTAGGAACCCGTCGTCACCAAATCATCAGGCGGCCTCCTTGCAGCCACAGTGGCGGTCGAGGAACCCATCACCACAAAAGCCTTATACGAGGAAATCTTCATTGGTGAAAATTCAGTCAAAGAACACAAAGTTATCAATGCTTTTAATGGTGAAACCCTTGTATTAAAAGTAGAAAGTGAGAAAGCATTAGTTGCAAAGTGACGAATGAGCAACCGAGCCCCAAAATCGAGTAAAGAACCGATAGTGTTTGGAGCTTCACGCAAACTCTACTCTCTGTGAATGTTTTGAGAAGATGGTAAAAGTAAAAGCTTTTATTCAAAAATTAGCTTTTATATGAAAATGGGAAAATGCGTAGTAATGCGAAAAGGTTATCATATATTTTTTCCCAAAAGATGAGATGATAGTTCTCATACCGATGTGTGGATTCTTGAGAACTCAAAACCTAGAATGAAGGGATAGTGCATTTAAGAACCCTAGGTCTAATGATGAGTAAGCCCTAGGGTCTATAAAAAAATGAGAAATTGAATCTATGGCATACAAGCCTTTTGGCCTCCCCAACACAAAAGACTTTGCACGAGGGGCTAATGTAGAAGGTTGTTTCAAGCCTGCCCATTAAATCTTAGGGTGAGGGACCTTCAAGGCCCTTCCCCTTCAGCTTTTAGCAAATATTAGATGAGGAACCCTCGGGGTCCCTCAGCTTCCAAAAATATTGGATGAGGAACTCTTGGGGTCC